>JAMPIV010021124.1:0-309552 GCA_024509875.1 Oreohelix idahoensis | reverse complement strand
ACTTTTGATAGGGCTTAATTAATGCTTTTAGGCTACTTTATTATTATAAATACCGGCTTTAATTTTGCGTAAAGCTAGACTAGAAATGTTAGAGTAAATTTTAGAACAAGAACAAACATTTTATCACAATTAGAACAGAAGATATAATAGTCTGAAATAGTGTAAAATTTACGTTTTTTTATATGTTGTTGTGGTTTGTTTCTAATGCAATTTAGACTAAAACGGTCACAATCAACATGCATAACAAATTACAGAAATCAAAAGTAGAAAACCTGCAGAAAATGGATATCAAAGTTTTGTTTTGGTTTCATGCGTCAAACATTAATTATTGAAACATTAAATTGCAAGTCCACATTTATTACCTTAAAATAACACACCCAATTGTCCCCAAAACATGAGAGCTAACAATTATCTCTCAATCATACATTACGATGGTCATGTAAAAACGAGTATGGTCATGAGTAAAACGAAATGTTCAATTTAATAGATAAATAGGTGTATTTAATAAATACATCTATTAAATGATTTCCACACTCTGTTAATTCTATCACTCTCACGCAACAACAGCCATAATTTGCTCTAGCCCCAAAATTTCGCTCAATTATCATTCACACTTCCTTTTTTTAATAAGAGGAATCTGTACATTCACAGATGGAGAAATTTGTAACAAATGAATTTCCATTATAAATTTTAATTGTGAAGTTATATTTTTAATACTGCTGGCGCATCTTTCAATTTTGGAAATAGTGGAATGTATAAATTCTCCTCTCATGTGCCTGCTGCAGGTCTAGTGAGTCAGTTGATGTTTCAACAATATGTTTCCTAACAATGTGGAGAAATTGAGATTGCTTACGTTTTGTTGGCGTTCTGGTGACTGATGTTTCTCTTCTATGTTTAATTAGTTTTTCTTGTACAATAGGCTGTCCTCTGGATTTGCATTTTATGATATTATTTTTTTGCTGTTTCTAGTTTTTTTCTAACAATGGATGTGAATAGGGGTTCTTCCTTTTGTATTAGTGGTTGTGAAGGTGGCTTAGCAAGTAACTGTTGTACTGTGATGTCGCTTTTGAAGACAGGCGAGGTGATGTACTTGTCGTATGTATAACTGACTTGGTAGGTGTAGATGTGGCAACAAAAACTGGCATGCTAGGGTGAGTAGTGTTATCCACCTCCAAATGAATAATGGTATCGCCTTTAATGTGAGCTGACACATCAACCTCCAGTTGAACAATATCATCACTAATGTGGGCAGGCACATCAACCTCCTACTGTACAGAGCTATCCTGACTACAGCTAACTGACTGACTACAGCTAACTGACTGACTACAACTAACTGACTGACTACAGCTAATTGACTGACTACAACTAACTGACTGACTACAGCTAAATGACTAACTAGACATGGAGGGGTCAGAAAGAACATCACAGGGGATAGAGCAGCTTTTTGTTTTTAAAACACCAAAAGATGTCTTTGCAACATAATTGCACAGTTGACATTCACATATAGTTAAATTATGGTCATAGTCTTTCCAGATGTGCTGACTGTTTTTCGATAGTAACTTGGCTGTTTCAAGAAACGTCTCATTATGCCTCCTTTTTGAGTTTTGTATTCGTAAGTAACACTTCTTACAAAATATAGTCGAATGCTGTGTGAGTTTATCATCTGATACGTTAATTCCAAACACAAAGAACAGATCATTAACGTAATTAGAACAGTTCAGTGCTTTCTGAATTGAACGTGTTGTTTTGGAAGTTAATGCTCTCTTGCCACAGGCTCTGCACAGTGCACTGGCACAATTCATATGATGCAAAACAGTATGTTCCATTTCGTTGTTATGTAGTATAGTTTACTTGTGTATGTATAAAGATAGAGGAATATTTGGGACTATCAAGTCTAACACCAGGATGTAGAATGCTTTATCTGTGAATGAAAGAAGATATACAAACAGTTACTTAGAATTCTTTGGCAGCCGTCGTGTGCACAGGATTGTCTACCAAAGAACACTAATGGAACAGTCTTTATCTCACACACAATTTAAAAAAAAAATTCATATTATAAATACAAGATTAACAAGACTTGAAAGATAGATCAAAGTATGTGGAAGTAATCTATCTATAGCTTTACATGTTTTCTGACGCTTATATACGTAGCTAAATATCATTATAAATGAATGAAAATGCAAAAACAGATGGTGCTTTACAAAAAGTTATTTTTTTACAACCTTATTTAAGATTTGTGAGTATCAGGAATGCGTTTACAGTGATTTAAATGCTATAAAATCTGGTGACAATATGCTTGTTCTTGTAATGCCAAACTCACAAAACTGACTACCACACATTCTCAAGATATGAAACCAAAAAAAAAAAGTATGTGGAAATAATCTTTAGCTTCCCTTCGAGAAGTCTTTATAATTATAAACTGAAACGAATGGGCCGATTTTTAGATATTAAATTAATAAAAAGATGCCCACGGCGACCGTTGCCTCAATTGGCTGTGTGTGGTGTACCCGGAAACGGGGCCTCCCAGTACTGAGGCACAGTTAAGTCCCCGATGTCACTTATCGGTGCAGAGTTGAGAGAGATGGCTGAGCATCACAATCCCTCCTGTGTTGCAGCATGATGAGAACCCAGCATTGCACACTGAGCTTGGGGGGATCACTTGGGCACCAGACTTAATACTGGCTCTTGACTGGATGGCCGCATGCAGGAGATTTCTACAATGGAGGGTTGGCAGGTGGTGGGTATCTGGAAGTGGCTCTGTGCAGGACGTGAGGATTCCTTGGGAGAGCCCAGAACCAGAGCACAGCATTGTGCAAGCTCTGCATAGTTGGAGAGCCCCCTGGATGACGGGGAATGCACAGTGTGCTACCCCACCTATCCCCAACTGCTAACTTTTAACCAGAAGTGGGGTCCTCTGTATGCGTGCCAATCCAGGATAAAATGCCTGGGAAAGAGACTGGAGCTCAGAACTCCCTAACTCAAAGTTGCAGGATGGCAGAAAAGCCACGGGAAAGACAGGTCTATTTTGAAGATAACGCAACCATATTTTCACCATACGAGCTCGGACGCCGCCTCGGTAAACAAGGTCCGCGCAGAGCAGTGACACCCCCAGGCTGCTTGCGAATAGTCTACTACTGGGAACATAAACAGATTAGGGATGAGCCCACTCTCCCGTTGAACAGGTGCTAAAGTCATAGATACTGGGCCAGAAGGCGCACCGGAAACCACAGTATCACGCAACTCGCTTTTTTTTTCTATGGAGAGTACACCGTCAATAAAAAGATTACTTATTTTATGAATTTCCTCAAATGATGACGCTGTTTTCAAAAGTCTAACTCCGTCAAAACTAATTTCAAACAAATAAAAATGCAATAAAAAATAGAGCAGAAAACAAAGTTATAGTACACAAAAGAATTTTAGCGCTGTGTTTATCCAGAACGAGTGTGTAATGATTTATATTTTACTGATTTTACACACACATCAGCTGATTTTCCCCGCCAAAAACTTAAATAGTCTTTTACGGTGCATACGAAAATTTTATACCCGGTGTCAGAATTCCAGTCACCGAAACTAAAAGAGCGCTCTGGTATAGGGCACAAATAGCCGTGCTTTCCCATCAACATTTAAGATGGTTCTAACATTTTGATAATGTTCTTACATCTTTCCCATCAACATTTAAGATGGTTCTAACATTTTGATAATGTTCTCATGTTTTGCTTGTTGAATTCCTTAGTTTAGTCTGTAAAGCACAATTATAGATCCATGATATCTTCTGGGCTTCTCTGTACTAAGGTAAAGGATCCTGTTACATGCCAATTGAGGCATATTGGGAATATGGTGTCAGGCCCGTATTTTCTTGACCAAACAGCACACTAGGGTGATGTGGTCAGCATCATGCTGGCCGCCTTACCCTTCCCAGAGTTGTGGCAGATGGTGTCCTTAACTTCTGTATCAAATCATGGCAGTTTTTACATTTGTCTTAATCCTGGTCTTTCATCTGAGTTCATTGATGTGTGTATATTGTTGTTGAGCACCCAGTTGTGTTGTTCTGTTTAGTTAACTCATGCATACACGATGTCACTACTGAATACATGATTGTTACTATTATTGTTGAGGTACAAGCCTCCCTTATATGGTTGCATATGTAGACTCCATAACCTGCTTTGATGGTGGCCTTAAATGCAGATCCGTCAATATAGATATGCAACCATTCTTCAGGGTAGGCATCAATGGTTCGTTGTGATGCATTCATAAGACTGACTGGGTTGGAGTGTTTGGTTGTTCCATCAACTAATTTTATTTGTACTTCTGGTGTTTTTAAGCGAGTATGTGGTGGTAAATTCTGTACTATTTTCTGTACATCTTGTCATCTTTCTGTGAGGTGGTATCTACCCTGAATTTCATGGACATGTTGTAATACTGACTTGTGCTTTATTCTTTGCTTGTATACCCAGTTTTCTACAAGGTGTCTTTTGGGGTTGTTTCGGTTCATTCTCTTACATCTTTCATAAACTTCTAAAGCAGCTTTATCCCTCCGCAACGCAAGGGGTTCCACATTTGTGTGTATTTCACATGCAGCAGTTGGAGTTGATCTCATAGCTCCACTAATTAATCGAAGGGCATTGCTTTGCACTCTGCCAAGAGAGTCTAGGTTTGTCTTGGAGCAGGTTGTTAGCAGTGAGTTGTTGTATTCTATCACAGAATGAGTTGTTGTATTCTATCACATAATGGACATAGCCAAGGTACAAGCCTCTCAAAGTATCCTTGTCTGATCCCCTGTAGTGCCAGCAAGCCTCTTCAATAGTTGTAATTGCCTCAGTGCTTTGTTCTTAGTATTCTCAATATAGTTCTTGAGGCTGAGCTGCTGATCAAGTGCGACTCCAAGATATGTGGGATGTTCTTCTTTTGTCACTTGGCCACAGTAGGTGTCACAATATATAGTCCTATATAAACATCACTGTATGTTGTATGTCACAACCAGTAGTTCTATATAAACATCATTGTACATTGTATATCACAACCAGGAGTTCTATATAAACATCGTTGCACGTTGTATATCACCATCGGTAGTCCTATATAAACATCACTGTATGTTGTATATCACAACCAGTATTTCTATATAAACATCAATGTATGTTGTATATCACAACCAGTAGTTCTATATAAACATCACTGTATGTTGTATATCACCACCAGTAGTTCTATATAAACATAATTGTGTGTTGTATATCACCATCAGTAGTTCTATATTAACATCACTGTATGTTGTATATCATCACCAATAGTTCTATATAAACATCACAGTATGTTGTATATCATCACCAATAGTTCTATATAAACATCACTGTATGTTGTATGTCATCACAAATATGTAGTTCTATATAAACATCAGTGTATGGTGTATGTCATCATGAATAGTTCTATATAAACATCACTGTATGGTGTATGTCATCATGAATAGTTCTATATAAACATCACTGTATGTTGTATGTTGTCACCAATAGTTCTATATAAACATCACTGTATGTTGTATGTCATCACCAAAAGTTATGTATAAACATCACTGTATGTTGTATGTCATCATGAATAGTTCTATATAAACATCACTGTAGTATTTCACCACCAATAGTTCTATATAAACATCATTGTAAGTTGTATGTCATCACCAATAGTTCTATATAAACATCACTGTATGTTGTAAGTCACCACCAATAGTTCTGTATAAACATCACTGTATGTTGTATGTCATCACCAATAGTTCTATATAAACATCACTATGTTGTATGTCATCACCAATAGTTCTATATAAACATCACTGTATGTTGTAAGTCACCACCAATAGTTCTGTATAAACATCACTGTATGTTGTATATCACCACCAGTAGTAGTAGTAGTTGTAGTAGTCCCCTTCAATCATATCTAACTATAGGTGATATCCTCAGATGTATTTTTTCCTGTGTTCCTTTCGGCATGTTTTTTTTTCTCTTCTGCTTGTTGTGAGAGTTTCTTTTTGCTATATCTGAGATAGCGAGCATCACCACATGGTGCAATAGGCAGCTTCATCCTCCTCCTAGGTTGCTGTCTAGTGCCTTCATGAAATTATGTAAGGACAGCAAACCATAAGTCAGAAGAGTTCAGGACCACCACTGGTGTAAGACAAGGTGATATCCTGTCACCTTGTCTTTTCATACTCCTCATGGACGATGTCATCAAGGCATGTAAGGAGAGAACAAGAAAGTATTCAGTGGGGTACTGGAAGATGAGACAGGTCTGTATTTCAGAGCTGGCATTTGCTGATGATGTTACCCTGATTGCTAAATCAGAGGCACATCTCCAATCCAACCTGCAAGTCTGGAAGGAAGAGCTGGAGAAGAGAGGGATGGTCATAAGCAGCTCTAAAACAAAATCCATGGCGATATCACGAGAAGAAAGAAGGCATCAGATTAAGCTGGTAGAACAGGTCCTGGAGCAGGTCGACCACTTTAAATACCTCGGAGCTATTATAGACCGAAAGGGAGGCATCAAAGAAGAGTTAGCCACTTGAAAAGCAGCATCTGGGAGACTTTTTCAGGCCATAAATCGAGAATTCCTCAGCAAGAGAGAGAGAGGTAAGAACACGAAGATGGCTGTATACCACCTATGTCCCAGTCTTGACATATGGATGCGAGTCATAGGCAATGACTACAACCCACAAAAGCCAGATCCAGGCCTCAGGGGTGAGGTGTCTGAGGAGGGTGGTTGGGGTGACAGGAGGAGACATGGTCTGCGGCCTGACGATACGTCAATGCCTAAAATCCCACCCCCTGCAGACCCAGATAGAACAGTCCCAACTAAGATGGTTTGGCCGTGTCTGCAGAATGGGAGAAGATCGGCTACCACGACAAGCATGGGAAACAATTTACAGTTTTTTAATATTTTGTTATGGTTTGTTTCTAATGCAATTTACACTAAAATGGTCACAATCAACGTGCATAACAAATTACAGAAATCAAAAGTAGAAAACCTGCAGAAAATGGATATCATAGTTTTGTTTTGGTTTCATGCGTCAAACATTAATTATTGAAACATTAAATTGCAAGTCCACATTTATTACCTTAAAATAACACACCCAATTGTCCCCAAAACATGAGAGCTAACAATTATCTCAATCATACATCACGATGGTCATGTAAAAATGAGTATGGTCATGAGTAAAACGAAATGTTCAATTTAATAAATAAAACATACACCTATTAAATGATTTCCACACTCTGTCACTCTCATGCAAAAACTGCCATAATTTGCTCTAGCCCCAAAATTTCGCTCAATTATCATTCACACTTCCTTTTTTTTTTATAGGAGGAATCTGTACATTCACAGATGGAAAAATTTGTAACAAATGAGTTTCCATTATAAATTTTAATTGTGAAGTTATATTTTTAATACAGCTGGCGCATCTTTCAATTTTGGAAATAGTAGAATGTACAAATTCTCTTCCTTGCTCTCCATGCATGCCCATTCCAAAGCCATGAGTTCTGATCCAGTCTGCGCAATGTTTTTCTAATATGTGCTGTTTAGGAATTGTCTTACTGGGGAATAGCTTTCTGAACAAAGACATATATGTCTCTATCGATGCTGTTATTGATTCTTTACTAATTGGTTTACTGTGTGATATTTTGTTGTGTACTTTCTCAAATGCTTCGTTCAGTGAGTTGAATTGTTCTTGGGCAATAAAAGCTATGTCAGTTATATCTTGTTTGTCTGTAATTTTCAGTGTTTGTGTAATGATTGCTCTTGTAAGATCTTTATAAACTTTTTGTGTGAGATATCTGTGGCTGTGATTCCCTGTGAATGCTCTGTTATGATAAGCCTGTGGTATGATTTTGTGTTTGGCTAGTACCTTGTCCAAGTGTGAGCAAACTGGACTAGACCTAGCACACAGATCTTGAAACTGAAGTTTGGCCAGCGCATCTTGTGCATTTTCAAGTTTAACTTTAAAACTATCTGTCTCCTCCTTATCCTCACAAAGTTCAATAACTGCCTGAAAAAATTCAATTTTAGCTTCTAATTCTTCAGCCTGTTTCCAGTTCCTACCAAATCTCTTCAAGTTCTTAATAGTACTAATGTTTGCATGTATCTCTTGCGGATTCTCAAATATCTTTGCGTCTATTGTATCGGCTCCCTGTTCTAGAAGTCTGTGGTGTTTCAAAACAATGCCTAATAAAATATGAAGGTAAGGAGGAGCTACATTTTCAATTTCAATCTCTAACATTGGTTTGTGTAAACAATTATCGTAACGTGCCACTTGCCTTTTATTCCCGTGCCCATATTTCATATATCTATTGTAATCTCTTATCAACATGGCCAAACTTCTTGGTTTGCAAGTTGTATGCTCACTGGATGTCTTTATTTCCTTGTTTTGCTGGAGACACCACAGACATGGGTATGTTCCTTGAACTCCAGACAAACCAAACATTGTCATCAAAAAGTCATAATCCCCGAATAAGAAAACAACAACTTTTTTACTATCCCACTCTAAATCTTTTAGTGACTCTATCTGAGCTTTCATGCCATTCATAAATATTTCTAAATTATCATATGTATCTCTGACTCTAGCCATTGATAAAAGGATGGTATTAGATTTAGAATTTGGTTTCTCTAAATTTACTACCTGCATTGTAACTTTGAACTGTGAATGAAAGGGGATATACAAACAGTTACTTAGAATTCTTTGGCAGCCGTCGTGTGCACAGGATTGTCTACCAAAGAACACTAATAGAACAGTCCTTATCTCACACACAATAAAAAAAAGACATTCATATTATAAATCCAAGATTAACAAGACTTGAAAGATAGATCAAAGTATGTGGAAGTAATCTATCTATAGCTTTACATGTTTTCTGATGCGTATATACGCAGCTAAATATCATTATAAATGAATGAAAATGCAAAAACAGATGGTGCTTTACAAAAAGTTATTTTTTTACAACCTTATTTAAGATTTGCGAGTACCAGGAATGCGTTTACAGTGATTTAAATGTTATAAAATCTGGTGACAATATGCTTGTTCTTGTAATGCCAAACTCACAAAACTGACTACCACACATTCTCAAGATATGAAACCAAAAAAAAAAGTATGTGGAAATAATCTTTAGCTTCCCTTCGAGAAGTCTTTATAATTATAAACTGAAACGAATGGGCCAATTTTTAGATATTAAATTAATAAAAAGATTACTTATTTTATGAATTTCCTCAAATGATGACGCTGTTTTCAAAAGTCTGTAACTCCGTCAAAAATAATTTAAAACAAATAAAAATGCAATCAAAAATAGAACACAGAACAAAGTTATAGTACACAAAAGAATTTTTGCGCTGTGTTTATCCAGAACAAGTGTGTAATGATTTATATAATTACTGATTTTACACACACATCAGCTGGTTTTCCTCGCCAAAACCCCCAGTAATCATTTACGGTGCACATGAAGATTATTACCTGGTGTCAGAATTTCGGTCACCGAAACTAAAAGAGCGCTCTGTTATAGGGTACAAACAGCCGTGTCTGGCGCTCTCTCTTCCAAACATCTACACCTCACGGTAGAAGGGGAACAACTAACTAAGTAAGCCTTCTTGTCTCTTTGCACACATCTTTGAACCACAGCTGCAGTCACCGAATTGTTCTTTTGCCATATGCCAGTAGTTCATAGAAATTATCTTCGGGGACGCGACCATCTTCTATACGGCAGACATGACCAAGCAATGTAAACATGCTGTGAAGGTCTGCACATGACAGCACCTTGACATTTTCACATTTTCATTCCATAAAAATACCAAGGATGTGGCGTAGACACTATAGATGGAAGGTATTGAGCCTTCTTTCTTACTTAGCATAGGTTTTTCATGTTTCGCTGCCACATATAAGCCAGCTGGTGATGCAGGTATTATATACTGCAGCTTTGGTCGTCTTTAGTTTGGAGTTTTCCTAAACATGAGTTGTGAGGTGGGCAAAGATGGTTACAGCTTTGCCAATGTGGCTGTCAATTTCTGTATTCAGAGAGAGTTTGTCGTTGATGGTAGACCCCATATATGTGAAGTGGTGCACCACTGCTAATTCATAGTTATTGAGATTGATAACTAGTGCAACATCCACATCCTGACACAGCACATTTTTTTCTTTAGACTTATTGTTGAGGCCAAAGTCCTTGCATGCTTGAGAGAAGCAATTCATCTCAAACTCTGGAGCTCCTGTTGACTTTGAGTGATGATTGCAGCGTAGTCAGCGAACAAGTCTCCTATAATGACCCTTTGTCTGTGGATACTCGCATATAGGCTTTTGCTTGGGCCATCGCAGATCTGGATTTAATAGACAGCACTCCAAGCATATACCTCATTGTCACAATGGGGGTACCTTGCATACAGCCCAAGACTATGCGCATCCCTTCATTCTGAATGCGTTCTAGTCGTTCACATTGTGTAATTGACAGTGTGAGTATTCCCAGCCCATACTCAGTGACCGATATGACTAGCTGTTGAAAAAAAGAAATAGTAATCTCTGCTCCAGATGCGCCTCGGCCATTATTTTCAGGTCCGCTAGACATCTCCTGCATTTCTGTGTGATTTGCTCAACATGGTACTTATACGAGAGCCCGCGATCAAATGTAACTCCGAGGTATTTCAGCTTTTCTTGCCTTTCAATCCTCTGTCCATTGAGAGTAATATCTGGGAGGTCTGCTTTCACAATGGAGTTGTTCAAGAAGCACCACATCACGCAGGCCTTGTTGGGATTGACTATGGAGCCAGTTTCCTCGCACCATTTAGACACCTCCTGTAGTGTCCCTTGTATGCTATTAACCATTTCTTGTCAGTCAAAGCCAGTTCTGTAAATGAGTATATCATCAGCAAATGTCAGTGTTCGTCCCAACCCAGTTGGTTGAATGGTGGCAACTTTTGCTGTATAGATATTAAGCAGCACCGGTGATAGTGGAGAACCCTGGGGTAGTCCCGGGCAAATGAGCATTGGATCTGATGTCCATGTTCCCAAGCGAAATGCCACTGACCTCTCAGTTAAGGCGGCTGCTATCCATCTTGTAAGCCAAGGGTTAACACCGCAAGCCATTACACAGTTTATTAATGTTGCAAAGTTCACACTGTTATAAGCATCTTCTGCATGGTAACATAGCTGACATTAAGGGAGCAAGAATAAAGAGAGGAATGTCGTGGATGGCACAAGCAGAGACAACGATCAAACAGGTGGCCACAGTCGACAATATATTCAAAGGGAAAGAGTGGAGTATATCAGATGAGAACTGGATTAACTACCAGCAGGTCATCATCAGCCTTGGCAGAGAGGAATGGGGAATGGAAATGCAGAATAGGAAATTAATCAACTGATACATGATCATTCCGGGGATGATGATGCCATTGTGTATACAGATGGGTCTGTGATCCGTGATGAGAAATCCGGTTGGGGCTTCTCTGCTTGGGTGCAGAGCAGAATCGTCGCCGAACATAGCGGGGCTTACAATATAACAACTTCCAGCATGAAAATGAAGGTCGAGGCTGTTACTGCAGCCTTAAGGTGGATTTAACAAAGGCCATCATTGTGTCAGACTCTCAGTCCATGCTTTGGAAGGTTCAAAGTGGTTGGTTGCGGCATGAATGGAAAACATTCATAGAAGCTTCCAGTCTACAAGAGATGATGTGGATATACTGTCCTGGTCATGCTGGGGTATGTGGTAATGAAAGAGCTGACAGACTAGCATAAAGAGCACCCATAGTGGGGACACTAGATATGGATAAGGGAGATATACTGAGAACAATTAATGATCGCCTGTTAGAGAATGACACTGCAATAGATGAATGATCAAGGTTAAGACTGTTGGAATTTGGCATCAAACGTAAGGCTAGTAGAGATGGATGTATGAGAGGATGCATCCGTCGTGTTTACAACCAGTGAGCTACAGTTAGCTTTCACACTCTTCGACATATACTGATGGAGATTGAGCACCTATGGGTTTGCCCGGAGTGCAATGATGTCAGTTCTGTATAACAATAACAATAGTGACCCTTCTGATTTTCATTTTTGCCTTCAGCCTTGAGAGGTTAACAGTTGGTCATCTGACCTAGTGTAAATGCATATTCCTTCAGTTGCATCCCTGAATGCATTTTTCAAAAGCAAGGCAAAGAAGATCCCGAAAAGAGTTGGAGCCAGGACGCAGCAATGTTTGACACCGTTGCATATGTCAAAGGGCTGTGATATGTTTCCAGCATATTGGACTGTTCCCTTTTTGCCTCCTTGAATGACTTTATCATTTCCACCAATTTAGTGGGACAGCCTATTTTCAGGAGGATTTTGAAGAGTCCATCCCTGCTAATCAAGTCAAATGTCTTTTTTAGATCGATAAAGGTGACATGTGAAGGCGTTTTCTGCTCTCTTAATTTTTCCTGAAGTAGGCGGAGAGAAAAGATCATGTCTGTTGTTGATCTACAACTCAGAAATCACACTGCAACTCTGGATACATGCACTCAACTAACTTGTGTAGTCACACTCAGATGACTGGTGAAAACCTCACCAAAAATACTAAGAAGAGAGATGCCTCTGTAGTTGTTGCAATCACTTCTGTCTCCTTTATTTTTATAGATAGATAGATAGATAGATGATAATAGATAGATAGATAGATGATAATAGATAGATAGATAGATGATAATAGATAGATAGATAGATAGATGATGATGATATAATCCCTTTAGCTGTGAGCAGGTAGCTATTGACAGCCCATTGCCTCTCTGACAAAGGTGCAAGTCTTCCTCAGTTGTTGTGATGATGTGTAGAGTGTATTGTGGATGGTTGGGTGCGATGGGAGTAGCTGGTGTCGCAGGTCTGTTAGTCTTGGGCACTGTAGCAGTAGGTGTTCAACTGATTCCTCATGGTGGTGGCAGTGCCTACAGTTTGGTTCACGTAGTGGGTCTATTCTATTTAAATGTTCTGGTGTTCTCAGCTGGAAAATTAGACTCTGATCTCTTCTTTTCAGTTGTTTAACTGGATCTTGAGGGTTTGGTTTAGCTTGATGTTTGAAGAATGGACGCCCTGTCTGGGAGGTAGCCCACTGGTTTAGCCATTCTTGCCTATAATTGTGTCTCAGGATCTGTTGGCAGGTTTGTAGTGTGGTACTTGATGGGAACTGGGGCAGTGCTGCTCCTCTTTTGGATAGTTTATCGGCTTTTTCATTTCCTGGGACTCCGACATGCCCAGGGATCCACTGGAGTGTAACTTCGACGCGATAGGAAGTGAACAGTTGGTCAATAAATCTACAGATGTTATTAATATTAGGAGACATTTTGCTTTCTAGGGCTTGGGAGTGCTGATTTTGAGTCTGAGAATATAACAATATCCTCAGGTGGAGTGATGCCAAACCCCCCCCCCCCCCCCCTCTCTGAAATCAAGATAGATAGATAGATAGATATATAGATGATAGATAGATTAGATAGATAGATAGATAGATAGATATAGATAGATAGATAGATAGATAGATAGATAGATAGATAGATATAGATAGATAGATAGATAGATAGATAGATAGATGATAGATAGTTAGATAGATAGATAGATGGATGGATGGATGGATGGATGGATGGATGGATAGATAGGATAGATAAGATAGATAGGATAGATAGGATAGATAGATAGGATATGATAGATAAGATAGTTAGATAGATAGATAGATAGATGGATGGATGGATGGATGGATGGATAGATAGGATAGATAAGATAGATAGGATAGATAGGATAGATAGATAGGATGTGATAGATAAGATAGATAGATAGATAGATAGATAGATAGATAGATAGATAGATAGATAGATAGATAGATAGATAGATAGATAGATAGATAGATAGATAGATAGATAGATAGATAGATAGATAGATAGATAGATAGATAGTTAGTTAGTTAGTAGCCCCTTCAGTCAAGACTGACTATGGGAATGTGCCCCTGAGGTGGCATCCCTCAGCTTATTTGCCTGGTCTTCCTTTTGGCATATTCTTTTCTCTTCTGCTTGTAGTGAGAGCTTCTTTTCACCCAGTCTGAGGTGGCGCCGTAGGAAGCACAGCCACTTGTTGTGATCGAAAGCTTCATCCTCCCAGGTTGCTTGATTTATGTCCAGTACCTTCAGACCTCTCTTGCAGACATTTTTGAACCTCAGCTGTGATGGCCCAACTGTTCTATTGCCATCTGCCAGTTGTTCATAAAAGACATCTTTAGGGATATGACCATTTTCCATGCGGCGGACATGGCCAGGCCAGTAATCTGAGCTGCCTAAGCAGTGTATACATGCTTTGAAAGTGTCCTCTCCAGGCCGTGAGCTTGGGCACAGTTATATGGAGATCAAGCTGTTGCCCATGTTCCCCCTCTCTGTATAGCCGGTAGGTCCAAAGGAATGACAGTAGCCGCTACAGTTTGGTACCAGCCACGTTGCAGAAGTTGCCAAAATATCGATCAATATTGGACTGCCTTAGGGACTCTGGCTCCGGATTTATCCTCAGGGTTTACTCACGAAGCCTTTCCCGTAAATGGATATTCCTGCATGGCAGCGGAGGTTTGAAATCAGAATTGTACCTTCTCCTAGAAAGGTTACTAACCAAGGATAACGAGCCCTGTCTGCCTGAAACTGCTGGTTTTAAGACGCCAGTGGCTCGCCTTCACTCCTTCTCCTGTCAATGGAAATGGTTCTACCAGGCTCAAATTGAGCCACACATGAAGGCCGGAAGCTGGACTATGTTGTCAGGCTATTTCAGGCGCATGCCATGGAAGCATTTATCTGCATTGAGAGCTTATCCTCACTACAACTCCAGGCTATAACAACCTTTGGAACCATCCCTCAGTAGTTCTACATAAACATCACTGTTGTATATCACCACCAGTATTTCTATATAAACATCATTGTATGTTGTATATCACCATCACTAGTTCTATATAAACATCATTGTATATGTATATCACTACCTGCATTTCTATATAAACATCATTGAATGTTGTATCTCACTACCTGTATTTCTAAATAAACATTGTTGTTTGTTGTATATCACTACCTGTATTTCTATATAAACTTCATTGTATGATGTATATCACCACCTATATTTCTAAATAAAAGTCATTGTATGTTGTATATCACCACCTGCATTTCTATTTAAATATCATTGTTTGTTGTAGATCACTACCTGTATTTCTAAATTAACACATTGTATGTTGTATATCACTACCTGTATTTCTAAATAAAAGCCATTGTTTGTTGTATATCACTACCTGTATTTCTATATAAACATCATTGTTTGTTGTATATCACTGTCTGTAAAGTACAAACTTATGTTTTATGTCACAGTCTATATTTATTCCAAACACTGTTTGTTTGATGTCACAGTCTATATTTATTCCAAACACTGTTTAATGTCACGTCATTATCTGTGGTTATTACAAACATGATTATACTGAATGTATGTTTGATGTCACCTTCAGTAGTTGATTACAAGTTGCCGTCTGCTACGCTGTATGTCATGTCTGACTGTTTTTATTTGGTTTCTCACTTGATCAGAACAAGATGCAGGTGGTCTCACGACCCTGTGTGATGTGATGTGGTAACTCTAGAGCTATTACCAGACATGCTGATTTGTTTGAACAATTGACATTATTTGGGCCATGAAGCAGCTGTGATTTGAGCCCCCTGGTGTCAAATCTGAAGAGAAAGGACCACAGCCAATACTTCTGCTGAGGATTGACATCTCCCATCATGCTTCAGTGAGCAGATTCAAACAACAACAAGTGCCATGAGTAAAGATGAAAAGTCCCCACCCAGCCCAAACCATGGCTTGCCGTTTGACCCAACACATTTATTGGGTATGTACAGGAGTAGCTAAATCTTTGCTAAAAAATTTGCCACACTGGAAAATTACACAACATAAAGTTGCATTGAACCTTTATCTTTGAGTTGCCAGACACAGTTTTTACTCGTCTGTCAAAAGTGGCTAAAATGTTTTCAATTTTCTGACCATTTAAAATAAGGTATGAGTGTCCTTGAAGATGGAGGAACTGAAGAACTCACTAGAATCATCCAATAGAGCCACATTGTATGCTGTTTCATCCAATAGAATCACATTGTCTTGAGAATATTGTCAGCCAATAAAATTATTTCTAAATTTAGAACAGTTTCAACCAGTAGGATCTCATTCTTTCTTGTTCATAGTCACAACAGATTGGAATTACTTATATTTCTGTGCAGAAATTATAAAACAGGATCACTTATCCATCCTGGAGAGAGTTTTGACGAATAAGGTCCATGTTCCATGAGAACAGTTTCAACTAACAGGATCATTTAATTGATTCTTTATGCAACCAATCATTCATCTTTTACATTCCTTAAGGATCGTGATCCACCATGGCAGTTAATCATTACAGGAAGCATTCACTGAAGCACTTTATATTATCTTTTAGTCGTGGTTTATGTAGCATTTTGTCATAAGGCTACCGGTCCTAGTGGTTTATGTAGCAATTTGTCATAAGGCTACCGGTCCTAGTGGTTTATGTAGCAATTTGTCATAAGGCTACCGGTCCTTGTGGTTTATATAGCAGTTTGTCATAAGGCTACCGGTCCTTGTGGTTTATGTAGCAATTTGTCATAAAGCTACCGGTCCTTGTTGTTTATGTAGCAATTTGTCATAAAGCTACCAGTCCTAGTGGTTTATGTAGCAATTAGTCATAAAGCTACCAGTCCTAGTGGTTTATGTAGCAATTTGTCATAAAGCTACCAGTCCTAGTGGTTTATGTAGCAATTTGTCATCAGGCTACCAGTCCTAGTGGTTTATGTAGCAATTTGTCATAAAGCTACCAGTCCTAGTGGTTTATGTAGCAATTTGTCATAAGGCTACCAGTCCTAGTGGTTTATGTAGCAATTTGTCATAAAGCTACATAAAGCAATTTGTCATCAGGCTACCAGTAGCAATTTGTCATAAGGCTACCAGTCCTAGTGGTTTATGTAGCAATTTGTCATAAAGCTACCAGTCCTAGTAGTTTATGTAGCAGTTTGTCATAAAGCTACCAGTCCTAGTGGTTTATGTAGCAATTTGTCATCAGGCTACCAGTCCTAGTGGTTTATGTAGCAATTTGTCATCAGGCTACCAGTCCTAGTGGTTTATGTAGCAATTTGTCATAAAGCTACCGGTCCTTGTGGTTTATGTAGCAATTTGTCATAAAGCTACCGGTCCTAGTGTTTTGTGTAGCAATTTGTCATAAGGCTACTAGTCCTAGTGGTTTATGTAGCAATTTGTCATAAGGCTACCAGTCCTAGTGGTTTATGTAGCAATTTGTCATAAGGCTGCCAGTCCTATGCTCATCCTCACATTAGTAGCATTTCCTTCTTTGTCTGTAGCATTTCCTTCTTTGTCTTTAGAGACAACTCTCTGGACACCACAGTTTAGCAAGAACTTTAATGAGTCACATGTCCTTCTTGGGAGCATCTGAATGGCTAAGCAGTTAGAGCGCTTTCCTCTCGTGGCACAGTTACAGGGTTCTGAGATTGAAGCCTGTTTGTGGCATGCTGCTATCTACCCAGCTGTAAATGGGTACCTGACTGCGCATTGTTAGGAAAGGCAAAGGTAGCGAGGAAATGAACCGTCACCCCACCTTATAAAAAGCTGGACCTAGTATCGATCACTTGACTCCCTTACAGCAGTTTCTGTTGTGGCACTACATTTACAGTTTTTATTTACAAGTGAATGTGTGTGACTGACATGATGAGACTGGTGTGACTGACATGTTGAGACTGGTGTGACTGACATGATGAGACTGGTGTGACTGACATGTTGAGACTGGTGTGACTGACATGTTGAGACTGGTGTGACTGACATGATGAGACTGACATGATGAGACTGGTGTGACTGACATGATGAGACTGGTGTGACTGACATGATGAGACTGGTGTGACTGACATGATGAGACTGGTGTGACTGACATGATGAGACTGGTGTGACTGACATGATGAGACTGACATGATGAGACTGGTGTGACTGACATGATGAGACTGACATGATGAGACTGGTGTGACTGACATGATGAGACTGGTGTGACTGACATGTTGAGACTGGTGTGACTGACATGATGAGACTGGTGTGACTGACATGATGAGACTGGTGTGACTGACATGATGAGACTGGTGTGACTGACATGATGAGACTGGTGTGACTGACATGATGAGACTGGTGTGACTGACATGATGAGACTGGTGTGACTGACATGATGAGACTGACATGATGAGACTGGTGTGACTGACATGATGAGACTGGTGTGACTGACATGATGAGACTGGTGTGACTGACATGATGAGACTGGTGTGACTGACATGATGAGACTGACATGATGAGACTGGTGTGACTGACATGATGAGACTGGTGTGACTGACATGATGAGACTGACATGATGATACTGGTGTGACTGACATGATGAGACTGGTGTGACTGACATGATGAGACTGACATGATGAGACTGGTGTGACTGACATGATGAGACTGGTGTGACTGACATGATGAGACTGGTGTGACTGACATGATGAGACTGACATGATGAGACTGGTGTGACTGACATGATGAGACTGGTGTGACTGACATGTTGAGACTGGTGTGACTGACATGATGAGACTGGTGTGACTGACATGATGAGACTGACATGATGAGACTGGTGTGACTGACATGATGAGACTGGTGTGACTGACATGATGAGACTGGTGTGACTGACATGATGAGACTGGTGTGACTGACATGATGAGACTGGTGTGACTGACATGTTGAGACTGGTGTGACTGACATGATGAGACTGGTGTGACTGACATGATGAGACTGGTGTGACTGACATGATGTGACTGGTGTGACTGACATGATGTGACTGGTGTGACTGACATGATGAGACTGGTGTGACTGACATGTTGAGACTGGTGTGACTGACATGATGAGACTGGTGTGACTGAAATGTTGAGACTGGTGTGACTGACATGTTGAGACTGGTGTGACTGACATGATGAGACTGTTGTGACTGACATGATGAGACTGACATGATGTGACTGGTGTGACTCACATGATGGGACTGGTGTGATTGACATGATGGGACTGGTGTGACTGACATGATGGGACTGGTGTGACTGACATGATGAGACTGGTGTGACTGACATGATGTGACTGGTGTGACTGACATGATGGGACTGGTGTGACTGACATGATGGGACTGGTGTGACTGACATGATGAGACTAGTGTGACTGACATAATGAGATTGGTGTGACTGACACAACATATGAATGATGTGAAAATACATGACTAGTGTGACTGACATGATGTGAGTGGTGTGACTGACATGATACGAGTGGTGTGACTGAAATGATGAGACTGGTGTGACTGACATGATGAGATTGGTGTGACTGACACACCATGTGAGTGATGTGAAAATACATGACTGGTGTGACTGGCATGATGTGATTAGTGTGACTGGCACCATGAGACTGGTGTGACTGACATAATGTTTGATGTATTATGTTTCCAGGTGTTCATTCAATGGCAGCAGCAGGTTTGCCTTTTCCTCACCTGGCACACCTCCCTAGCCCCTACTCACTTCTCACATCACCACCTGCATTTCCCGGACTTTTTGGAGGCTTGGGTTCAATTCCCCATCCTCTTCATGCAGCAGCACTCAGCCACAGCCTAGCAACAGGTCAGGTTAACTCTTACGTTTGTTGTTGTCTTGTCCCCCCACAGTTACCATCAGTACAGCACACTTAGGTTAACTGTCAACTTACAGCTGTATCTTCAAAAGACAATCTGTTTCCGTATTTTGTTTAGTAGACAGAAGACACACGTCATAAGTAGTAGCAGCATGTGCTGTAGGTCACATTAACGTGTGCTAGTCCTGTGCGTTTATTTCTTGTTGCTGTTTTCTGTTTTTTTGCCAGAAACATACGGTAAAGCAAAAGTGCTAGATATTCAGTAGAGGAAAGCCATGTATCTGTAATAGAGGGTCATGCATTCTGAATTGTAGTTTGAAAAACAGTGAGTCAAGTTTTATACTGACTGATATTGTAGTTTGATAAATGGTGGGTCAATGTTATAATGAGAGGTGTTGACTGAACTTGTCAAAATGAAGTACCTTATTTTATAGTGGGTTGCGTGAATAAACAGATTAAGGTTTGTTGTATCTGTTTGTTGTATCTGTTTGTTGTAGCTGTCTGTTGTATCTGTCTGTTGTATCTGATTGTTGTATCTGTCTGTTGTATCTGTCTGTTGTATCTGTCTGTTGTATCTGTTTGTTGTATCTGTCTGTTGTATCTGTTTGTTGTATCTGTCTGTTGTATCTGTTTGTTGTATCTGTTTGTTGTATTTGCCAGTTTTTATATTTATACTGTCAATCTTGCAGCTTCCTACTATGGACTTCCTAAACATCCCAGTGAGTTGGGTCCCCCATCTCCACCCTCATCATCACCAAGCCGGAAAGGAGGAGGACGGTCATCAAGATCGCCGGCATCTACAACAACAGTCACGTCTTCACATCGTCACTCCATGTCAAGGTCACCTTCATCACCAGGTACATCATCAGCACATACAGTGTCATCGTATCTTCCCAGCTGGTCACTGAATGGATCTGTTTATCCTTTCAGTCATCCATTATCCACACAGGAATCTAAGCAGTCATCCACTTCATCATCATCATCAAGGAGGTCCAGGAAGTTCTCTAGTAATAAAACAGAATCAAGAAGCAGTGGCAAAGACAGTAGTAAAATACCTCAGGCACACCAACATTCAACGTTGTCACCACTGCTGTCCATACCTTCAGCTCACTTACCTCCCTCGTTGTCAGACCGCAAGTCCAGAAGGTCAGTCAGCTCAGAAAGCATGCCCTTTGACCCACACTCACTGATAACACCGTATCACATGTCACCAGAGCTGGCTTATCTGTCTCAGTCGCTATTTCTTCATCGTCCGGACCTTGGCTTTCCCTCACCATTTTTGACTTTATCTGCAGCAACTGCAGCGGCAACAGTATCAGGCTGTTCATCATCATCAACAGTAGCAGCATCCTCAGCATCTCCTACTACAAGTGTAGGCCTTGAGCCGGGCCAGGTTGTGGTGTCATCAGCTTCATCAAAACCACTTTCATCATCATCATTACTATCGCCCTCATCAGTGAACACAACTGACAAACCAGAGGATACACCTGAAACAGAGAGGAAGCAGAAGGAGGTAAGAAGTCAACACAATTGTTTAACCCAGTCTAGTGAATATTTTACACAAGTAGTGAACAGGTCAGTAGCATCCTGGAAAAGCCTGGAACAACCAGAAGAGATTTCAAGGCCTTTTAAAAAGCCTGGAAAAATGGGACATGTTGCTAAAAACCTTGAATTTCCTGCATCTGAACTGAAAAAATAAAAATCTAAAGTCAGATGTGTGAATTTTCTGATTATTGGTGGTATTTCTCGTTAAGCATTATCAATTACCGTAGATTGTTTACTTCCCTTTGCGCACTAAATCCATTACCCAACATCTTCAGGGGTTTTTGTTAAGGATTTGAATGCATGTGAAGGATGTGAATGTTTCACATATGTACAGTCACGAAAGTAGTGAATGTTTCACACATGTACAGTCACAAGTTGTGAATGTTTCACACATGTACAGTCACACAAGTAGTGAACATTTTACATGTACAGTCACACAAGTAGTGAAAGTTTCACACGTACAGTCACACAAGTAGTGAACAATTCACACATGTACAATCATACAAGTAGTGAACATTTCACACATGTACAGTCACACAAGTAGTGAACATTTCACACATGTACAGTCACACAAGTAGTGAACATTTCACACATGTACAGTCACACAAGTAGTGAACATTTCACACATGTACAGTCACACAAGTAGTGAATGTTTCACACATGTACAGTCACACAAGTAGTGAATGTTTCACACATGTACAGTCACATGTTATAAATGTCACAACATATTTTCATTGTTTGTCAAGGTACTGTTGGTTTTTCTCTCTCTCATACAGGACTGAGTATTTGAACCAGAAAACTCTTAGTGCTGCCAAGTTTTGATTGTCTCTAGTATAGAGTTGACCATTTTACATGATTTAGTTGTAGCAGTAAAAAAACTGTAATGTTCTCACAGTGTTGTTGATACTTGTTGGCAGAATTTAGATGAGCCTGCTAAAACAGACAGTCATAAAACCAAAGCCGGGGTCAGCAGTTCAGGTCACAGTGTCAGGTCAAAGGAGACAGATGAGAGAAAAGAAACTGTGGAGGAGCGGCTGCTGGTGAGACATAAAGGCAGTTTGATAAGATAGCTCACACTCACACAAGTAGCCTTATGTCTGGTGCTTCTTCTGTCATTGTTAGATCAGGAAACACTTTGTCTTATGTTGTTGTTGCATTTATAGTCAGACTAGTTGGTGGGTGGGTCATACCTAGAACTTTAAATCAGTCAACAGTTGGTAGGCTATACCTAGAACTTTTAAGTCAACCAATGCTGTGTGGTCATACCTAGAACTTTAAGTCAGTCAACAGTTGGTGGGTGGTCATACCTAGAACTTTAAGTCAGTCAGCAGTTGGTGGGTGGTCATACCTAGAACTTTAAGTCAGTCAACAGTTGGTGGGTGGTCATGCCTAGAACTTTAAGTCAGTCAACAGTTGGTGGGACATACCTAGAACTTTAAGTCAGTCAACAGTTGGTGGTTCATACCTTGAACTTTAAGTCAACCAACTGTGGGTGGTCATACCTAGAATTTAAGTCAGTCAACAGTTGGTGGGTGGTCATACCTAGGACTTTTAATGGGTCATACCTAGAACTTTCAAGTCAACCATCGCTGGGTGGTCATACCTAGAACTTTAAGTCAGTCAACATTTGGTGGGTGGTCATACCTAGAACTTTTAATGGGTCATACCTAGAACTTTCAAGTCAACCATCGCTGGGTGGTCATACCTAGAACTTTAAGTCAGTCAACAGTTGGTGGGTGGTCATACCTAGAACTTTTAATGGGTCATACCTAGAACTTTCAAGTCAACCATCACTGGGTGGTCATACCTAGAACTTTAAGTCAGTCAACATTTGGTGGGTCATACCTAGAACTTTCAAGTCAACCATCGCTGGGTGGTCATACCTAGAACTTTAAGTCAGTCAACATTTGGTGGGTCATACCTAGAACTTTAAACAAATAATTTACCGTTGTTATTGTTGTCCGATGGACCTGTCTGAGACCATCCGTTTAATAATTTACCGTTGTCGTCTAGGTGAACCTGTCTGAGACCATCAGTTTAATAATTCACCGTTATTGTTGTTGTCCGATGGACCTGTCTGAGACCATCAGTTTAATAATTCACCTTTGTTGTTGTTGTCCAGGTGGACCTGTCTGTCTGATACCATCAGTTTAATAATTCACCTTTGATGTTGTTTAGGTGGACCTGTCTGAGACCATCAGTTTAATAATTCACCTTTGTTGTTGTTGTTTAGGTGGACCTGTCCCAGTCCTCACATTGTATGGATGATGACAGAAAGAAACAGATTGCAGACCAGATCAGAAAAAGAATAGGAATACAAGATGGTGTGGCAGCATTGCTAACAAAACACGGGATCAAACATTCAGAATGGCTGGATTCTAGCTCAGAGACAGAAGCCAAAACAGATGAAAATGAAGCCAGATCTGACAGGCATCAAAGCGTCTCATGTAAGGAGTCAAGCAGAAAGAGGCGAATCAGTGACAGCTCTCAGGGTTGGAGAAGATCCCAGACTGTAGAGGTGAGTAATGACAGCTTCACAATACTGGTCTTATACCTCCAGCAGTTTGAACTCTGCAGCTTGCACTTGGCAAAATAAGATTAGGCTGTTCAACACAAATGTACATACTGACCTATTCTATGACTTGGTAGCATGCCATATAAAAATGTCTTCTTGTACCATGCTTGCTGGCTTGGGTGATCGTATCTCTCCACAACTTCCTGTCCCCTCTTTGTTGCCATTCAATTCTGTTGTTGACTACCTTCCATGCCACAATGTTAGAATGTCCAGTGTCTTTATCTCTTATTTCCTTCAATATTTCCTGTTGTTTATCTCTTATTTCCTTCAATATTTCCTGTTGTCTTTATCTCTTATTTCCTTCAATATTTCCTGTTGTCTTTATCTCTTATTTCCTTCAATATTTCCTGTTGTCTTTATCTCTTATTTCCTTCAATATTTCCTGTTGTCTTTATCTCTTATTTCCTTCAATATTTCCTGTTGTCTTTATCTCTTATTTCCTTCAATATTTCCTGTTGCCTTTATCTCTTATTTCCTTCAATATTTCTTGTTGTCTTTATCTCTTATTTCCTTCAATATTTCTTGTTGTCTTTATCTCTTATTTCCTTCAATATTTCCTGTTGTCTTTATCTCTTATTTCCTTCAATATTTCCTGTTGTCTTACTTACTTAGTCGTTCCCCTTCTACCGTGAGGTGTAGAGGTTTGGAAGAGAGAGCGCCAGACTATCCTATCGGCTGTCTTCCTCCTGGCCTGGTTCCATTCTAGTCCTCGGGCCTTCAAAGATTGTTTAATGTTGTCCTCCCAGCGGATTCTAGGTTGTCCTGGGGGTCTGGATTCTTGGCTCTTTGTTTCCCATGCTTGTCGTGGTAGCCGGTCTTCTCCCATTCTGCAGACATGGCCAGACCATCTTAGTTGGGACTTCTACTTGGGTCTGCAGGGGGTGGGATTTAAGGCCTTGACGTATCATCTGGTTGCGTACCATGTCTCTTCTTGTTACTTCAACCACCTTCCTCAGATACCTCATTTCTGAGGTTTGGATCTGGCCTTTGTGGGTTGTAGTCATTGCCCATGACTCGCATCCATATGTCAAGACTGGGACATAGGTGGAGCGGTATACAGCCATCTTCGTTTTCTTACCAACCTCTCTCTTGCTGAGGAATCCTCAATTTATGGTCTGAAAAAGTCTCCCAGCTGCTGCTTTTCGAGTGGCCAACTCTTCTTTGATGCCTCCCTTTCGGTCAATAATAGCTCCGAGGTATTTAAAGTGGTCGACCTGCTCCAGGACCTGTTCTCCCAGCTTAATCTGATGTCTTCTTTCTTCTCGTGATATCACCATGGATTTTGTTTTAGAGCTGCTTATGACCATCCCTCTCTTCTCCAGCTCTTCCTTCCAGACTTGCAGGTTGAATTGGAGATGTGCCTCTGATTTAGCAATCAGGGCAACATCATCAGCAAATGCCAGCTCCGAAATACAGACCTGTCTCATCTTCCAGTACCCCACTGAATACTTTCTTGTTCTCTCCTTACATGCCTTAATGACATCGTCCATGAGGAGTATGAAAAGGTAAGGTGACAGGATATCACCTTGTCTTACACCAGTGGTGGTCCTGAACTCTTCTGACTTATGGTTTGCTGTTCTCACATAATTTCTGCAAGACTTGTAGAAGCTCTGTATAGCATGAATCAGAGGAGCTGGAATGTTCTTCCTTGCCAAACAATCCCAAAGTTTGCTCCAGGGGACCCTGTCAAATGCCTTTTCCAGATCTATGAAACAAAGATGGATCTCACTCTTATACTCAAGGGCCTTTTCACTCAGCTGTCTGAGTGTGAAGATTAGGTCTTGAGTACTTCGGTTCACTCGGAATCCGCACTGGACCTCATCCAGTTGTGGCTCAGCTAGGCGTCGGAGTCTCTGCTCTAGGATTCTAGAGTAGATTTTACGAGGGACACTGAGAAGGGATATGCCTCTATGGTTTCCACACTGTCGATTGTCACCCTTTTTGAAAATTGGTGTTATGATGGCAATCTCCCAATCCTTTGGTATGGTCTTGTTGTACCACGCTGCCTGTAGAACCCGTAAGAGTAATAGGTCGCCTGATGCTCCCATGTACTTAACCATTTCTGGTGCTATACCATCATGCCCTGCTGCTTTGCCCATCTTGATTTTCTCCAGTGCTGCCTTCAGTTCTTCCATCTTTATGTCATCTTCACCATCATTGGTTTTCTCTTCTGTGCTAGTGGTTATCATTTCTGATGCTTCACCATGCTCACCATCCAGGAGTTCTGAGAAATATTCTTTCCATCTTTCCATTACTTCCTTCGGGGCAGTAAGCAATTTGCCTTGCTTGTCCTTTATAAATTTGAGAGGGCATTGTTTTTCCTTTCTCATGTTCTTTAGGGTCTTATAGAACAATTTCTGGTTTTCTTGTGCATCTTTTTCTAGCTTTTCTCCAAATTCTTCCCAGGACTTCTGTTTTGCTGCTAGCACGTTGTTCTTTGCTTCTGTTCTGAGTGTCACATATTCTCTATATTTTTCCATCTGTCCTGTTGTGTTTTTAGCTCCTAAGTATTGTTTCCATGCCATTTTCTTCTCTCTTTTTTTCTCTTTGACTTCCTCTGTCCACCAAGGTGTCCTCTTTCTCTGGTTCCCAAGTCGGACTTCACCGCATGCTTCTGCAGCAGCTGTCTTTATGATATCCTTGAATTTATTCCAGAGGGTTTCCAAGTCATCAGGTCGTTCTTCTGTGTTGCTCACCGCTGCAGCAATAAGCCCCTGATATCTGGTCTTAATTTCTGGCTCTTTCATCTTGTAGGTCCTAATGCTCATTTCTCCCGCTCGTTTACTTGGTTTCTTGCGTGATGTTGGGCAGTTTCTAGGCTGAGCAACTCTTTCAGTTGTTCTTTTGATTGTTAGCAGGTAGTGATCACTTCCAATCTCTGGCCCCCTCCAGACTCTAGCATCCCGGACATATTTGAATGAGCTTCTCCTAACAATGGCATAGTCGATCACTGACTTCTCATTCTTGGTTGGTTCACATCTAGTGTATGCATGTATGCGCTTATGGGGGAACTTTGTGTTTGTGATGATCAGATTCTGCTCACTGCAGAATCTAAGGAGTCGCTTTCCATTGTCATTGAGAGTATCTTCTCCATATCTTCCGATAACTCCACCCCATCTAGCATGGTCATTTCCAACTCTGGCATTAAAATCTCCGAGCATGATAACTTCATCTAGGCAGTCATCCACTGTCCTTTGAAGCAGCTCGAAGAATTCCTCCTTGACCTCTGCTCTCTCATCCTCATTTGGCCCATACACTATGACCAGGTTGACTATGGTTTCTCCTTCTTTTAGTTTAACAACCATAATGCGCTCCGAGACAAAGTTCCATCCCTTGATACTATCTTTCTGGTTTTTGGCCACAATGCAACCAACGCCCCCTTTAGCTCTTTCAGATGTGGGTACACCACTGTATAACAGCGTGTTGCCATCGAGATCCATGACTCCTTGTCCCTTTTTCTTTGTTTCAGAAATAGCCAGGATTTCTAATTTTGCTTTCCTCATCTCTTCCATCAGCTCCTCTTCTTTCCCATTTATACTTCTTGTGTTCCAAGTTCCATAAGTCATAGTCCGTAGTCCGTTCCAGTTCGTTGCCTTTAGAATCAGTCCAGTTTTCTCTCTTATATTGCTCGTAATCATAGTTTAAAGCAAACAGGTTTTCCTGTTGTCTTTATCTCTTATTTCCTTCAATATTTCCTGTTGTCTTTATCTCTTATTTCCTTCAATATTTCCTGTTGCCTTTATCTCTTATTTCCTTCAGTATTTCCTGTTGTCTTTATCTCTTATTTCCTTCAATATTTCCTGTTGTCTTTATCTCTTATTTCCTTCAATATTTCCTGTTGTCTTTATCTCTTATTTCCTTCAATATTTCCTGTTGCCTTTATCTCTTATTTCCTTCAATATTTCCTGTTGTCTTTATCTCTTATTTCCTTCAATATTTCCTGTTGTCTTTATCTCTTATTTCCTTCAATATTTCCTGTTGTCTTTATCTCTTATTTCCTTCAATATTTCCTGTTGTCTTTATCTCTTATTTCCTTCAATATTTCCTGTTGTCTTTATCTCTTATTTCCTTCAATATTTCCTGTTGTCTTTATCTCTTATTTCCTTCAATATTTCCTGTTGTCACAATTTAGTGTAGATGCTGAGGGAAAGAGTTGGTGCAAGTCTTCTTGTCACAGTGCGGAATGGTAGTGTGCGACTA
This sequence comes from Oreohelix idahoensis, assembly GCA_024509875.1. Lineage (NCBI taxonomy): Eukaryota > Metazoa > Mollusca > Gastropoda > Stylommatophora > Oreohelicidae > Oreohelix > Oreohelix idahoensis. Next base: position 281,503 of record JAMPIV010021124.1, on the reverse strand, counting down.
AAGATGGTATTTATTCTGTCTTATTTATATCTGACATTTAAATTTATTTGAAACACAACAGAAATTATTAACAGCATGCAACATTTTCTCAGAACATCACATATTTAAATAATATTGTATTCATATAAACATTTGTTTAAAAATGACTTATTTTAAGTACTATGTGTTTTGGGAGCCGCGGTAGCGCAGTAGTTAGTGCACTGGCTTCCTAGCTCAATGATCCACAGTTCGATCCCCATTTGAGGTGAATATTTTTAGACCGCAAACGGTCGACCCAGCCTCATAAATTGAGTACCATAGCAACTCTGGGAAGGTTAAGGCGGCTGGTGTGCCACCAAGAATGTATGGACATAAGCGAGAATGTGTTTATGTAATTTTTGTATTGATGATTGACGACACATTCAAAAATACAGATTAATTGTAGACGGATTGACCGCATGAGGGAGTGTCGGTATACAGAATTTATTTATTGTTTTATTTATTTTATTTTATTATTACTTTTTTCCCCCAATTACTAGCTTGTTTGTTTCAAAAAAAAAAAAAAAAAACCCTACTCATTTTTAAAAATTATGATTGCATACTGTAAATGAATGCTGTTATGGTAACTTTATAATGTTGCATGCCTTTAAATTAATGCTTAAAGCATCATGTGGGAATGAAAGGATATAGTATGCAAGATTAATGAGAGTGGAAGGGCAGAATGTTAGACGGGCCTGCGCACCCAATTCTTTACCCTTCGAAAATAAAGTTCGTTCGTTCGTTCTTGACCACATCACCCTTAGTGTGCCGATGGTCAAGAAAATATGGGCCTAACATCATATTCCCAATATACCTCAATGGGCGTGTAACTGAATTCTACTGTTTGTTTTAAAATGTCACCTCTAATAATTGTTATGTTGTAAGTACTATATGTTTTTTTTCTGGATGACCTAAGAGCAGTGCTCCACAAACTGTCAACGATTCAAAAGGGTTATGATACATTGGATCCCATGTCATTGTGACATTCCCGGCAATGAAGAGGCGGACAGATTAGCAATGGAAGGTGGAAAGCTACCTCAGCCTGATGCAAGCAGAAGTTTTGAAGAGGCAAAGAGTTTTATCAGATGCAGAAACAAATGGGAGGCAGAGCATCCAGGAGACACACACAAAATTATGCATATTACCAGCTCAGCAGAAGAGAACAAGTGATAATCTTCAGACTCCGCACGAGACACAACAGATTGGGATATCATCTGTTCAACAAGCTAAAGATAGGAACTACTGAAGAGTGTAAATATGGCATTGATAAAATGACTGCTGAACGTCTGCTTCAGAAATGCCAAACATGAGGAACATAGAAAGCACATATGGCTGTCACCAGTACCATTTTCAGAAAAAACCATATGGAGATGCAAATAGCCTGAAGCTAACCATGGCTTTCTTTGAAAATATTCATATAGATGTCTGAGAGTGTACAAAGAAGAAGAGTATGTTTTAAATGTCACCTCTCAATAATTGTTATAATTTAAGTACTGTATGCTTTAAATTGAGTTATATTTTCAGTACTATTTTAAAATGAGTTATATTTTAAATACTGTATGTTTGAAAATGTTACGTCTCATTCTAAAGATGTCAGACGATGTCCGAGCAGAGATAAAGCTACAGAAACAAGAAGAGTCAATGAGGACAGCCAAGAAACAGTACTCTTCTGAAGATGAGGTAGGTATTTTGTGTGGTCAGTGGGCTATTTTGTGTGGTCAGTGGCTGTTTCAGTTTTACTGGTTGATTGTCAGTTTATAGAAGATATGAACATAAGAGAGATAAAACAGTAGATGTGCAGTTAGGAATGTTCTGGTCAGTGGGCTGTTTTGTGTGGTGTCTGTGGACTGTTTTGTGTGGTGTCTGTGGACTGTTTTGTGTGGTGTCTGTGGGCTGTTTTGTGTGTGGTGTCTATGGGCTGTTTTGTGTGGTGTCTGTGGGCTGTTTTGTGTGTGGTCTGTGGGCTGTTTTGTGTGGTGTCTGTAGGCTGTTTTGTGTGGTGTCTGTAGGCTGTTTTGTAATGTCTGTGGGCAGTTTTGTGTGGTGTCTGTGGGCTGTTTTGTGTGGTGTCTGTGGGTTGTTTTGTGTCATGTCTGTGGGTTGTTTTGTGTGGTGTCTGGGATGTTTTGTGTGGTGTCTGGGATGTTTTGTGTGGTTGTCTATGGGCAGTTTTGTGTGGTGTCTATGGGCTGTTTTATGTGGTGTCTATGGGCAGTTTTGTGTGTGGTCTGTAGGCAGTTTTATGTGGTGTCTGTGGCTGTTTCAGTTTTACTGGTTGATTGTCAGTTTATAGAAGATGTGAACATAGAGAGACAATAGTAGATGTGTGCTAAGGAAAGTTCTGGTCTGTGGGCTGTTTTGTGTGGTGTCTGTGGGCTGTTTTGTGTGGTGTCTGTGGGCTGTTTTGTGTGGTGTCTGTGGGTTGTTTTGTGTCATGTCTGTGGGTTGTTTTGTGTGGTGTCTGGGATGTTTTGTGTGGTTGTCTATGGGCAGTTTTGTGTGGTGTCTATGGGCTGTTTTATGTGGTGTCTATGGGCAGTTTTGTGTGTGGTCTGTAGGCAGTTTTATGTGGTGTCTGTGGCTGTTTCAGTTTTACTGGTTGATTGTCAGTTTATAGAAGATGTGAACATAGAGAGAAAATAGTAGATGTGTGGTAAGGAAAGTTCTGGTCTGTGGGCTGTTTTGTGTGGTGTCTGTGGGCTGTTTTGTGTGGTGTCCGTGGACTTTTCTGTGGTGTCCGTGGACTGTTTTGTGTGGTGTGTGAGCTTTTTTGTGTGGTGCCTGTGGGCTGTTTTGTGTGATGTCCGTGGGCTGTGTTTATTGTCTGTGGTCCACGTTCTATAGTCTGTGGTCCATATGCTGTGGTCTATGGTCTGTGGTTGTTACTTCTTGGTTTTTGTTTTAGCTGTGGCTTTCTTTCAGAGCCCTATGATAGGACTCCCTTGACATCAGAGTTGAAGATTCTAGTTTTTGTACTGACTTCTTGTGCATTTTCTTGTATTTCCCAGTGCAGTCAAAGCTCATCTTGCCACATGTATTCTGACATGATATCGCTGTCTGTTTGTTTAATTTGTATTTATATTGTTGCCATGATATGAGTTGACTTTACACTTTGCAGGGATGTTTCTCCACCTACAGCCAGGATATCATCTCCCACCTACAGCCAGGCTATCATCTCCCACCTACAGTCTGGCAATCATCTGCCACATTTATTCTTTTTAATCTTTAACTTTTCTCTGTCAGTATTTTCAGTGACAAAGGCATGACCTGTTATTTGATATGTTCATTTTGTCTTGCATTAAGTTATGGATGTGTTATAGAAGTGCCTGGTCATCAGCAAAATCTAGATCATCAAGCTGTTTTACAGTGAACTCTGTTTCTGTTATTGTTTTCATAATAAAATCTGGTGGCAGTTAGAAGAGACATGGTGACAAGAGGCATCTCTGCTGTACTTCTGTTCTTATCTCAGGATATTATAAGTTGTCCTTCATGGAGAATTCTCCTTTTGTGTCTTCACATGAATTCCTTATTAGCTTAATCAGCTTGTCAGTGACCCATAATTCCACATCAGTTTTCAAAAGTGATTCTGTATCTAAACTGTTGAATGACTTTTCCTAGTCCACAAATCCAGTATAAAGTGGTGAGTTTCAGTTCCAGGCTCTGTTCTGCTAATGGGCATTGTGGCTACCTGGTTTGTGCAGGATCTGTATTTTCTGTCAGTTGTCTGCGGCTTTGTTTAATCTACTGTTTGATATTTTTCTCTGCCACTGTGGTAATTATTCCTCTGTTACTTTTGCACTCTTGCAAATCTCTTGTCTTTGACAATTTGACCAGATATACTTTCCTTCTAGTTTACTGTCACTCCTTCTTGCTCCCAAACTTGTCCAAGTAATTTGTATAATATCTCTGTACAGGTATCAGTTTGTACTTTGATGACGGTGCTGCCATCTGGGCTAGGAGCTTTTCCATCTCTAAGAAGCATTAGGTCTTTCTTTATTTCTTCCACATTTGGTTTTTCACAATTAATTTGTAGCTCTTTTTCTGCTGGCTGGAATTTTATGGAGCTGGTCTATTGAGAAGGTCCTCAAAATGTTCTGTCTACCCATTCATTTGCTCTTGTATATTACTAAGCAATTTTCCATTCTTGTCCTTGATGAGGCCATTTGCTTACTTGTATTTCCCTGTTGTACAAGTCTCTCATATATCCTTTGTCTGCAGCTTCCTGTGCCACCTCATCAATATATTTCCTTTTATTTCTGTGTTTTATTGTTGTTTTTGAGTTTCATCTTTATTTTGACTGAAATGAGGGGATGCATGTAGTCTTGGGTTGTACATGAGATGTTCCCATTGTGATGATGTGGCGCGTTCTTGAATTGCTGTTGATTAGATCTAGATGTGCGATGGCCCTGGCCTTATATTCAAGTAGCCACAGACAGGGGGCATCCTCTGCATGGGAACATGGCCGACATAGAGGGAGCAAGGATAGAGAGGGGGATGTTGTGGATGGCGTAGGCAAAGACAACTATTAGACAGGTGACCACAGTTGAGAATGTATTCAAGGGAGAAGAGTAGAGTGGGTCAGGCGAGAGCTGAACGAACTGCCCGCAGGTTGTTGTCAGCCTCAGTAGCGAGTTCAGAACTTGGGCCAGTGGGAGGGCAGAGCTGGAAATTGATCAGCTGATAAATGATCATGATGGGGATGATGATGCAATAGTGCGCACTGATGGGTCTGTAGTGGGAGGTCAATGTGGGGCTTCTCTGCTGGAGTAAAGGGCAGAATCGTCGCTGAACATAGCAGGGCTTGCATGATAACAACCTCCGGTGTGAGAATGGAGGTAGAGGCAGCTGCTGCATTCTTGGGCGGCTGTCTGAAACTACATTGGCAAGAGCAATTGTTGTGTGTGACTTGCAGTGGAAGGTCTAAAGTTGATGGCTCCGGCATGGATAGAGGACCTCTATAGAAGCCTTGAGTCTTCAGGAGCTGGTGTGGATCTGCTGTCCTGGTCATGCAGGAGTGCGCTGTGATGAGCGAGCTGACTAGCTTGAGAAGCCCCCATAAAATGTGCATTGGATATGGATATTGGAGAGTTCTTGGACTGTACGCGAGATACCCCCATTATGACAATGAGGTACAAGCAATGAGTGCTGTCGATTAGATACAGATATTCGATGGCCCAAGGAAAAGCTTATATGCAAGTAACCACAAACGGCACCCCCTGCATGGAAACATAGCTGACATTAAGGGAGCAAAAATAAAGAGGGGGATGTCATGGATGGCACAGGCAGAGACAACGATCAAGCAGGTGACCACAGCTGAAAATATATTCAAAGGGGAAGAGTGGAGTAAGTCTGATAAGAACTGAATTAACTACCAGCAAGTCCTCATCAGCCTTAGCAGAGAGTTTAGAACTTGGGGCAGTGGGAAAAGGAAAGGATCCTGTTATACGCCCATTGAGGCATATTGGGAATATGGTGTTAGGCCCATATTTTCTTTACCATTGGCACACTAGGGGTGATGTGGTCAGCATCACGCCGGCCGCCTTAACCTTCCCAGAAGTTGCTCTGGTACCCAGTTGGGGCTGGGTCGACACAGGAGCTGTTTGCGGCCTAAAAAAATCCCACCTCATCTGGGGATCGAACCATAGACCACCGAGCTAGGAAGCCAGTGCACTAACCACAATGCTACCGCGGCTCCAAGTGGGAAAGCAATTAATCAACTGATAATGATGCAATTGTGTATACAGTTGGGTCCGTGATCCGTGGTGAGAAATCAGGTTGGAGCTCTCTGCTAGGGTCAAGGGCAGAATCATCGCTGAACATTGCGGGGCGTACAAAATAACAACTTCCAGCATGAGAATAGAGGTAGAGGCAGTTACTTCAGCCTTAAGGTGGCTAACTGAATCTTCATTAACAAAGGCAGTCATTGTGTCAGACTCTCAGTCCATGCTTAAAAAGGTTCAAAATGGTTGGCTATGGCATGAATGGAAAGCATTCATAGAAGTCTACAAGAGCGGGTGTGGGTCTATTGTCCTGTCCTGCAGGAATATGCGGTAATGAGAGAGCTGACAGACTCGCAGCTAGAGCACCCACAGTGGGGACACTGGATAAGGATAAGGGAGAGATACTGAGAACAATTAATGATCACCTGTTAGAGAATGACACTGCAATAGATGAATCATTAAGGTTAAGACTTTGGAATTTGGCATCAAATGTAAGGCTAGCAGAGATGGGCATATAAGAGGATGCATCCATCGTGTAAACAACCAGCGAGCTACAGGAACAGTTAGCATTCACACTCTTCGACATATGCTGAGGGATACTGAACACCTGTGGATTTGCCTGGAGTGCAATGATGTAATTCTGTTCAGCAATAACAAAAACGGGAGAGATCCTGAGGGCAATTAATGATCACCTATTGGAAAGTGACACTGCAATCGATGAATCATCAAGGCTGAGATTGCTGGAATCAAGCATCAAACGTAAAATGATGCAGCCGTCTTATTATTGCATGTGTGATCATTCTTATTTTGAGGTGCTATATATATATATGTTGTTTTATGTATTCTGTTATGTGGAAATGTGCTTCCTTCTACAGCATGGTATATAGACATAAAGTGTTGTTTGATCTTTATACTGTCTTATATAGTATATAGACATAAAGTGTTGTTTGATCTTTATACTGTATATGGTATATAGACATAAAGTCTTGTTTGATCATTATACTGTATATGGTATATAGACATAAAGTGTTGTCTGTATTTCTGTAGAGTATGTCGGGTCAGCTGGAGGAGTCTCTCAACTCTACACACTCAACTGGAATCTCAGAATCTGATGACACACAACTGAACAATGACCTGGTCAGTGAGAACCTGGACATGCAGAGCACAACAGGTAGCAAGCGTTGGTGTGATTGTTTCTATCGATGCTGTTTTCACAGTTATTTTTTATTATTATTACTGTTTATAACTGCTGTTACATTTTAAAATGATCTCTATTTTTGTAGTCTTTAAGACTTGACAGCGTGGAAAGTACGCAAGTCATATAACCACACTTGAAGCATTTGAGAAATACATATGCCGTATTACCAGACATTTAGTAGTGAACATATGAGGAGTGTGCTAAACTTATACTAGCAAGAGAACGTACCAGAAAGATGGACAGATTACACAATGGTTCTCTATAATGATGGTAAGAAATATTCAAAACCGCAGTGAAGGACCACTAGTGTTTATAGCAGAAATTGAGGACACCATGGGCCATATGAAGAAAGGCAATGACTTTGATGATATAATATAATAGAGAAAATGGAGGCTGTGGGAAAATTTGGAACAGAAGAATTATCATAAGAAGAGTGATAATTAAAATTAAACCAGAAATTGATGATGACAGTTGTGAATTTGTAGATGACCAAGCAATAACAACACCAGATCTGTTATAAGAGCATGAGTAGCAAGGGTTTTTGAAGCAGATCTATACTTGTTATCTGTTGACAACACTGACATGGTGAAACGTGATGAAATTATTAAACGCTAGAAGGCATAAACCTCGTTAGCAAAGACCTGATAATAATGAAGAGCATATAACAAACATCAGCTATAAGAATCAGCAACCAAATAGAATCTCGTGGATTTGTCGGTACACTCAACCCCCACTGTACTCGAGGGTTCAGTTCTTCAGAAGCCTTATGTACATGAAATTTGTGTGAATGGAGCAGGTATAAGAAAGTATGAGATGGGTTCCAGACTGAGGTAGAGCATCATTTATGTGCTTTTGTTTGTTCTAATATTAATGTAAATAAACAAGCTAATACAAATCAAAAGTGGCTAAAACAAGTTTTTAAAATAGATACGTTTATTTTGGTTATTATTTGATACATTAAAATTGTAAAAAGGTTGTATGAATATTAAAGAAGAATCTGGCAGATGTAATCAGAGACAGATTCTGAATAAGTATTCATAGCAGCAGTTTCTCTAAATCAGTATCCATCACAGAAAGATTTACAGTTCCTGAAGATCCTGGCTGATTGTCTGACTCATCTCCCGAAGAAGCTGAAAATTGAGATTCTGAAGGCTGAGAAACACTGCAGGACTCACTGATTTGATTGCGCTAATGTTGTTGTGCCTTTTTTCCTCTTCTCTATCAATGTTAGGTTATATGGGGCGATCACATTAAGGATTTGTTGTCTCAGAGACCCACGCTCATAGTTTGTGTCAAGGCTCTGCAAATAAGCAGTGCTATCTTCAAACATCTTAAGCACCTTCTGCAGGTTAGGAATTGTCAACAGGTCTACCAGCGCAGGACCCTCCCCATCACCATTCTCCAACAGGGTGTTTATTGTCTCCTGTTTCACCAGATTTTCTACCCTCTACTTGGTGTTATTGTTAATCAGAATCGACCTCACTGCACTCCGGGCCAACCCATAGGTGCTCAGTCTCCCTCCGCAAATGTCGGAGAGTATGAATGCTAATTGTACCTGTGGTTGTACATATGACGGATGCATCCTCTGTCACGTCCATTTCTGCTAGTCCCACGTTTGATGCCAAACTCCAACAGCCTCAGCCTTGTGCAGTGTGGAACTGGGTACAGCACCATTTCTACTTATATGTGACAGTGAAATGTAAATCATAGTTGTCCCTTTTACTTTGCTTGTATAGCCTACTCCAAGTTTGATCTTGACTGTGGGCGATATAAAGTCCGCCAGAGGTTGTTCTTTCTTGGTATATGTCAAATGGGTACCTGGTTCGTTCTTTCCTCTTATAAGATGTTACGATTAGGAGATAATAGTGGTGAGAATATTTCAACCTTGTACATTACATCTAATCTGTCCAACTGATAAGCAATCCATCAACAGCCTTGACAGTTAAAATGAATTTTATTTGAACAGAACTGTTAGAAAATCAACAGTCAATATTACAACAAAGGTTCATGTATTTACATCAAGGCATCTTCAATTTGGGTACCAGAGAAACTCTGGGAAGGTTAAGGCGGCCAGCGTGATGCTGTCTGATGCTGACCACATCACCCCTAGTGTGCCGACGGTCAAGAAAATATGGGCCTAACACCATATTCCCAATATGCCTCAATGGGCGTGTAACGTGATCCTTTTTTTATCTTCAATTTTAATGTGTACGATGAATTTTCTTTCCTTTACTTCAATCCAGGGTGGCTTATAAAATTCCTCTACAATATCAAAATCCTCCAAGTTCTTAGTGATAATTATTTCATAGTTGGGTACTTCTTTTGTAGGAATCCTTACAGTATTTGTTGCTTCCTTTAACAGCTTCATTTGTTTTCAAGTATCATTACGAAAAACTGAGCTGAAATAAAAAACAATATAAGTCCTTGGAACTACTTACGTAGATGAACCACTAAGATAACATCTGCATGTGCAGACTTTTCACAATAAGGACGTCTCTTCCTGCAAACTGCATTTTGAAGAGTATGGAATTACTTTATGTTTCTTGTTGAATAACTCAACGTAGGAGCAAGACTTTTTGTGTTAGACCGAAGATACATATCTTCACACGGTCACAAACACGTCTTTCTGCAATGCTCAACTCCGTACAACTCTCTTAGAATCTTAGCTTTGAGCCGGCTTTTAGTAGTGCGCGCTGCTGGCCACTTTTCATTGGTCAAAGCTTTATTCTATAAATTTATTTACTGGTCATTCCATTATGTTATTTTACAGGGAGTGAGGCCATTCCTATCTACGTCACTACTCTCCATGGCAACTCCAGCCGATTACTAGCGTGGGTTATGTCAAAACTGACATAGTTAATTTCACCTTACTTCACCCTGCACTCAATGTGTCTCAGTCTTTTTTATATTTGTTTCTTTTTTTTTTTATTTCTAAAAAATCTTGCTTGCTTCTTTTCTATAATAGTGAATGATAATTCTATTATTTTATTATATTTAGTCTCTAGCACGAATAAATGCTATGGTAGTAGGTCATACGACCACACTTGTTGATTCATCCATTGCAGTGTCATTATCCAGCAGGTGATCATTAATTGCCCTTAGTATTTTTCTCTTATCCATGTCCAATGTCCCCACTATAGGTGCTCTCGAGGCCAGTCTGTCAGCTGTCTCATTTCCACATACCCCTGCATGACCAGGACAGTAGATCTACACCAGTTCTTGAAGACTTGAGGATTCTATTGATGTTTTCCATTCCTGCCACAGCCATCCATTCTGAACTTTCTGAAGCATGGCTTGAGAGTCTGACAATATAACTGCCCTGGTTGATGGAGTTTCAGACAGCCACCTCAGTGCTGCAGTAACTGCCTCTACCTCCATTCTCATGCTGGAGGTTGTTGTCATGTAGGCTTCACTCTGTTCAGCGATGACCCTGCCCTTTACTCTCGCAGAGAAGCCCCATCCTGATTTCTCACCACGCACTACAGTGTGCACAATGGCGTCATCATCCCCAGCATGATCACTTATCAGCTGATTAATCTTCAATTCTGCTTTTCCATTGCCCCAAGATCTGCACTCTCTGCCAAGGCTAATGATGACCTGCTGGTGGTTTATCCAGTTCTCTCCTGACTTACTCCACTCTTCCCCTTTGGATACAATTTCAACCCTGGTCACCTGACCAATCGTAGCCTCTGCCTGTGCTATCCATGACATCCCCCTCTTTATTCTTGCTCCTTTGATGTCAGCCACGTTCTCAAGTAGGGGGTGTCTTCTGTTGGTGGTTACCCAAATATAGGCTTTTGCCTGGGCCATCGCATATCTGGATCTAATCGACAGCAATACGAGCATGTATCTCATTGTCACAATGGGGGTTTCACACGTACAGCCCAAAACTAGTCACATTCCTTCATTTTGAATGCGTTCCAGTCGTTCACATTGTGACACTGACAACATGAGTATTCTCAGTCCGTACTTGATAACTGAAATCACGAGCAGATGATACAGGAGGAACAATAGTCTCTGTTCCAAGCGCGCAGCAGCCATTGTTTTTAAGGCTGCCAGTCCTCGCTTGCACTTCTGTATGATCAGTTCGATATGGTACTTGAATGATAGCCCACGATCAAACGTTACTCTACTTGGTGTTGTTCTATCTGAGCATATTGCATATAGTCAAAGAACTTTTGTGTATTTTTTATGAAATTATGGAAAATACTGCATGTCATTGAAATGGAATGAGTGTACTGATTTGAAACGTCTTTTAAGTGGAACTGTAGTGTAGATGCTAAAGTAGCTAGAAAATTATTGTATGAAGTTATTTTTGAGAAAATATGCAATAACTCCTTACCATTGAGTATATATTTTATCACACTTTAATTAACAGTACAATGGGAATAAGGAAAGTCTCACCCTCCCTCTATTGCAGAATTATAAGACACTGAAGTTACAATTTAAATACCAAGTACTCTAACAGCTGAAGATGAAGCAGATACGGAAGACCACTGGCAACAAGTAAAAAATATATGGAATGAGACATGTGAAGAAGTACTGAGAAAAAGGGAACATCAGCACTAAGCATAGATAACAACAATACCATTACCAAGATAGAAGACAAGAAAAACAAGAAAGCAGATTTAAACAGAAGCAAAACCAGCTCCAAAGCCAAGGCTCATGAAGTGTACATAGAAGCAAACAAAGAAGTAAGAAGAAACATCAAAAGAGACAAGAGGAAGTATATTGAAGAGTTGGCAAGGAAAGCAGAGGAAGCTGCAGCCAAAGGAAATATGAAGGACCTGTACAACAACACAAAGAAGCTAACAGGGAAATATAAGCAAGCAAATGGCCTCATAAAAGATAAGAATGGAAAATTGAGCAGTAATATACAAGAACAAATGAAGAGATGGACAGAACATTTTGAGGAACTTCTCAATAGACCAGCTCCAACTAATCCCCCAGACATCCAGCCAGCAGAACAGGAGCTACTAATCAGCTGTGAACGACCAGGTAGAGAAGAAATAAAGAAAGCCATAAAGCTTCTTGTGATAAACGAGCGCCAAAGCCTTATCGCTCTATCTTTTCCTACATCTTTCTTATTTTATTTTCTCCCACACTCTGCTCTTTCTTTCCACATTGGCTCTTTCATCGTTGTTATAGTAATCTTTCAATCAAGACTGGACTGTAAACTATAATCTTTATTACTCGCGACTGGTATCTAGAGAACCACATTTGTTCTTTCATTGGTGCTAAAGAAATTCTTTTGATTCAGTTTCCCACATTGTTAAACACATCTGGTTTCATCCTACTCTTGTGAAACCCCAGCTTGGTCATAAACGGTTTCTTTTGATACGGAATTCCCCTGGTAAACCTCACGAGACATATCACCTTGGACTATTGTTAACTGTGAGGAGAGCGCGGCTGACACAAAAGATTAGTCTAAGCCGCTGTTTAAACAAAACACGGCCACCATCACGCACGATACAATGGCCACACAAACAATGGACTCCGGGAGTGTGACATCAAAGGACCTTGACGCAGAACAACCACCTTTGCTTCCAGATGGGATACAATAGTCCGGCACGACAAAGGGACTCGTGAAGGATGACAGACATTTACATGCAAAAGACAAGGGACAGCCAGATTTGTGACAGTTAGAGGACAGGTGAGTTTTTCTAGCCGACCAATCAGCAAACACCGGGCGGTCTGACAAAGACTGACAAACAACGTGAACGAAAGTTGGTCGCGAATTGCCTAACCCACTTTTAGACTGACGGGACAAGAGAGACCCAAGGTCTGGGTCACAAGATGGAAGCCTGGTAATTGGTTGAGTGGAGAAGTCAGACGATGTTGGACACATTGGCTAAACCAGCGATATAATGAACCGGGCAGCTCGTTAGAGATCAGTGCAGTTTTCAACATTGGGGTATAGAGAATATCCCAGAGCATAGCCTGCAATTAGTTCAGTGTGGATAAAATAATTCATATCTGTGGTGTATTGTGTTCTTAAAGCATTTTGCGAATGGAAAAGAAGGTTAGTAGATCTACACAGATTATTAATACTTTTTCTTATTCTTTAGTTATTTATCTTAGCTATCTAGCAAAATGTGCGAAAGCTAGTTTTTCAATTAATTCTTCTAGTACATGACTAATTAAAATCAGATTTTCCTCTAAGAAAAGTTTCAGAGGAAGTAATTAATAGTTCATACTTCACCTTCATCTAACTTGTTAAATCACCATAAGTCTTCCACGCGCACACACTCTCATGCACAATATATTTAACATCATTAGAATTGAACTCATAGAGATCAATAGTGAGGAGTAGTATAATGAAAGTCAACCAGTGATATAAAGTGTGAAAACTTACGAAGACTTGTGTGTCTTCAGTCCATCAGAAGTCTGAGTCTACACGCTACGTGTCTGACGTCTAACCATAAAAAAAGTTATCAAAACAGACATTTGGCTAGCAGAATTAGCCATAGGACATCCTTCATTCCTCAATTAAAAAGGAATATTTCTCGCCAAGAATTAAGATAGTGGACGCAGCATTTTTCATCACCCTATATCACGTGTGCACAAGTTCAATACCTATTTTAATCAAGTTCAAATCACTCAAAAGCTTACAACAGGAGTCAAGCTAAAGCTCACAGTTGATTACTCATATCAAGTTCAGCTCCATCGGAAGCTTACCATCTGAAGTCAAGCTAAAGAGCTCAAAAGTTGATTCTCATATTTATACCAAGTGCAACACACTCTTAAGCGCATTCTGTGAAGCAGACTCTATAGTATATCCAGTGCAGCTTACTCCAAGTATGTTTCATGAATCACGATTACATACTCAAGTTAATGAGTCTACCTATCAAGGACATTTCATGAAGATATCCAGTCTGGCCAGTATCCTTCAGAGATTAGACAACAGACAACTGTTAACTGTTGGTCCACGCTACAGAGATATTGTCAAACAGTGAAGGACTGTATATCGTCAACGTTCTCAGTACAACAAACGTTTTCATCAGAACGTCCTCGACTTAGAGATACCCCACTCGACATAACTTATAACAACTTGGGACATTCTATGCATACATGTGAATCATCCTACCCGGAAGAAGCATTTAGAGACACATGGACTGTGTAGATTACTCACCATTTTTGTAACACGTATCATATCACATCATCATCATTTCACTTTACACAAGTAATATCTCATCTGTGCTTATTTGTGTGAATCATCTTTTACCATCATCAAGTTCTAATCACTATCAACCCTATATGTGTAAATATTTAATTAATAAACCCAATAATCGTTTGATCATTATCTTGTTCGTTAATGTATCACTCGTGATGTCGGTGTTAAATATTTACATATAGGTAACTTTTTACACTCAGCTGAGGTTGGGGGCCTTTTCTGTTACGGGATCTAAGGGCAGAAGCTAAGGTCAAGGGGAAACAGAACTCTTTCCATAATTCACTAGAAAACACTGTCCAGTGGAAAGCATTCACATTCCCTTCTTCTTGTCACTATCTTGAATAGGTCTCTATCCTTTCATAACGAGCCAATTTCTGGAGACCATCTACCTATATCTCATAGTTATTTCCGGCGAAAACTACTGTTGTAGTTGTCCCAATACTCACCACACGACACTTCTGAAAGATGGAAAAGCAGCTGGTCCAGAAGGAATTCCAGTAGAGGTCATCAAAACGGATATTGATTCCTCTACAGAGATATTATACAATCTATTTGGCAAAGTCTGGGAGAGAGAGGAAATACCAGCAGAATGGAAGGAAGGTTATCTGGTCAAGTTGCCTAAGAAGGGAACTTTACAAGAGTGCACAAATTATAGAGGAATAATGTTAATATCAGTGCCAGGAAAAGTATTAAACAGAATCATCCTTGCGAGATTAAAAGAGTCCATAGACAAGCAACTGAAAGATGAACAAGCAGGTTCTTAACAAAACAGATCCTGTACAGACCAGATAGCCACATTTGAGAATAATAGTTGAACAAAGTCTGGAATGGAATTCACCGCTATACATCGGATTCATGGACTATGAAAAGGCATTTGACAGTGTAGACAGAGAATCACTTTGGAAATTGATGAGGCATTGAGTTCCCATGAAGATCATTAACTTAATAAGGAAGACCCATGAAAACATGACATGCAGAGTTCTTCATGAAGGACAACTTACAGAACCGTTTAGGATTAGAACGGGAGTGAGACAGGGATGCCTCTTGTCTCCATTTCTTTTCTTACTAGCAATAGATTGGGTTATGAAAACATCGACATCACGCAACAGAAATGGAATCCAGTGGAATCTGACTAAACAGCTTGATGATCTGGATTTTGCAGATGACTTGGCTCTTCCATAACCATAATCAGATACAAGAGAAAATGAAAATTCTCAATTAGAGGTCACAACAAGTGGGCCTGAAAATGCACAGGGAAAAGACAAAGATTATGAGAATAAATGCAAGAAATGATAACAAGGTTGAACTTGAAGAAACACCACTAAAGGATGTCCCATCATACACATTTCTTGGCTAATATAGAAAGAGTTGGAGGGACAGACAATGATATCAAAATAAGAATACAAAAAGCAAGAGGAGCTTTCATTGCATTGGGAAACATATGGAGAACAAGAGAAATCAAGTCCAACACGAAAATAAGAATCTTCAAATCAAATGTGAAGTCAGTCCTATTGTATGGCTCTAAGACATGGAGAGCAACAAAAACAACAACCAAAAAGCTACAGACTTTCATAAACGGGTGCTTGCGTAGAATAGAAGGACTGAAATGGTATGACAAAGTCACAAATGTGGAATTGATGACAAGAACCAGACAAGTGCCAGTGGAACAAGAGCTGAGAAGAAGACGCTGACGATGGATAGGACACACATTGAGGAGACCTGTTGATAGCATTACAAGGCAGTATTTGTTCTGGAATCCACAGGGAAAGAGAGGCAGATGTAGACCAAAAACACATGGAGAAGAGAACTGGATACAGAGGTGAAAATGATGAGGAAAACATGGAAAGAACTTGAGCGGATGGCACAGGACAGGAAGACTTGGCATGTGTTTGTTGAAGGTCTATGCTCCTCGGGGAGCTAAAGGGTATTGATTGATTGAAGTTACAATTTATTTTGTTTTTGGTCAGGATAAAGCAGTGCAGCTTAAAAAAGTGGTGATGCTAAGGCTAACTGTGACTGCCTGTATCAGAAAGAGAAGAGAATATAGTGTGTGGACCACTTCTTTGATCTGTTTTGTTCCAGTCTGTCAACTTTTTTGTTTTGTGTTTATTGTTTTGTTTTTGTGGTTTGTTTCAGAATCTGATTCTGAGGGATCAACGCCTGAGAGCTGTAAAAGAGGAGCAGACGGTAGCAACGATGAAGGTACTAAAGCCTCATCAACGTCATCTATTTTTCATCTTTATCTCTTTTGCTTTTGTTGTTTTTTTTCTTTTCATTACTTTCTTATTTGTTTAAAAAAAACATACTTAATTTTGATTATGATTGGATACTGTCAATGTATGTTGTTATATTACCTTTATAATGTTGCATGCCTTTAAATTAATGCTTAAAGTAACATGTGGGGATGAAAGGATATAGTATGTAAGATAACTGAGAATGGAAGAGCAGAATGTTAGACGGGCCTGAGTGAGAGTGGAAGGGCAGAATGTTAGATGGGCCTGAGTGAGAGTGGAAGGGCAGAATGTTAGACAGGCCTGCGTGAGAGTGGAAGGACAGAATGTTAGACAGGCCTGCGTGAGAGTGGAAGTTCAGAATGTTAGATGGGCCTGAGTGAGAGTGGAAGGGTAGAATGTTAGACAGGCCTGCGTGAGAGTGGAAGGACAGAATGTTAGATGGGCCTGAGTGAGAGTGGAAGGGCAGAATGTTAGACAGGCCTGCGTGAGAGTGGAAGGACAGAATGTTAGATGGGCCTGAGTGAGAGTGGAAGGGCAGAATGTTAGACAGGCCTGCGTGAGAGTGGAAGGACAGAATGTTAGATGGGCCTGAGTGAGAGTGGAAGGACAGAATGTTAGACGGGCCTGAGTGAGAGTGGAAGGGCAGAATGTTAGACAGGCCTGCGTGAGAGTGGAAGGACAGAATGTTAGACAGGCCTGCGTGAGAGTGGAAGGACAGAATGTTAGACAGGCCTGCGTGAGAGTGGAAGGACAGAATGTTAGACAGGCCTGCGTGAGAGTGGAAGGACAGAATGTTAGACAGGCCTGCGTGAGAGTGGAAGGACAGAATGTTAGACAGGCCTGCGTGAGAGTGGAAGGACAGAATGTTAGACAGGCCTGCGTGAGAGTGGAAGGACAGAATGTTAGACAGGCCTCCGTGAGAGTGGAAGGACAGAATGTTAGACAGGCCTGCGTGAGAGTGGAAGAACAGAATGTTAGACGGGCCTGAGTGAGAGTGGAAGGACAGAATGTTAGACGGGCTTGCGTGCCCAGTTCTTAACCCTTTGAAAATAAAGTTCATGTGTTCATTCATTCAGTCAACCTATCATATGCGTCCTTTTTTTAATCACTGTCAATTTCTCTTGTCTGTCTTTCTTTTCTCATTCCTTTTTATCACCTGTGTCCTCTTTCTGCAACACTGCATCTGTCCATATTGCATCATTTTTTTTTTCATGGAGGGCCTTTATCCATTTGGGATGAATGACTTTAATTATTAGCCTTTTTTCTTATGGATTTGTTCGTGTTTCTGATTGAAGATTTTGATTGGAAGTTTTTACAGGACAGACAGGTATGTGTCATTGTCACAAAGAACTCAAAGATCCGCTCACATGCATGCACACACAAACAAACTCTACCACAGAAGGCATATCACTAGACTAGAAACTCTGCCATGACAATAACACATACATCACTAGATTATGTCAACTCTGCTATGACAATAACATACATCACTAGATTATGTCAACTGTACCATGACAACAACATACATCACTTGGTTATGTCAACTCTGCCATCACAATAACATACATCACTAGGTTATGTCAATTCTGCCATCACAATAACATACATCACTAGATTATGTCAACTTTGCTAGGACAATAACATACATCACTAGATTATGTCAACTCTACCCTCACAGTAACATACATTACTAGATTATGTCAACTCTGCCATGACAATGACATACATCACTAGATTACAGGAACTCTGCCATGACAACAACATACATCACTAAATTGTGTCAACTCTGCCATGACAACAACATACATCACTAGATTATGTCAACTCTGCCATGACAATAACATACATCACTAGATTATGTCAACTCTACCCTCACAGTAACATACATCACTAGATTGTGTCAACTCTGCCATGACAAGAACATACATCACTAGATTATGTCAACTCTACCATCACAATATCATACATCACTAGATTATGTCAACTCTACCATCACAATAACATACATTGCTAGATTATGTCAACTCTGCCATGACAATAACATACATCACTAGATTATGTCAACTCTACCATCACAATATCATACATCACTAGATTATTTCAACTCTACCATCACAATAACATACATTGCTAGATTATGTCAACTCTGCCATGACAATAACATTCATCACTAGATTATGTCAACTCTACCATCACAATAACATACGTCACTTGATTATGGCAACTCTACCATCACAATAACATACATTACTAGATTATGTCAACTCTGCCATCACAATAACATACATCACTAGATTATGTCAACTCTACCATCACAATAACATACATCACTAGATTATGTCAACTCTACCATCACAACACATACATCACTAGATTATGTCAACTCTGCCATCACCTTAACATGCATCACTAGATTATGTCAACTCTGCCATCACAAAACATACATCACTAGATTATGTTAACTCTGCCATCACAATAACATATATCACTAGATTATGTCATCTCTGCCATCACAGTAACATACATCACTAGTTTATACGTAGTCTGCCATCACAATAACATACATCACTAAATTATAAGAACTTGGCCATCACAATAACATACATCACTAGATTATAAGAACTTTGCCATCACAATAACATACACCACTAGATTATAAGAACTTTACCATCACAATAGCATACATCACTAGATTATAAGAACTTTGCCATCACAATAACATACATCACTAGAATTTAAAAACTTTGCCATCACAATAACATACATCACTAGAATTTAAAAACTTTGCCATCACAATAACATACATCATTAGATTATAGGAACTCTACCATCACAATAACATACATCATTAGATTATAGGAACTCTACCATCACAATAACATATATGACTAGATTATAGAAACTTGTCCACCAAAGTGTGCCGATGACTGTTACCTGTCCATGCTATTCCCTACAGGGTCACCTAACAAGAAGCGTTGCATGCGGCTGGATGAGAGGGAACTGACCATTCCTCTAGAACATGGATGGAACAGACAGACCATCATCAATGGCATGGGGAGGCGAGGAATTGTCGGGGAGGTGCTGTACTTTGCTCCATGTGGCAAAAAGATGAAAACCATTCCAGATGTCATGCGGGTGGGTCCACCTCATTGTTGACTGGCATCCTTTCTCATCTTCAGATATTGCAAAAATTGTGTTAGAATAAATGATTCTTTAATATCAGTGTCTTGTTGATCAATGTAGTAGTGTCATTATGTGAAATGTATGTGTTTTGTATAGTTAATGTAGTAGTGTCATGATGTGAAATGTATGTGTTTTGTATAGTTAAATGTAGTATTGTACTAATGTGAGATACTTATGAGGGGTTCCAGGATAAACGAGAAACGGTTGCGGTAGCAATTGACCTAGAGGATGCTTATAACAGTGTGAACTTTGCAACATTAATAAACTGTGTAATGGCTTGCGGTGTTAACCCTTGGCTTACAAGATGGATAGCTGCTACCTTAACTGAGAGGTCAGTGGCATTTCGCTTGGGAACATGGACATCAGATCCAATGCTCATTTGCCCGTAACTACCCCAGGGTTCTCCACTATCACCGGTGCTGTTTAATATCTATACAGCAAAAGTTGCCACCATTCAACCAACTGGGTCGTCCACTGACATTTGCTGATGATATACTCATTTACAGAACTGGCTCTGACCGACAAGAAATGGTTAATAGCATACAAGGGACACTACAGGAAGTGTCTAAATGGTGCGGGGAAACTGTCAATCCAAACAAGGCCTGCGTGATGTGGTGCTCCTTGAACAACAACACTGTGAAAGCAGACCTCCCAGATATTACTCTCAATGGACTGAGGATTGAAAGGCAAGAAAAGCTGAAATACCTCGGAGCTACATTTGATCGCGGGGTGTCGTATAAGTACCATGTTGAGCAAATCACACAGAAATGCAGGAGAGGTCTAGCGGCCCTAAAAATAATGGCCGTGGCACGTCTGGAGTAGAGATAACTATTTCTTCTTTATCAACAGCTAGTCATATCGGTCATTGAGTATGGGCTGGGAATAATCACACTGTCAGTAACCCAATGTGAACTAATAGAATGCATTCAGAATGAAAGGATGCGCATAATCTTGGGCTGTACGCAAGATACCCCCATTGTGACAATGAGGTATATGCTTGGAGTGCTGTCGATTAAATCCAGATATGTGATGGCCCAAGCAAAAGCCTATATGCGAGTATCCACAGACAAATGGCACCCTCTGCATGGTAACATAGCTGACATTAAGGGAGCAAGAATAAAGAGAGGAATCTCATGGATGACACAGACAGAGACAACGATCAAACAGGTAGCCACAGTCGACAATATATTCAAGGGGGAAGAGTAGAGTATATTAGATTAGAACTGGATTAACTACCAGCAGGTCATCATCAGCCTTGGCAGAGAGTAGAAATTGGGGGAATGGAAAAGCAGAATTGGAAATTAATCAACTGATACATGATCATTCCTGGGATGATGATACCATTGTGTATACAGATGGGTCTGTGATCCGTGGTGAGAAATCCGGTTGGGGCTTCTCTGCTTGGGTGCAGGGCAGAATCGTCGCCGAACATAGCGGGGCTTACAAGATAACAACTTCCAGCATGAGAATGGAGGTCGAGGCTGTTACTGCAGCCTTAAGGTGGATAACTGAAACTTCATTAACAAAGGCTATCATTGTGTCCGACTCTCAGTCCATGCTTCGGAAGGTTCAAAGTGGTTGGTTGCGGCATGAATGGAAAACATTCATAGAAGCTTCCAGTCTACAAGAGGTGGTGTGGATATTCTGTCCTGGTCATGCTGGGGTATGTGGTAATGAAAGAACTGACAGACTAGCATCAAGAGCACCCACAGTGGGGACACTAGATATGGATAAGGGAGATATACTGAGAACAATTAATGATTGCCTGTTAGACAATGACACTGCAATAGATGAATGATCAAAGTTAAGACTGTTGGAATTTGGCATCAAACGTAAGGCTAGTAGAGATGGACGTATGAGAGGATGCATCCGTCGTGTTTACAACCAGCAAGCTACAGGAACAGTTAGCATTCACACTCTTCGACATATACTGATGGAGACTGAGCACCTATGGGTTTTCCCGCGGTGTGCAATAATGTCAATTCTGTATAACAATAACATGTAGAAATGAAGGAAAAACAAATACCAGTGGCGCATGAACAGACACTGGTGCTGGAAAGGTCACACCACTGGTGCTGGAAAGGTCACACCACTGGTGCTGGAAAGGTCAAAGGTCACACATTGAGAAAACCTGCCGATAATGCAGTGGTCGTTCTGGAAATCCCAAAGTAAGACAAATAGAAGCAGATGACATGTGGAGACAGGAGTTAAAGTAACACATTGAACATGTGGAGACAGGAGTTAAAGTAACACATTGAACATGTGGAGATGGGAGTTAAAGATCACATTGGATGTGTGGAGATAGGAATTAAAGATCACATTGGATGTGTGGAGATAGGAATTAAAGAACACATTGGATGCGTGGAGACAGGAATTAAAGATCACATTGAACTTATGGAGATAGGAATTAAAGAACACATTGAACATGTGGAGATAGGAATTAAAGAACACATTGAACTTGTGGAGATAGGAATTAAAGAACAGATTGAACTTGTGGAGATAGGAATTAAAGATCACATTGAACATGTGGAGATAGGAATTAAAGAACACATTGAACATGTGGAGATAGGTGTTAAAGAACACATTGAACATGTGGAGATAGGAATTAAAGAAGACATTGAACATGTGGAGATAGGAATTAAAGAACACATTGAACTTGTGGAGATAGGTGTTGAAGAAGACATTGAACATGTGGAGATAAGTGTTAAAAAAGACATTGAACATGTGGAGATAGGTGTTAAAGAAGACATTGAACATTTGGAGATAGGTGTTAAAGAAGACATTGAACATGTGGAGATAGGTGATAAATAACACATTGAACTTGTGGAGATAGGAATTAAAGATCACATTGAACATGTGGAGATAGGAATTAAAGAACACATTGAACATGTGGATATAGGTGTTAAAGAACACATTGAACATGTGGAGATAGGAATTAAAGAAGACATTGAACATGTGGAGATAGGAATTAAAGAACACATTGAACTTGTGGAGATAGGTGTTGAAGAAGACATTGAACATGTGGAGATAAGTGTTAAAGAAGACATTGAACATGTGGAGATAGGTGTTAAAGAAGACATTGAACATGTGGAGATAGGTGTTAAAGAAGACATTGAACATGTGGAGATAGGTGATAAATAACACATTGAACTTGTGGAGATAGGAATTAAAGATCACATTGAACATGTGGAGATAGGAATTAAAGAACACATTGAACATGTGGAGATAGGTGTTAAAGAAGACATTGAACATGTGGAGATAGGTGTTAAAGAAGACATTGAACATGTGAAGACAGGAATTAAAGAACACATAGGATGTGTGGAGACAGGAATTAGAGAACACATTGGATGTGTGGAGACATGAATTAAAGAACACATTGGATGTGTGGAGACAGGAATTAAAGAACACATTGGATGTGTGGAGATAGGAATTAAAGAACATATTGGATGTGTGGAGATAGGAATTAAAGAACACATTGAACTTGTGAAGACAGGAATTAAAGAACAAATTGAACATGTGGAGATAGGAGTTAAAGGACACATTGAATGTGTGAAGACAGGAATTAAAGTAACACATTGAACATGTAGAGACAGGAATTAAAGATCACATTGAACATGTGGAGACAGGAATTGAAGAAGACGGTGAACATGTGGAGACAGGAATTAAAGAATACATTGAACATGTGGAGACAGGAATTAAAGAACACATTGGATGTCTGGAGACAGGAGTTAAAGAACACATTGAATGTGTGGAAAAAAAACATGAACAGATGACACAACACTGGAGAGCTTGACATGATTGGAAGGCCTGTGCTCCACAGTGAGCTAAGATGTAATGTAGTGGTGAGCAATTCATTCACCAGTCAACATATGTCACGATAATGGCAACAACAGTCTGACCAGTTGGATTATTAGTCCTGGCATGATACTGAACAAACATTTCATGAAAAAAAAAATGTTTGGATTTTATAATATGAACCCTGGAGCAAACTTTGGGACTGTTTGGCAAGGAAGAATATTCCAGCACCTCTGATTCATGCTATACAGAGCTTCTACAAGTCTTGCAGAAATTATGTGAGGACAGCAAACCATAAGTCAGAAGAGTTCAGGACCACCACTGGTGTAAGACTAGGTGATATCCTGTCACCTTATCTTTTCATACTCCTCATGGACGATGTCATCAAGGCATGTAAGGAGAGAACAAGAAAGTATTCAGTGGGGTACTGGAAGATGAGACAGGTCTATATTTCGGAGCTGGCATTTGCTGATGATGTTGCCCTGATTGCTAAATCAGAGGCACATCTCCAATCCAACCTGCAAGTCTGGAAGGAAGAGCTGGAGAAGAGAGGGATGGTCATAAGCAGCTCTAAAACAAAATCCATGGTGATATCACGAGAAGAAAGAAAACATCAGATTAAGTTGGGAGAACAGGTCCTGGAGCAGGTCGACCACTTTAAATATCTCAGAGCTATTATAGACTGAAAGGGAGGCATCAAAGAAGAGTTGGCCACTCGAAAAGCAGCGGCTGGGAGACTTTTTCAGGCCATAAATCATGGATTCCTCAGCAAGAAAGAGGTTGGTAAGAAAACGAAGATGGCTGTATACCGCTTCACCTATGTCCCAGTTTTGACATATGGATGCGAGTCGTGGGCAATGACTACAACCCACAAAAGCCAGATCCAAACCTCAGAAATGAGGTATCTGAGGAAAGTGGTTGAAGTAACAAGAAGAGACATGGTCCGCAACCAGACGATCCGTCAAGGCCTGAAATCCCATCTGCTGCAGACCCAAATAGAACAGTCCCAACTAAGATGGTTTGGCCATGTCTGCAGAATGGGAGAAGATCGGCTACCACGACAAGCATGGGAAACAAAGAGCCAGGGATCCAGACCTCCAGGACGACCCAGAGTTCGCTGGGAGGACAACATTAGACAAGCTTTGAAGGACCAAGGACTAGAATGGAACCAGGCCAGGAAGAAGACAGCTGATAGAATGGTCTGGCGCTCTCTCTTCCAAACCTCTACACCTCACAGTAGAAGGGGAACGACTAAGTAAGTAAGTAAGTAATATGAAAATATGTATACTGATTTTTCTTACCTGTCTAGGGGCTCTTCCATATCAAGCACAATATATAATCGGGAGTTCAGGTTGAAACTGAATCTTCTTGTGGTTCAAGTGCTGAAGGAAGATTTCACACACTTAGCTAAAGTTAATTGATATCTTGACATGAATGATGAGTTTGATTGTCATCTTCAGAAACTGTGTCAGAATGTAATTGGTTGGAGAATTTAAATCAGATATTTGAGTCATACTTTTCTGATTTTATTCAGTTCAACTTGGTATTTGAATGTTTGCAAGATTCATTTCAGCATTGAAAAATTATTTCAAGAACATTTCAATTTTATGAGCTTCCTTGATTTGAGTTTGACTTTGTAAGCAAGAATAATGCTTGATTAAAGTCATTTAAAGGAATGGGAGCCGCGCTAGCGTAGTGGTTACAACACCGCTCTGGTGACCAGGTGATACAGGATCAAACCCGGGCGACGGCATTTGAGGATTTTTCGTCGACCGGGATTTGGACTGGATTAACTCGAGACCTGGCGAGGACATTTGAAGGAGTGTCGTCGACCAGGGACTGGCGGCTCCTGAGCCGACCCAGCTGCAATGGGTACCTCCGAAATCGGCGAGTATTTGCCTGAATGGCGAGGGACACCTGTCTCTGTACAAGAAATAAAGGGATACTCACGTAAAATCAATGTCAGGTTAGACATAAAATAATAACCTGAGATTTCGCCTCGAGTATTAGCGGGCGAACGCAAAAAAAAAAAAAAAAAAATTTAAAGGAATTTAGGATTTTTCCCTTTGATCAAAGTAATGAGGAACTTTTTTTAAATTTGATGTGGCAAATGAATCATGACATTTTCCACACCTGTGGCTAGACTCAAAATCCTATTGCCCCACACCTGGTGTGATGAATGAATCGCTCTTGTCTTAGGTTGTTGTGGTTGATGTAGTTAATGTAATGGTATCCTAATATGAAGTTTGCATGTGAATGAGGAATGCTTTGTTCTACTGGGATGTTTTTTAATTAAAGTAATGTGATGTTATTGCATTGTGAGGTTGTTCTGTTTTTTAGTGATATAATCTTAGAGAAAGTGTGATTTGATTTATGTAGATAATGCAGCCACATTTAAACTAAGTAGTCTAATTGATTTTTAATGAGATATCACAAATTGAATGCTGTTTTGATCAGAGCGACTTTCTCCTTGCAGTACTTGGAGCGCAACCCAAACTCTGACCTTGGTCGAGAGAATTTCTCCTTCAACACAAAAGTTAATGTTGGCCAGTTCTTTGAAGTTCAGGGTGGACATGGGGTGAGTGGTTTGTGTTGTTGTTTAACTAGGGCTGCTGAGCTTCTCGCTCAGTGTATATGGTGTGTGAACTAACATGTGTTTATATGAGGGTGTGTGAGCTAACAGATGTTTATGTGAGGGTGTGTGAGCTAACATGTTTATATGTGAGGGTGTGTGTGAGCTAACAGGTGTTTATGTGAGGTTGTGTGAGCTACCAGATGTTTATCTGTGAGAGTGTGTGAGCTAACATGTTTATATGTGAGGGTGAGTGAGCTAACATGTTTATGTGAGGGTGTGAGAGCTAACAGATGTTTATATGTGAGGGTGTGTGAACTGACATGTTTATATGTGAAGGTGTGTGAGCTAACAGATGTTTATATGTGAGGGTGTGTGAGCTAACATGTTTATGTTTGAGGGTGTGTGAGCTAACATGTTTATGTGAGGGAGTGTGAGCTAACAGATGTTTATATATGAGAGTGTGTGAGCTAACAGATGTTTATATGTGAGGGTGTGTGAGCTAACATGTTTATGTGAGGGTGTGTGCGCTTTATGTGAGGGTGTTTGAGGTAACATGTTTATATGTGAGCTAATGTGATTATGTGAGGGTGTGTGAGCTAACAGGTGTTTATATGTGAGGGTGTGTGAGCTAACATGTTTATATGTAAGGGTATGTGAGCTAGCAGATGTTTATATGAGGGTGTGTGAGCTAGCAGATGTTTATATGTGAGGATGTGTGAGCTAACATGTTTATATGTGAGGGTGTGTGAGCTAACAGGCGTTTATATGTGAGGGTGTGTGAGCTAACAGGTGTTTATATGAGGGTGCATGTGAGCTAACACATGTTTATATGTGGGGGTGTGTGAGCTAACGTGTTTATATGTGAGGGTGTGAGCTTACAGGGGTTTATATGTGAGGGTGTGTGAGCTAACAGATGTTTATATGTGAGGGTGTGTGAGCTAACAGGTGTTTATATGTGAGGGTGTGTGAGCTAACAGGTGTTTATATGAGGGTGTTTGTGAGCTAACAGATGTTTATATGTGAGGGTGTGTGAATTAAAAGGTGATTATATACGGGTGTGTGTGAGCTAACTGGTGCTTGTATGTGAGGGTGTGTGAGCTAACAGTTGTTTATATGTGAGGGTGTGTGAACTAACAGGTGTTTATATACGAGTATGATGGTGTGTGAGCTAACAGGTGTTTATATGTGAGGGTGTTTGAACTAACAGATGTTTATGAATGTATATTTCTTTATGCTAAGACATGTTTTAGTAAGTTAGGATGATTTTTTTTTTTGCTTTTGTAAAGCTAATTTTTGTACCTTCACTTTTATTGTGTCACTTGACAACTACTTTACATTAGAGATATTGTGAAGTGTGTTTTTTCGTGTTCATTTTTTGTGGTTCACATTTTCCCAGAGTTTAGTGAATCATGTTGGGTCTTATCAGTCTATCTCTTTTATTTTTCTCTGTTTGTCTTTTTCTCCCTGCCACATACAGTACACGCACATGCACACGCATGCACACACATACAGGCGCATTAACATGGACAAGAGAGAGAGAGAAGTTTAATAGGTCAGAGATGATGATGATGTGAGTGTATTAATATTTATTCAAATGTTTGTTCTCCAGTCCACACCAGTTCCTTTAACTGACACGGAGGTGGTGGAGAAAATTGAGATGTCCAAGGGCAAGCGGGCACGCATGCAGATGCTGGCTAGGAAGAAACGTGAGAAAGCCGCCAGGGAGCAAGCACTGGCCAGGCAGATTATGGAGAGTAAGCTGAAGAGACGGATGGAACTACAAGGTATCAGATATTTTATGGTCATAAGTGGTCATGTGATAATTGCTATGCCCTATAACTTCATTCTGTTGTTACGGGAGTGATGCCAACTGTTGTTTATATCTAGCTTGATCTTTGTCAAAGATTGATAATGTTTGATCTTTGTGTTATATAGTGACTGTGCTGTTGTTTATAACGAGCTTGTCCCTGACCATAACTTTGTCAAAGATTGATAATGTTTGATGTTTGTGTTACATAATGATATAAGTGAATGCAATAAACGAGCAAGTAACCTGTCAAATCATCACGAGGGACAGAATGATGTAGTTCTCTGTCTGCAACATGTTCCAGTCTCCGATGGTCACTTCATATTTAACTTCATTGGATCTTTGTTGTACGACTTATTAGGACTTCAATGGATAATGCCCCATGAAAAAAAATTGAAAGGCATGCATGTTTTGATGGGTGTTCAATTTAGATTTCATGGTGCAATATGCTCATTTTCTTTATTTTTCTTAAAAGATGGAAGGATTTTTCATTGTTGGTTACAGACACTTGAGTAAGACATTCTGTGTAAAGGGGATATTTGATGGTTGTGTCATAAATGATTGACAGCTTTCTGATGTCATAAATGATTGATAGTTTTTTTAATGTAAAAAATGATTGACAGTTTTTTAATGTCATAAATGATTGACAGCTTTTTTATGTCATAAATGATTGACAGCTTTTTTATGTCATAAATGATTGACATCTTTTTGATGTCATAAATGATTGACAGCTTTCTGGTGTCATAAATAATTGATAGTTTTTTAATACAATAAATGATTGATAGTTTTTATCAATGTCATAAATGATTGGCAGCTTTTTGATGTCATAAATGATTGACATTTTTTTCATGCAATAAATGATTGAGAGTTTTTTGATGTGATAGGTTTTTTTGATGTTATAAATGATACTTTGTTTGATATGATTAATACTAGACAGATTGTTAATTCTGGTCAGTGATTGACAACATGTTGACTGGGTAAATAATAAAAGAGATAGAAAAAACCATCGCTGACCACTGGTCAGTTAACTTAAATAATTTATTCAGCTGTACCAAATTTCACATGTTTGGTTGGTTGTTTCTGTCAGTTAAATGTATTCAGCTGTATCAAATTTCACATGTTTGGTTGATTGTTTCTGTCAGTTAAATGTATTCAGCTGTATCAAATTTCACATGTTTGGTTGGTTGTTTCTGTCAATTAAATGTATTCAGCTGTATCAAATTTCACAAATTTGGTTGGTTGTTTCTGTCAGTTAAATGTATTCAGCTGTATCAAATTTCACATGTTTGGTTGGTTGTTTCTGTCAGTTAAATGTATTCAGCTGTATCAAATTTCACATGTTTGGTTGGTTGTTTCTGTCAGTTAAATGTTTTCAGCTGTATCACATTTCACATATTTGGTTGGTTGTTTCTGTCAGTTAAATGTATTCAACTGTATCAAATTTCACATGTTTGGTTGGTTGTTTCTGTCAGTTAAATGTATTCAGCTGTATCAAATTTCACATGTTTGGTTGGTTGTTTCTGTCAATTAAATGTATTCAGCTGTATCAAATTTCACAAATTTGGTTGGTTGTTTCTGTCAGTTAAATGTATTCAGCTGTATCACATTTCACAAATTTGGTTGGTTGTTTCTGTCAGTTAAATGTATTCAGCTGTATCAAATTTCACATGTTTGGTTGGTTGTTTCTGTCAATTAAATGTATTCAGCTGTATCAAATTTCACAAATTTGGTTGGTTGTTTCTGTCAGTTAAATATATTCAGCTGTATCAAATTTCACGTTTGGTTGGTTGTTTCTGTCAGTTAAATGTATTCAGCTGTATCACATTTCACATATTTGGTTGGTTGTTTCTATCAGTTAAATGTATTCAGCAGTATCACATTTCACATATTTGGTTGGTTGTTTCTGTCAGTTTAATGTATTCAGCTGTATCAAATTTCACATGTTTAGTTGGTTGTTTCTGTCAGTTAACTTAAATAATTTATTCAGCTGTTTTCCATTTCACATTTTGATTTGTTGTTTCTGTCAGTTAAACGTATTCAGCACTGTCACATTAATGTATGCAGCAGAATCACATAAAGGGGAGGAGCTATGTCAAAAATTAACTGCAGGATTTCAATACAAATACTCCGGGTTAACCTACAGCATTAGTAGCTATGTGTACCAACACATTAGATGGTTTAATGCTTTGGTTGCCATGGAAGTGATGGTTATATTGGATGTTAATCCTATATTTCAACTCATTAAGGCTTTATCATTTGTTGAGTTATGAGCACTAATGTTGAAATGGAAGCTCATCATTGTTGTTAATTTTATTTTTCATATAAGAGTTTTAATAACATGACTCTGAGATACAGAACTTTAAGGTTGTGGAGCACTGCTCAAGCCGAGAAGCCCCATCCTGATTTCTCAGCATGGAATACAGACCTATCATTGTACACAATGGCATCATCATCCTCAGCTTGATTATTTATCAGCTGATTAGTTTCCAGCTCTGCCCTCCCATTGGCCCAAGCTCTACACTTCCTGCCAATGATGATGATGACTTGCTGGTAGTTTGTCCAGTTTTCACCTGACTTAATCCACTCTTCCCTTTTGAATATATTTTCCAACTGTGGTCACCTGCCCAATCGTTGCCCCGGCCTGTGCCATCCATGACATTGCTCCCTTGATATCAGTTATGTTCCCATGCGGGGAATGTTTTCTTGTTGTGGTTTTCTGCATATAGACTTTTTGCCTGGGCCATTGCATCTTTTCTTCTTTAATCCATAACTGCCAACTGTCAAAGCAGTCAGTGACCATCACGCCTGGTGGCGTCTTGTAGGGCAGCAACAAATTGATTCCACTTTGCTCGGTCGGTGGCCATCCTTCGTAGAGTGCCCCAACTCTGGTTCATTCTTTGCATCTCGGCTTCCACAGTTCTCTGCCAAGTTGTTTTTGGTCAGCCTCTCTTTTGCTTTCCCTCGGGGGTCCATAGCATAGCTGTTTTTGTGATGGTATCCAAACATGTGCTGTTTCGTCACAGTGGGGTTATCTCGCTTACAGCCAAAGACTATACACATCCCTTCATTTTTAATGCATTCCAGTTGTTCACACTATGTTACTGATGGTGTGAGATTCCCAGCCCATGATCAATTACTGACATCACTAGCTGATGATACAGAAGAAACAGTAGTCTCTACACCAGGTGCACAGCGGATATTGTCTTTAGGGAGCCGCGGTAGCATAGTGGTTAGTGCACTGGCTTCCTAGCTCAGTGGTCTATGGTTCGATCCCCAGATGAGGTGGGTTTTTTTAAGGCCGCAAACGGCTCCTGGGTCGACCCAGCCCCAAATGGGTACCAGAGCAACTCTGGGAAGGTTAAGGTGGCCGGCGTGATGCTGACCACATCACCCCTAGTGTGCCGACGGTCGAGAAAATATGGGCCTAACACCATATTCCCAATATGCCTCAATGGGCGTGTAACAGGATCCTTTTCATTTTCCCCTTTGCCTTTCAATTTTCTGCCCATTGAGAGTAATGTCTGGAAGATATGCTTTCACTATGGAGTTATTCAAAGAGTACCATATCACACAGGACTTGTTGGGATTGACCTTCGAGCCGGTTTCCTTGCACCATTTAGAAACAGCCTTGTCTCATGTATGGAAGCCCACTTGGGTCATGACTTCCAAGTGTCAGCATCCTATTGTCTTGTGCAGAGAATTGAACCCACTCCACCTTGGTTGCAGCATTCAACTTCACTCCTGTTTTCTGCCAGCTGGAAGCGATTGTGAAAGTAACCCCTATGTTGAAAATAAATTCACAGCCAGCATGATGCCCTTTCCGCAGTTTCACTGAGCCTCCTAAGTGCCATTGTTCTTGACTGTCCTTTCAAACCCAACAGTTTCAGTAGATCATACACTGAGGCAGCCATTAGACCTCTTGCACCTACCTCAGCAGCCATGACCCTTGCAGTGAACCCATCATGTCTAGAGAGCACATGTCTGTGACCAGATCATTATACTTGGCCACTTTGAACGAGTGTTGCTCATCCAGTCTGAATTTAAGCAGCATAACCAGCTCAATCATTACACTCTGGTGCAGTGATGTCTTAGAGATTTTCTGATACTTTCTGGATATGCCCAAAGCCCAGGTAGATCTACTGCCATCTCCCAGTCATTTGCACAGTCAAGAAGAGATATTAAACTGCTACTTGGTTTACGCTTATTCTTTCCAAGTAATTTACCATAGACATTCTGTAGTGTGATAGTTCTACAGCTGCTGAGCAGTGTGGGGTCTTTACCAGGTTTAGGAAGTGGTCATAGGTAACTATGTAGCCAGTCTTCTGGCACCTCAGCATTCTGTATGCTGGTGTTGAAATCCCTGACTACATTCATAATGCCTGTGTCATGTAGCTCATTTATGTGGAATAGTTTTATTAGTAAGTGTGCCAGATCTCATGTTGATGGACTCTGAAATAAGCAAGGTATAAGAAAATTAGTAACATAAAAATGAGGTTATGAGAAAATCAGTAGTTTTCTTCACAGTAATAGCACAGTGTCTTAAGAAAATGCAATTTGCAAATTCAAAATACATACATACTTAGAATGCGTTCTAAAAAGGACATAATTCGATTCAGGAGAGTAGAAATAATCATTGATTAATCCTAATTTTCATTTTTGGTCTGTGTTGACTGCTGCTCCACCCCGTAATGTATTCAGCCGTATCACATGTCACATGTTGGTATGTTGTTTCTGACCTGACAGAAATATCACGGCGAGCCTGTGAGATGAGATTTGAGAAAAGGTTAGAGCAGCAGACACAGAAAGAAATGGACAAGAAAGAGAGAGAGAACAAAGGTTTGAACTTGTTCAGACAAATACAAATTTTTGGTTGTCATTTACTTCAATTCTCAGTTATGTATATTATTGATGTTTGTGTGTGTTACTTGATTGTACATCAACTCTCAGTTGTGTATATTATTGATGTTAGTGTGTGTTACTTGATTGTACATCAACTCTCAGTTGTGTATATTATTGATGTTTGTGTTTGTTACTTGATTGTACATCAACTCTCATTTGTGTATATTATTGATGTTTGTGTGTGTTACTTGATTGTACATCAACTCTCATTTGTGTATATTATTGATGTTTGTGTTACTTGATTGTACATCAACTCTCAGTAGTGTATTTTATTGATGTTTGTGTTACTTGATTGTACATCAACTGTCAGTAGTGTATTTTATTGATGTTTGTGTTACTTGATTGTACATCAACTCTCAGTAGTGTATTTTATTGATGTTTGTGTTACTTGATTGTACATCAACTGTCAGTAGTGTATTTTATTGAAGTTTGTGTTACTTGATTGTACATCAACTCTCATTTGTGTATATTATTAATGTTTGTGTGTGTTACTTGATTGTACATCAACTCTCATTTGTGTATATTATTGATGTTTGTGTGTGTTACTTGATTGTACATCAACTGTCAGTAGTGTATTTTATTGAAGTTTGTGTTACTTGATTGTACATCAACTGTCAGTAGTGTATTTTATTGATGTTTGTGTTACTTGATTGTACATCAACTCTCAGTAGTGTATTTTATTGATGTTTGTGTTACTTGATTGTACATCAACTCTCAGTAGTGTATTTTATTGATGTTTGTGCTACTTGATTGTACATCAACTCTCAGTAGTGTATTTTATTGATGTTTGTGCTACTTGATTGTACATCAACTGTCAGTAGTGTATTTTATTGATGTTTGTGTTACTTGATTGTACATCAACTCTCAGTAGTGTATTTTATTGATGTTTGTGTTACTTGATTGTACATCAACTCTCAGTAGTGTATTTTATTGATGTTTGTGTTTCTTGATTATACATCAACTCTCAGTAGTGTATTTTATTGATGTTTGTGCTACTTGATTGTACATCAACTCTCAGTAGTGTATTTTATTGATGTTTGTGTTACTTGATTGTACATCAACTCAGTAGTGTATTTTATTGATGTTTGTGTTACTTGATTGTACATCAACTCTCAGTAGTGTATTTTATTGATGTTTGTGTTACTTGATTGTACATCAACTCTCAGTAGTGTATTTTATTGATGTTTGTGCTACTTGATTGTACATCAACTCTCAGTAGTGTATTTTATTGATGTTTGTGTTACTTGATTGTACATCAACTCTCAGTAGTGTATTTTATTGATGTTTGTGTTACTTGATTGTACATCAACTCTCAGTAGTGTATTTTATTGATGTTTGTGTTACTTGATTGTACATCAACTCTCAGTAGTGTATTTTTATTGATGTTTGTGTTACTTGATTGTACATCAACTCTCAGTAGTGTATTTTATTGATGTTTGTGCTACTTGATTGTACATCAACTCTCAGTAGTGTATTTTATTGATGTTTGTGTTACTTGATTGTACATCAACTCTCAGTAGTGTATTTTATTGATGTTTGTGCTACTTGATTGTACATCAACTCTCAGTAGTGTATTTTATTGATGTTTGTGCTACTTGATTGTACATCAACTCTCAGTAGTGTATTTTATTGATGTTTGTGCTACTTGATTGTACATCAACTCTCAGTAGTGTATTTTATTGATGTTTGTGTTACTTGATTGTACATCAACTCTCAGTAGTGTATTTTATTGATGTTTGTGTTACTTGATTGTACATCAACTCTCAGTAGTGTATTTTATTGATGTTTGTGCTACTTGATTGTACATCAACTCTCAGTAGTGTATTTTATTGATGTTTGTGCTACTTGATTGTACATCAACTCTCAGTAGTGTATTTTATTGATGTTTGTGTTACTTGATTGTACATCAACTCTCAGTAGTGTATTTTATTGATGTTTGTGCTACTTGATTGTACATCAACTCTCAGTAGTGTATTTTATTGATGTTTGTGCTACTTGATTGTACATCAACTCTCAGTAGTGTATTTTATTGATGTTTGTGCTACTTGATTGTACATCAACTCTCAGTAGTGTATTTTATTGATGTTTGTGCTACTTGATTGTACATCAACTCTCAGTAGTGTATTTTATTGATGTTTGTGCTACTTGATTGTACATCAACTCTCAGTAGTGTATTTTATTGATGTTTGTGCTACTTGATTGTACATCAACTCTCAGTAGTGTATTTTATTGATGTTTGTGTTACTTGATTGTACATCAACTCTCAGTAGTGTATTTTATTGATGTTTGTGTTACTTGATTGTACATCAACTCTCAGTAGTGTATTTTATTGATGTTTGTGTTACTTGATTGTACATCAACTCTCAGTAGTGTATTTTATTGATGTTTGTGCTACTTGATTGTACATCAACTCTCAGTAGTGTATTTTATTGATGTTTGTGTTACTTGATTGTACATCAACTCTCAGTAGTGTATTTTATTGATGTTTGTGCTACTTGATTGTACATCAACTCTCAGTAGTGTATTTTATTGATGTTTGTGTTACTTGATTGTACATCAACTCTCAGTAGTGTATTTTATTGATGTTTGTGCTACTTGATTGTACATCAACTCTCAGTAGTGTATTTTATTGATGTTTGTGCTACTTGATTGTACATCAACTCTCAGTAGTGTATTTTATTGATGTTTGTGCTACTTGATTGTACATCAACTCTCAGTAGTGTATTTTATTGATGTTTGTGTTACTTGATTGTACATCAACTCTCAGTAGTGTATTTTATTGATGTTTGTGCTACTTGATTGTACATCAACTCTCAGTAGTGTATTTTATTGATGTTTGTGTTACTTGATTGTACATCAACTCTCAGTAGTGTATTTTTTATTGATGTTTTGTGCTACTTGATTGTACATCAACTCTCAGTAGTGTATTTTTATTGATGTTTGTGCTACTTGATTGTACATCAACTCTCAGTAGTGTATTTTATTGATGTTTGTGTTACTTGATTGTACATCAACTCTCAGTAGTGTATTTTATTGATGTTTGTGTTACTTGATTGTACATCAACTCTCAGTAGTGTATTTTATTGATGTTTGTGCTACTTGATTGTACATCAACTCTCAGTAGTGTATTTTATTGATGTTTGTGTTACTTGATTGTACATCAACTCTCAGTAGTGTATTTTATTGATGTTTGTGCTACTTGATTGTACATCAACTCTCAGTAGTGTATTTTATTGATGTTTGTGTTACTTGATTGTACATCAACTCTCAGTAGTGTATTTTATTGATGATTTTGTGTTACTTGATTGTACATCAACTCTCAGTAGTGTATTTTATTGATGTTTGTGCTACTTGATTGTACATCAACTCTCAGTAGTGTATTTTATTGATGTTTGTGTTACTTGATTGTACATCAACTCTCAGTAGTGTATTTTATTGATGTTTGTGCTACTTGATTGTACATCAACTCTCAGTAGTGTATTTTTATTGATGTTTGTGTGCTACTTGATTGTACATCAACTCTCAGTAGTGTATTTTATTGATGTTTGTGCTACTTGATTGTACATCAACTCTCAGTAGTGTATTTTATTGATGTTTGTGCTACTTGATTGTACATCAACTCTCAGTAGTGTATTTTATTGATGTTTGTGCTACTTGATTGTACATCAACTCTCAGTAGTGTATTTTATTGATGTTTGTGTTACTTGATTGTACATCAACTCTCAGTAGTGTATTTTATTGATGTTTGTGCTACTTGATTGTACATCAACTCTCAGTAGTGTATTTTATTGATGTTTGTGTGTGTTACTTGATTGTACATCAACTCTCAGTAGTGTATTTTATTGATGTTTGTGCTACTTGATTGTACATCAACTCTCAGTAGTGTATTTTATTGATGTTTGTGTTACTTGATTGTACATCAACTCTCAGTAGTGTATTTTATTGATGTTTGTGTTACTTGATTGTACATCAACTCTCAGTAGTGTATTTTATTGATGTTTGTGTTACTTGATTGTACATCAACTCTCAGTAGTGTATTTTATTGATGTTTGTGTTACTTGATTGTACATCAACTCTCAGTAGTGTATTTTATTGATGTTTGTGCTACTTGATTGTACATCAACTCTCAGTAGTGTATTTTATTGATGTTTGTGCTACTTGATTGTACATCAACTCTCAGTAGTGTATTTTATTGATGTTTGTGTTACTTGATTGTACATCAACTCTCAGTAGTGTATTTTATTGATGTTTGTGTTACTTGATTGTACATCAACTCTCAGTAGTGTATTTTATTGATGTTTGTGCTACTTGATTGTACATCAACTCTCAATAGTGTATTTTATTGATGTTTGTGCTACTTGATTGTACATCAACTCTCAGTAGTGTATTTTATTGATGTTTGTGTGTGTTACTTGATTGTACATCAACTCTCAGTAGTGTATTTTATTGATGTTTGTGTTACTTGATTGTACATCAACTCTCAATAGTGTATTTTATTGATGTTTGTGTTACTTGATTGTACATCAACTCTCAGTAGTGTATTTTATTGATGTTTGTGCTACTTGATTGTACATCAACTCTCAATAGTGTATTTTATTGATGTTTGTGCTACTTGATTGTACATCAACTCTCAATAGTGTATTTTATTGATGTTTGTGTTACTTGATTGTACATCAACTCTCAGTAGTGTATTTTATTGATTTTGGGTGTCTACTTGATGATGGTTTTTGTTGCATGTTTCCCTGTTACTTGATTGTACATCAACTCTCAGACCTTAAAACTTAAGAGAATTTTGTGTATTTTATTGATTTATTTTGTGTTACTTTTGATTGTACATCAACTCTCAGTTGTGTATTTTTTGATGTTTGTGTCTACTTGGCTGTACATCAACTCTCAGTAGTGTATTTTATGATGTTAAACAAAGCTACTTGATTGTACATCAACTCCATATCCTGTAGTGTATTTTATTGATGTTTGTGCTACTTGATTGTACATCAACTCTCAGTAGTGTATTTTATTGATGTTTTGTGCTACTTGATTTGTACATCAACTCTTCCTCAGAGAATCATGTAGTGTATTTTATTGATGTTTGTGTTACTTGATTGTACATCAACTTGTCATTAGTGTATTTTATTGATGATTTTGTGTTACTTGATTGTACATCAAATCTCAGTAGTGTAAAACAATTTTATTGATGTTTGTGTTACTTGATTGTACATCAACTCTCAGTAGATTTTTATTTTCATGTATTGTGTGTGTTACTTGATTGTACATCAAATGATCAGTTCAGTGTATTTTATTGATTTTTGTGTTGACTTGATTGTAATCAATTTGTCAGTAAATGATTTGTTAGTGTTTGTGATGATTTGTTAGTGTCTTGATTGTACATCAACTCTTAGTAGTTAAATGATTTATTGATGTTTGTGCTACTTGATTGTACATCAACTGTAGTGTGTTTTTATTGATGTTTGTAATGCTACTTTTGTTGTACATCAACTCTCAGTAGTGTATTTTATTGATGTTTGTTTGTGTGTTGGTGTTTACACTTGATTTAATGTACAATGTTGTGTCTCAGTAGTGTAATATTTTTTTGATGTTTGTGTTACTGTAATAAATTTTGTATTTGTCAAAATGTCATCTCAATAGTGTATTTTTTTGTATGTTTGTGTTTACTTGATTGTACATCAACTGTAATCAGTTGTTTATTTTATTGATGAATTAATAATGTGCTACTTGATTGTACATCAACTCTCAATAGTGTATTTTATTGATGTTTGTGTTACTTGATTGTACATCAACTCTCAGTAGTGTATTTTATTGATGTTTGTGCTACTTGATTGTACATCAACTCTCAATAGTGTATTTTATTGATGTTTGTGTTACTTGATTGTACATCAACTCTCAGTTGTGTATTTTATTGATGTTTGTGTTACTTGAGTTTTTTTGTTCATGTAGTAAACTACTACCATCTTCATCGTGCACTCAGATTTTATTTTATTTTGTTGTTATTTTGGGAGCTCAGTGGATATGTTGTTGGTTGTTGTTTACAGCTGGGCTGTAGTATCTGAGACTGTCCTCAGCCTTTGGGTGTCCTCGGCATTTGGGTGTCCTCAGCCTGCCTATAAAGCAGCAGGTGGTTTTAAAACAGCTTTCCCTTCTCCTAGATGAGTGGCCATTGAAGGCAGACCTTAAAACTTAAGAGAATTTTGGTTTTAGGGCACCAGAGATTCACTCTCATTCCTTTGATTAGTTAAACAGTCCTGCCACAAGAAGGCCAGGGGTTTTGACCTCTGCTGTCAGAGGCTGTTTGAGTCATATGCCTTAATGGCATTTAAACAAAGTTGAGAGCTCATACTTAACTCCATATCCTGACAATGACGGTATTCTTGTATTTACTGTGAAGGATTTTTGATTAGTTCACGATTTGCTTATGTCATGTAAGTAAATGATTTGTTAGTGTCATGTAAATGAATTGTCATGTAAATGATTTGTCATGTAAATGATTTGTTAGTGTCATGTAAATGAATTGTCATGTAAATGATTTGTTAGTGTCATGTAAATGATTTGTTAGTGTCATGTAAATGATTTGTTAGTGTCATGTAAATGATTTGTTAGTGTCATGTAAATGATTTGTTAGTGTCATGTAAACAATTTGTCATGTAAATGATTTGCTTGTGTTGTGTAAATGATTTGTTTGTGTGTTGGACATGATTTGTTTGTGTGTGTGTTGGACATGATTTGTTTGTGTGTGTGTTGGACATGATTTCTTTGTGTGTGTGTGTGTCAAGAGATTGTAATGTAATAATGTTGTTTTTTGTTCTATGTAATGTAATAATGTTGTTTTTTGTTCTATGTAATGTAATAAATGTTGTTTTTTGTTCTATGTAATGTAATAAATGTTGTTTTTTGTTCTATGTAATGTAATAAATGTTGTTTTTTGTTCTATGTAATGTAATAAATGTTGTTTTTTGTTCTATGTAATGTAATAAATGTTGTTTTTTGTTCTATGTAATGTAATAATGTTGTTTTTTGTTTGTTTGTTGGTATGTTCAATGTAATAAATGTATGTTAGTTTGTTTGTTTAGTGTTTTTGTTTGTTGTTTTAGTTCTATGTAATGTAATAAATGTGTTTTTTGTTTGTTGGTTCTATGTAATGTAATAAAGTGTTTTTTTTTGTTGTTCTATGTAATGTAATAAATGTTTTTTTTTGTTCTTATGTAATGTAATGTAATAAATGTTGTTTTTGTTTTAGTTCTATGTTTGTAATAAAAGTTTTTTGTTGTTTTTTTGTTCTATGTAATGTAATAAATGTTGTTTTTTGTTCTATGTAATGTAATAAATGTTGTTTTTTGTTCTATGTAATGTAATAAATGTTGTTGTTGTGTGTTCTAGTGATTGAGAGACGGAAGGAGAAGGAGCAGTACAAGATGTTTAAACAGCAGGAAAAGATTCGAGTCCAGGAACAATTGAGACAAGAACGGGAGATCAGAGCTCAACACATTATTGAGGTGTTTTTGTTTGTTGGTTAGTTCAGATGTTTGTGTAGCTAGTGTTTTTGTTTGTTGGTTAGTTCAGATGTTTGTGTAGTTAGTGTTTTTGTTTGTTGGTTAGTTCAGATGTTTGTGTAGCTAGTGTTTTTGTTTGTTGGTCAGTTCAGATCTTTGTGTAGCTAGTTATTTTTGTTTGTTGGTTAGTTCAGATGTTTGTGTAGTTAGTGTTTTTGTTTGTTGGTTAGTTCAGATGTTTGTGTAGCTAGTGTTTTTGTTTGTTGGTTAGTTCAGATTAGTTCAGTAGCTAGATTTTTTTTTGTTTGTTGTTTAGTAGCTAGTTAGTGTTTTTTTGTTTGTTGGTTAGTTTTTTTTTTGTTAGTTAGTTCAGATGTTTGTGTAGTAGTGTTTTTTTGTTTGTTGGTTAGTTCAGATGTTTGTGTAGCTAGTGTTTTTTTTTTTTGTTCAGATGTTTGTTAGTTAGTGTTTTTGTTTGTTTGTTATCCTTTGTTAGTAGTGTTTTTTGTTTGTTGGTTAGTTCAGATGTGTAGTTAGTTTTTGATGTTTTGTTGGTTAGTTCAGATGTTTGTGTAGTTAGTGTTTTTTTTGTTTGTTGGTTAGTTCAGATGTTTGTGTAGTTAGTGTTTTTGTTTGTTGGTTAGTTCAGATGTTTGTGTAGTTAGTGTTTTTTTGTTTGTTGGTTAGTTCAGATGTTTGTGTAGCTAGTGTTTTTGTTTGTTGGTTAGTTCAGATGTTTGTGTAGTTAG
Source organism: Oreohelix idahoensis (assembly GCA_024509875.1). Lineage (NCBI taxonomy): Eukaryota > Metazoa > Mollusca > Gastropoda > Stylommatophora > Oreohelicidae > Oreohelix > Oreohelix idahoensis. The sequence goes on along the minus strand of JAMPIV010021124.1, from coordinate 240,646 downwards.
TGTTTTTGTTTGTTGGTTAGTTCAGATGTTTGTGTAGTTAGTGTTTTTGTTTGTTGGTTAGTTCAGATGTTTGTGTAGTTAGTGTTTTTTTTGTTTGTTGGTTAGTTCAGATGTTTGTGTAGTTAGTGTTTTTTTGTTTGTTGGTTAGTTCAGATGTTTGTGTAGCTAGGGTGTTTGTTTGTGTTGTTAGATTTCAATAGTTAGTGTTTTTGTTTGTTGGTTAGTTCAGATGTTTGTGTAGTTAGTGTTTTTGTTTGTTAGTTAGTTCAGATGTTTGTGTAGCTAGTGTTTTTGTTTGTTGGTTAGTTCAGATGTTTGTGTAGTTAGTGTTTTTGTTTGTTGGTTAGTTCAGATGTTTGTGTAGTTAGTGTTTTTGTTTGTTGGTCAGTTCAGATGTTTGTGTAGCTAGTGTTTTTGTTTGTTGGTCAGTTCAGATGTTTGTGTAGCTAGTGTTTTTGTTTGTTGGTCAGTTCAGATGTTTGTGTAGTTAGTGTTTTTGTTTGTTGGTTAGTTCAGATGTTTGTGTAGTTCGGGTTTTTGTTTGTTGGTCAGTTCAGATGTTTGTGTAGTTAGTGTTTTTGTTTGTTGGTCAGTTCAGATGTTTGTGTAGTTGTTTTTTGTTTGTAGCTAGTTCAGATGTTTTTTCGTGTTTTTTGTTGTTGGTCAGTTCAGATGTTTGTGTAGCTAGTGTTTTTTGTTTGTTGGTCAGTTTCAGATGTTTGTGTGTAGTGTTTTTGTTTTTTGTTTTTGTTTGTGTAGCTAGTGTTTTTGTTTGTTGGTCAGTTCAGATGTTTGTGTAGCTAGTGTTTTTGTTTGTTGATCAGTTCAGATGTTTGTGTAGCTAGTGTTTTTGTTTGTTGGTCAGTTCAGATGTTTGTGTAGTTAGTGTTTTTGTTTGTTGGACAGGTGAGATAATGACTGGCTAGTTGACTGTTTATTGGTCACGTGAACGAACGAACGAACTTTATTTTCGAAGGGTAAAGAATTGGGTTCTCAGGCCCGTCTAACATTCTGCCCTTCCACTCTCATTAATCTTGCATACTATATCCTTTCATTCCCACATGATGCTTTAACTCTTACTATCCGGCAAGCCCCGTGAAGTGGCGCGGGTTTAGTACCAATTTTACGGCTCGCCAGTTCAAGTGGCGCGCGACGGTAACGATAGCTAAACTAACGCGTAAAAACGTGGTTTTAGCTCACGTATAGTAAGAGTTAAGCATTAATTTAAAGGCATGCAACATTATAAAGTTACCGTAACAGCATTCATTTACAGTATGCAATCATAATAAAAAAATGAGTAGGTTTTTTTTTGTTGAAACAAACAAGCTAGTAATTGGGGGAAAAAAGTAATAATAAAATTTAAATAAATAAAAATAAATAAATTCTGTATACCGACACTCGCTCATGCGGTCAATCCGTCTACAATTAATCTGTATTTTTGAATGTGTCATCAATCATCAATACAAAAATTAAATAAACAAATTCTCGCTTATGTCCATACATTCTTGGTGAAAAATGAAATAATAATAATAACACTTTCTTATGCACTTCTGTGGCAGGAAAAGTCTTTGAGCAGTAAAAAAATAAAATAAAATTCACATTTCTAAAGTACAGTGGTATGCGGGTACATTCTCACGACTCACATTTCTAAAGTACAGTATTATGTTGGTACATTCTCACATACATTACATTATATAATAATATTTTAAAGTGAATATAATAATAATATTCATCATGTGACGTATTCTTTCCAGAACGTTGTCTCCATTACAGCTGCTCTGAACGCATCACGATTCTGGGCAAGTCGACCTGCATTAGCCAAAGACAAGTTCAGACTCTCTGTGATGTCCTGGGTCCACCATCGTCTAGGTCGACCCCTTCCCCTTTTTCCAGGGACCATGCCTTCCATCACTCTTTTTCCCAGACTATTATGTCTTTTTATATGACCGAAAAATTTCAGCTTCCTTATTGCGATGGTATTTAGGAGCCAATGTTCCTGTACGTTTAGTGAGTGCAGTACTTCTCTGTTGGTCTTTTTTTCTGTCCAGGGTATTCTCAACATCCTTCTGTAGCATTTCATTTCGAATGATGTAATCTTTTTTGCAACTGTTTTATTGAGTGTCCAAGTCTCGCAGCCGTATGTTGCTACTGGGAATATACATGCTCTGATCAGCTGTAACTTTGTTTCTTTGCTTGTGCCTTGCCATAGGTTTTTCATCTGTATTAGTTTATGTGAAGCAATTGCAAGTCTTCTTTTAATTTCTACTGCACAGTCGCCAGAGCTGTTGATGATTGATCCTTTGTATTCGAATTCATTAACACTTTCCAGTTCTTCGTTATCAATTTCTGGTTTGGTCTACTTTGTCTGTTGTCAATACTTTGGTCTTCTTGGTGTTTAGGTATAGATTCTGGGCCTCGCTGTGTTTTTTGGTGGACAGAATTAATTGTTCAAGTCCTTCTGGGTTGGTTGATAGGAGGACTGTGTCGTCAGCATATCTGATTTCCGGGATCTGGTACCCGCCGATGTTAAATGAGTCAAACTCTGTGTGTTCTTGGTCATCTCTTACGTTTCTCATGATAATAATAATATTACATGGATATAAAACAAATTCACAAAAAACGAGCGGAAGAGGAAAAGAAATGTTGACCTATGGATGAGATGTTGACAGGCAAATGCTGTTTCTATGGGGGTAGATAATCAGTGTTGAGGAAGTGTTTGAAAAGTGCTTTGTTAAAAGAATATTGTGTAGGTAGGCTTTTTAGGTGGTGTGGAAGGCTGTTCCATAAATAGGCACCAGAGTAGGCTAGACTCTTTTTGAACAGGTCGATCTTAGGTTTGGGCAGATGTAATTGTTGTCCCTCTCTTCTACTGGTTTGAAACTGATCGTAGGTACGTCAGGGCATTGTTAGATAGAATTGTGTGAGTCAGCTTGGCTTTGTTGTAGAGAAGACGTTTTTTTTAGCGACAGTATTTTGGGTTCTTTTCCTGTCCATGTGTGTGGTGTCGTGCGATTATCGGTGATCAGACGTACTGCTCTCTTTTGCAGGGAGTGCAGTCTCTTCGAGGTGGAAGCAGGGCAACCATCCCATAGTGTAGAGCAGTAATCTAGATGTGTCTGTATATGTGAGGTGTAGAATAATAGTCTAGTGTCTGTGTCTAAGAAGTGTTTTATTTTGGCTAGCTGGTACGTCTTTTGAGCTAAGTGTTTGGTTAAATTCCGTACATGGGAGTTCCACGTTAAGTGCTGGTCAATCATGATCCCTAGAACTTTGTGTTCTGTTACATGTTCAATTTGTATTGATTCCGCGTGTAGCTGTAGCGATCTTTTGGTGCAGCTTAGGAGTTTCTGTCTGGTGGTAATTAACATAGATTTTGTTTTTGCTGTGTTTACTGGCATACGATTCATATTACTCCATTTTTGTTAGATTGTCTACATCGCTTTGAAGAGTCATTTCAAGTGCCACGCAGTCATTGTCACTAGTGTAGATAGTACAATCATCTGCAAAGAGGTCACAAGTTCAATATTTTAGATGTAGTAAATCCGGCAACCTCCGGACCTGAGGAGTGCCGGATTTTTGAAAATGCCGGATTTTTTATGGTTATATATTCTGTATATATTTAACAGAAAATGACTACCTGTACACTTTATCTGCGATCGACAATGCACGATGTTTACGTTTTACACCACTTCTTTTATTTGCTGAATCCATAATGGGGCTAAACAGCAGCAAATAAATGATAAAATGAGAAGGAATGAGCAGGAATGCCTGTTAACACGTGCAAGCAAGACCCAACAGCTGCATCAAAACATAAACTGCTCCAGAAAACAGTGGCGCGCCAACACGGTAAATTTAAAAATGCGCTCCGAAATCCATGCCGGAAATCTGAAGGAACCGGATTATCGATGGCCGGATTTTTGAATGTCAACTGTAGTTGATTGTTTGTTGGACAGGTGAGAGTGGGTAGTTGACTTTGTTGGACAGGTGAGATGATGTCTGGCTAGTTGATTGTTGGTCATGAGATAGTGTTACGATGTTTAAAACATTTATAACACATAAGGAAGGGAAACCCGAGGCCTGTAAACAGTAAATTAATATGAGACAAACATAAAGGTATGTTATCAGGCACTCGTAGGAAATAAAGAAGTAGAACACTAGACAACAGAAAAACAACAGACATGGGTGGCTTATCCAGGATTCGAACCCTGGACCTTCCGTGCGATAACCCCGCCTAGCTATGCAAGCGAATCACACTATCCTCCCTGCCATCTACGCATCACCAAAAATGATGCTTCGATGACAGGTCATTAGTGCGAACCGCAAGACATAACACCGGAAGTTTACCATGGGCAGTTCAGCCTATTAATGATGCAATCACTTCTGTTGTTCCCCTATTATACAGTATAGGCCAGTCCACACAAGACAAAGACCTTAATACTGTGTCCAGTAAATGATAGTAGACTTAGAACAGTAAGAACAGGATAGAGGGTAGGTTTGGTATTGTATAAACTTTTATAACACATAAGGAAGGGAAACCCGAGGCCTGTAAACAGTAAATTAATATGAGACAAACATAAAGGTATGTTATCAGGCACTCGTAGGAAATAAAGAAGTAGAACACTAGACAACAGAAAAACAACAGACATGAGTGGCTTACCCAGGATTCGAACCCTGGACCTTCCGTGCGACAACCCCGCCTAGCTATGCAAGCGAATCACACTATCCTCCCTGCCATCTACGCATCACCAAAAACAATGCTTCGATGACAGGTCATTAGTGCGAGCTGAACTGCCCATGGTAAACTTCCGGTGTTATGTCTTGCGGTTGCTAGTTGATTGTTTGCTTCCTTGTCAGATGTCTAGCTTAGTCAATGATTTTGTGGTGAAATAGCTGTGAGGATCTGTCAGGTAATGGGATGGTTGGTTGTTTGTTGATGAGATATGACGTCTGAGATATAATATTAAAAACAAGAATTATGTGTAGATCCAACAACAATTGGAGCGCAGTGGTTAGTGCACTGGCTTCCTAGTTAGATGGTCCATTGTTCGATCCCCAGTTGAGGTGGGATTTGTTTAGACCACAAACGGCTTCGAGGTCAACCCAGCCTCATGAATTGGGTACCAGAGCAACTCTGGGAAGGCCAAGAAAAAAATGGGCCTAACACCGTATTCCCAATTTGCCTTAATAGGCATGTAACGGGATCCTTTACCCTTTCCTTTACCAACAACAATTGTGTGTAGATCCAACAAAAATTGTGTGTAGATCCAACAAAAATTGTGTGTAGATCCAACAAGAATTGTGTGTAGATCCAACAAAAAATCTGTGTAGATCCAACGAAAATTCTTCGTAGCTCCAACAAAAACTCTGTATAGATCTAAAAAAAATTGTGTGTAGATCCAACAAAAATTGTGTGTAGATCCAACAAAAATTGTGTGTAGATCCAACAAAAAATCTGTGTAGATCCAACGAAAATTCTTCGTAGCTCCAACAAAAACTCTGTACAGATCTAAAAAAAATTGTGTGTAGATCCAACAAAAATTGTGTGTAGATCCAACAAAAATTGTGTGTAGATCCAACAAAAAATCTGTGTAGATCCAACGAAAATTCTTCGTAGCTCCAACAAAAACTCTCTATAGATCTAACAAAAATTCTGTGTAGATCCAACAAAAATTCTGTGTAGATCCAACAAAAATTCTTCCTAGCTCCAACAAGAATTCTGTGTAGATCCAACAAAAATTCTGCATAGATCCAACAAAAATTATGCTTAGATCCAACAAAAATTATGTGTAGATCCAACAAAAATTATGTGTGGATCCAACAAAAACACTATATGAGATGCTTAGTTAGAAAATTTTTTTTGACAGGCTCGCAACAGAAGACAGAAGGAGCTGGAGGAAATGAGATTGGCTGATGCTGTACAGAGGAATAAGGTGAGATGGTAGACAGTTATCGTGAGGTTATGAATGACAGAAGACAAGGTAGTGAGGGAGGGATACGTACATGATACAAAGTCTGGTATTATGACGAGTGGGTTTACAATTAGAGAACAGACAAACTAAGACTCAACCTAAAGCTAGGGAACCACACAAGTTAGCATGGCACAGTTAAATAAGGCATGAACACCAACAAGTTCCAGATTCCTGAATAAAAATTTACCCGCAATACGGCATGAGTGGACAAAATGAGATTATCTAAAGACAATGTAAAAGCCTTACATCAGGCTATGAATCTCACGCGAACATGTCGAGGTCACAATATGACCTTGCAGAAAAGTCAAAAATAGAGAAACCTCTATAACTACGATAACTACATGCTACGATAACTAGGTATTAACTAACCTGACATAATGTCAGCAAGAACATATCATACCATCTGCCTCTAACAGTACAGCCAGAAAATCAAAATGGCACAGGTCTGTCCTTCAGGTTATCTGTGCTGCCATTCAGACAGGCTGAAAACAGGTCAGCTCAAGATGGCAGACTAACAGGGTTTCCACTTGAGTTAAGACCTTTCTAAATCTTATTAAGATCGGAACCCTAGCCCTTGAGAGAAGTAGCATAGAACAAATACTAATGTTATTTATTGTGCTGCCTTCACAAGACGTGATGTGAAGCCAGTTAGGAACACATTTTGTTTTTCTCCTTCCCAGGAACGAGAAATGAAGAGACAACAACTAATTATCATGAAGGAACAGGTAAGAGCAGATCTTATCTGTGCTCTTTATAGAAAAAACCAATCTGAGTTAACTTTTAACATTTTGTTGTGGGGGGGGGGGGGGGGGGGTGCTGTCGGTCTGCAAGTACTTGCATTCTTGTCATTTGTGACATCTAAAATAATGTTCATAATTTCTGCCCATTGTTAAATGTTAGTGAAATCTAGAATATTGTTCGTAATTTGGTTCTTTGATGTTTGTGATGTTACATTTGATGTTTAAAGTGAGCTTCAAAAAACATCAAATTAAACTTAGCCTTACTTAAATCAGATAAGGAAATGAGTGACACATACAACATTACAGTACAGAATAGGTACAATGCAATAGAAAAAATACAGAGTATAGATGAACAGTGGGAAATGCTAAAGGAATCAAACATCAAAAGAAATCGTACCAGAAGTAAAGAGGACTGCAAAGAAGAAGTGAATGACAGATGACATTTTAAAATTGATGGAAGCAAGAAGGAAGAAGAAGCAAGACAACGAAGAATATGACAGACTAAATAAGGAAATAGTTAACAAATGTTAAACAGCAAAAGTAGCATGACTAAACCAGAAGTACAGAGAGCTTGAAGTGCAGAACTGAAAAGACAAAATCTATGTACAAGCAAATAAATGAGTTAACAGGCAGAAGGACACAAACAGTCACTGGCTGTTTGAAATCAAAAGGAACATTTTTAATGGGTCATGAGAACACGATAGAAAGGCAGACAGAATACATCAAGGAGCTGTATGATGATGAAAGACCAGATTTGAACAACCAGGACAGTTGTGAAGGACCTCCAATACTTGTGGCAGAAGTAGAGGATGCCATGCGCCACATGAAGAACGACAAAGAGCCTGGACCAGATAATGTAACAGTAGAGGAAATGGAATCTTTGGGAGAATGTGGAGTAGAAGTGGTAACAAAACTCTTAAATGACACCTACAACAGTGGTCAAATACCTGATGATCTGCTAAAATCCATATTCATATCTTTGCCAAAGAAACCTGGAGCCATGGAATGTGAAGAACACCGCACGATTAGTCTTATGAGTCATGTGACCAAAATGACATATCAGAGAATATTCCAAGAAGAACCCACAATGCCTCCTTTGTAGACGACTTAGCCTTGTGGATCTCAGAGGAATATATCACTACGGCAAGCATTCGGATGCAGCAAGCCCTAACATCATTGGAGGAGTGGGCCAAGGCATGGCTAGTAAAGATAAATGAAGGGAAAACATTCACAGTGTTTTCTCTCCCAAAAAAACCACAGATCTCCAAATTGGTGCTAAATGGGAAAAGTCTACATCTGGATGACAACCCAAACTACGATCTATGCCACAGATGAGCTTAAGCAAAGGCATACAAAAAAAGATAGCACCAAAATGAAACAGATGGAGATCAGCAACTAATCAAAACAGAAGAGGATCAGGGGTGGAGTCGCAACAGGGAAATTTTCAAGTCACTTCACAGCAGAGGCAGAGGCCTTAAAAACTGCATCAGAAATTCTAATGACATAAGAAATCTCAGAGAGACCAGTAGCTATCTTCTCAAATGTGCTGTCAGTGATTACAATGCTGAAAAGTCAAAGTAATGCTGAACTTGATGACCTAAGAGTAACACTTCACAGACTATGTCAGCAATTCAAAAGGGTTGTGATACAGTGGATCCCTTCTCACTGCAACATCCCTGGAAATGAAGAGGCTGACAGATTGGCAAAGGAAGGGGGGAAACTTCCTCAACTTGATACAAATATAACCTATGAGGAGGCCAAGAGTTTTATCAAGCGCAGATACAGGCACAAGTGGGAAGAAGAGTATCCAGGCCACACAAAAAATGATCCGTATTACCACAAGTCATAACAGATTGAGATACCATCTATTCAACAAATTAAAGATAGGAACTATTGATGAGTGTGACTGTGGCACCGATAAAATGACTGCCGAACATCTGCTTCAAAGGTGCCCAACATATGAGGAATAGAGAAAATGCATATGGCCATCACCAGTACCATTCCTGGAGAAAATCTACGGAGATATCGCCTCAGGCTGACCACTGCTTTCTTTGAACTTATTCAAGTTGACGTCTGACGGTGAACGAAGAAGAAGATGTGACCAAAATATTATTACTAATTATCATGAGAAGAGTGAGAAATAAAATTAAACCAGAAATCAGTGATGAACAGTTTGGATTTGTAAAAGGTAAAGGCACAAACAGTGCTAAATATATTATAAGAACATTAATAGAAAGAGCCATATTGGTGAAGACAGATCTGTACTTGAGCTTTATAGATTACACTAAGGCATTTGACAAAGTGAAACATGAAGAAATTATCAAAATGTTAGAAAGCATCAACATTGATGGAAGGGACTTGAGGATAATAAAGAACATGTACTGGCAACAAACAGCAGCTGTAAGAATTAGCAGCCAAATAGGAATGTTTCAGCAAGTAAAAAATGGTGTCAGGCAGGGATGTGTGCTGTTGCCGGATCTGTTCAATCTGTACAGTGAAAACATAATGAGATCTCTAGAGGACATGCCAGGAATATCATTCGGCAGATATAATATAAACAACTTGAGATATGCTGATGATACAGTCTTAATAGCAAAAAGTGAACAGGAGCAGGAAATGGTTGATACAATAGTGATAGAAAGTGAAAATAAAGGCCTTAGCCTTAACAGCAGAAAGACAGAAGTAATGGTCGTCTCAAAGAAAAGGACTTCCCCAGAATGCACTATCAAAGTAAATGGAACCGTTTTAAAACAAGTCAATAAATTCAAATGCCTAGGAACATTAATAACAATGGATGGAAGATGCATCTCAGAAGTGAAGAGCAGAATAGCTCAGGCAAAAGTATCATTCTATAAAATGAAGTGTATTTTATGCAACAATTCTTTGTCATTGGAAGTAAGAAAGAGAGTTCTTCATTGTTATATAGAACCAATCCTGACATATGGGAGTCATGGACATTTATAGTGCGTTTCACAATGTTTGCCACTGTTTAATATTCAATATCTCTGCAACCACTTGATCGTAATTGTTGCAACTTTGCATATGACCTAAAGATCGCTATGTCCCGAGGGGAACATTTTTTTCCTCGTTAACAAACTTATGGTTTTAAATTTTCTTTATTTAAAGTATACAAAATCGACCACCTCCTAGTCCAACCGTGTTTTGAGAGGGCTTACCCCTTCATATTTGTGCGCTATTTCGATTTAACATCTTGAACGCAAGTTTATGTGATTTTCCCGTGTTTCAGCTCACTATCGCACTGTTTTAAACATTACATTGATCCTTCCGGTGCGTTCGGTTACCGTTCTACTGATTGTGTATTTCAGTGCATAGGCGTATCTTGCGGTATTCTAGGTCTGTAATACAATGGGTATGAAAGTCAAGTTTCTTACACTGCATACAATGGCAGTAAAGATGTATAAATATTTATGCAGAGAAGCTAAGCGTGGTAAACTGCATCGGAGTCTATCAAATCATGAAAAGAGAACTATTCACGCTTTTGGTTTAAGTAAACGCTCATTTCATCAATTACTCAAAGCTAATGGAATTTTCAGTTCAATCGATACCAGGACGCAAGGAAGAAAGGAAGTAGTAGATAGTTTTGACAGGGATGTGATTAGAAGAGAGATTTGTAGAATGTTCAGTTCCAAAGAAACTGTGACACTAAGAAAACTGAGAATTCGGCCGAGAACACACAATGACATTGATGCGTCAAAATCAACATTATGGAGAACTGTTAGAAGCATTGGCTTTACGTTTAGGAAGTACGCTAGTGGAAGAAACGTCATCTGCGAGAAGCCGCACTTAGTATCTATGAGAAGTAAATATTTACGTGAAGTACGGGAAATGCATAATCAAGATTATGATATTATGTATGTATGGCAGTTATCAGATGGAACGATTAAAAGATGTGTACCCAGTGGAAAAGGACAACGTCTGATAATGGCACATGCAGGCAGCAGACATAATGGGCTAGTGAAAAATGCTGAACTTATTTTCACTTCCAATTATACGGACAACCGGGACTATCATACCGAGATGAACGGTACCACATTTAGAGAGTGGATTGAAAATACTCTTCTTCCGTCCCTAGACAGACCATCCTGTCTGATAATGGACAACGCATCATACCACAACGCTGTGACAGAAGAAGACAAAATCCCGACATCTTCGAGTACAAAAGATGCTATAAAGATTTGGCTTAGAAAAGAAGACATTCCATTTAACGAGGGATTTCTGAAACCTGAATTACTGTCCCTTGTTAAGAAATCACAAAAGACCAAGATATTCCATATAGACAAGTTGATTAAACAGCATGGTCATATGTGTTTGAGACTGCCACGTTATCATTCACATTTAAACCCAATTTAACTCGTTTGGGCAAAAGTTAAAGGACAGGTGGCAGCTGAAAATAAAACTTTCAAACTATGCAGATAGACAAAGATTATTGGTGTAAATGTGAAGACCATATCTTAAAAGAGGAAAATGACTATTGGAAAAAAGAAGGACTGTCGTTCGTTCAGCCGAGAATAGTGATCAATATGTTAGACTCGTCTGACTCAGAATAAGTGTGTAAATACCTTATATGTTTTATATGTTTTCTTCTCCATCTATGTGTATATGTAAACCAATTCATTTCCTTTTTATCTCCACGATTTCACTACTACTTTTAACATACACAGTACTTTCACCTCTTCATGCATCCATTCACGTTTTAGTATAAAAAGTAACATTTACAACGAATAGGCGTTATTATTCTCTCAAATATTTCGAAGAAATAGAAAAGGACCTCACGTAGTAATCAGTTAACAAACCCCTCTAACATTCGAATTGTATAGACGCCTATGCCAAAAATATGCAACTTCCGTCATTTACGGTAAATTATTTTCTTCCAGGACAAAATAATTACTTCGTTAAAAAAGATCAAAGGATTTAGCCGTTGCAAGAAAAGAACACTACCTGCAACATTGAATTTTATAAAAACTTTGGGACATTGAAAATATAAGACCACATGCAAAAAATCATGTTTATCAGTGCAAGGAATATGGAGATATTTGAAGTCAATCGTCGACCGATCTTTTTGAAACGCACTATAGTAAACAAATAGGGAAGAAACTAGAGGCAACAGAGATGTAGTTTTACAGAAGAATGTTAAAAATACCATGGACAACCAAAAAGAGTAATGTGGATGACCTGAAAGAGGCCAATGCACAAAGGAAACTTATTTCACAAGTCGAAAGAAGCAATCCACTTTTTTTGGGCATGTTATGAGAAGAGGAAAGCTGGAATATATCGTAACAACAGGTAAGATTGAAGGAAAAAGATATAGGGGAAGACAAATAGAGCAAATATTGGACAGTGACATCGTGGCATGGAAAGAAGTCAACAGCAGAATTGATAAATTGTACTGGAGACAGGAAGTTGTGGAGAGACATGATATCCTACGCCACTAGGCACGGTACTTGAAGAAGAAGATGTTTGTGAAATTTATTTTCTGTTGTCATCATCCATTCTTCTAGGTCTTCTTGTGTACCAGTAAGACTTGCTGTAATCCTCCATGTCTTATCAAAAGTCATGTTTCTCATCTTCAGTTTTATAGCCTACCGGGAGCCGCGCTAGCGTAGTGGTTACAACACCGCTCTGGCGACCGGGTGATTCGGGATCAAACCTGGGCGACGGCATTTGAGGATTTTTCGTCGACCGGGAATTGGACTGGATTAACTCGAGACCTGGCGAGAACATTTGAAGTAGTGTCGTCGACCAGGGATTGGCGGCTCCTGAGCCGACCCAGCTCTAATGGGTACCTCCGAAATCGGCGAGTATCTGCCTGAATGGCGAGGGACACCTGTCTCTGTACAAGAAAAGGGATACTCACGTAAAATCAATGTCAGGTTAGACATTAACAATAACCTGAGATTTCGCCTCGAGTATTAGCGGGCGTAGACCATACCAAAGGATTGGGAGATTGCCATCATAACACCAATTTTCAAAAAGGGTGACAATCGACAATGTGGAAACCATAGAGGCATATCCCTTCTCAGTGTCCCTGGTAAAATCTACTCTAGAATCCTAGAGCAGAGACTCTGACGCCTAGCTGAGCCACAATTGGATGAGGTCCAGTGCGGATTCCAAGCAAACTAAAGTACTCAAGACCTAATCTTCACACTCAGACAGCTGAGTGAAAAGGCCCTTGAGTATAAGAGTGAGATCCATCTTTGTTTCATAGATCTGGAAAAGGCGTTTGACAGGGTCCCCTGGAGCAAACTTTGGGACTGTTTGGCAAGGAAGAATATTCCAGCACCTCTGATTCATGCTATACAGAGCTTCTACAAGTCTTGCAGAAATTATGTGAGGACAGCAAACCATAAGTCAGAAGAGTTCAGGACCACCACTGGTGTAAGACAAGGTGATATCCTATCACCTTACCTCTTCATACTCCTTATGGACGATGTCATCAAGGCATGTAAGGAGAGAACAAGAAAGTATTCAGTGGGGTACTGGAAGATGAGACAGGTCTATATTTCGGAGCTGGCATTTGCTGATGATGTTGCCCTGATTGCTAAATCAGAGGCACATCTCCAATCCAACCTGCAAGTCTGGAAGGAAGAGCTGGAGAAGAGAGGGATGGTCATAAGCAGCTCTAAAACAAAATCCATGGTGATATCACGAGAAGAAAGAAAACATCAGATTAAGTTGGGAGAACAGGTCCTGGAGCAGGTCGACCACTTTAAATATCTCGGAGCTATTATAGACCGAAAGGGAGGCATCAAAGAAGAGTTGGCCACTCGAAAAGCAGCGGCTGGGAGACTTTTTCAGGCCATAAATCATGGATTCCTCAGCAAGAAAGAGGTTGGTAAGAAAACGAAGATGGCTGTTTACCGCTCCACCTATGTCCCAGTCTTGACATATGGATGCGAGTCGTAAGCAATGACTACAACCCACAAAAGCCAGATCCAAACCTCAGAAATGAGGTATCTGAGGAAAGTGGTTGAAGTAACAAGAAGAGACATGGTCCGCAACCAGACGATCCGTCAAGGCCTGAAATCCCATCCGCTGCAGACCCAAATAGAACAGTCCCAACTAAGATGGTTTGGCCATGTCTGCAGAATGGGAGAAGATCGGCTACCACGACAAGCATGGGAAACAAAGAGCCAGGGATCCAGACCTCCAGGACGACCCAGAGTCCGCTGGGAGGACAACATTAGACAATCTTTGAAGGACCGAGGACTAGAATGGAACCAGGCCAGGAAGAAGACAGCTGATAGAATGGTCTGGCGCTCTCTCTTCCAAACCTCTACACCTCACGGTAGAAGGGGAACGACTAAGTAAGTAAGTAAGTAAGTATTAGCGGGCGTACAAAAAAAAAAATAAATAAATAAAAAAGCCTACCGTTGTCAGGATATATTAATTGCCCGTCTTGTGCACTATTTAAATGCTCAATGTTCTTGTCTTGTTGAGTTCACTTCCTGAAGGTTTCCTGCTATTGTCTAGGTATGTTTATCTATTACCTGTGTTTCTAAACCTCTGTGGCGATATATTTGTACTATCTTCGGCTCATGTTTTTTGAACCATCATGTGACAAATTTGTTCTGTGTTTTGTTGTCATGAAACAGGTTTGTGTTGTTTATTCTGTCCTGGGAGATGTTTATGTTGTGTTTTGATGTCATGAAACAGGTTTGTGTTGTTTATTCTGTCCTGAGATAAGTTTATGTTGTGTTTTGTTGTCTTGAAACAGGTTTGTGTTGTTTAGTCACTGCTGATACTAGTTTCTGGTAAATGTTAATTCTGGTGCTTGTTGTGGCTGGTTATTATTGCTGATACTTGGTACGTTGATTATTATGTTATGGCTGGTTATTATTGCTGATACTTGTTATGGTTGGTTATTATTACTGGAACCTGTTATGGCTGGTTATTATTGCTGGTACTTGTTATGGTTCGTTATTATTACTGGAACCTGTTATGGCTGGTTATTATTGCTGGTACTTGTTATGGTTCATTATTATTACTGGAACCTGTTATGGCTGGTTATTATTGCTGGTACTTGATATGACTGGTTATTATTACTGGTACTTGGTATGGTTGGTTATTATTACTGGAACCTGTTATGGCTGGTTATTCTGAGCTGATACCAGTTTAAAGTTGCGCCTGTGTGCATCTCCAAATTTATGTCCCTGTTTCTTTTCTGTGCTGAAAGTTGTTATGCTAAATAGTCCTTGCAAGTTGTGACCAAGTTATCCTGCTTTTATTTTTGTTTTTTGTTTAACAGTCCTAAATTTTCTTACTCTACCATGTCAGTAAAAGAAGAAAAAAGAAAACAATCAAAAAAGCTACATCTATACTTGACAGATTGAACTCCCCTTTTTTCTAAAATATCTAGGAACGAGAACGCAGGAGGCAGCACTTGTTGTTGGTGAAAGCTCTGGAGCAGAGGAAGAGACAAGAGGAGAAACAGGTAGATCTGTGACTATGTTCTTGTGTGTTTGGTGGAGGCCACAGATCATCATACATGTGGCTTACATTCTTTTTTCTTTGGTGGAGTCCACAGATCATCATACATATTGCTTACATTATTTTTCTTTGGTGGAGGCCACAGATCATTATACATGTGTCTTACATTCTTTTTCTTTGGTGGAGGCCACAGATCATTATACATGTGTCTTACATTCTTTTTCTTTGGTGGAGGCCACAGATCATTATACATGTGTCTTACATTCTTTTTCTTTGGTGGAGGCCACAGATCATCATACATATTGCTTACATTCTTTTTTCTTTGGTGGAGTCCACAGATCATCAAAAACATGTTTTAAATTCTTTTAATGTTTGTGTTCTCTCAAACAAGAAAAGACTAATTTAGATGGATGACCTCAGTTCAAAGATAGGAGCAGACAAAAGCAGCTTTAAAGAAACCATAGGAAAATACGGGTTTAGAATAATGAAAGAAGATGGAGAGATATTCGCAAACTTCTGTGCTTCAGACTAGTTTCTTGAAGGAGGAAGCATGTTTCCACATGAAAGAATACCTAAAGCAACATGCATATCACCAGACGAAAGAACAGAAAATCAGATTGATCACATGTATAAACAAGAAGTTTAGATCACCATCATATGATGTAAAAGTATGTAGAGGAGCAAATGTGGCATCAAATCACCATTTGTTGCCAGGCGAAGAAGTAAGAAGAAACATCGAAAGAGGCAAGAGGAAATATATTAATGAATTAACGAGAGGATGAGGAAGCTGCAGCCAAAGGAGGTATAAATTACAAAGAAGCAGACAGTGGAATATAAGCAATCAAATTACTTCATTCAGGACAGGACCGGAAATTTCCCTAGCAACATAAAATAAATGAAAATATGGGCAAAACATTTTTTTAGGAACTTGGACACAGACTGGCTCCACAAGATCCCCCAGATATTTAGTCAGCAGACTGGAGTTACAAGTTTATTGTGAAAAGCCAAAAAAAAGAAGAAATTAAGAAAGCAATGGCTCAAACCATCTTTGAGCCAAAGACATCTCAGGTCAGATATGCACGAACTATCCTTCTCAGTCCACCCTCCCTGGCAACAATGGGTGGGGGCAGCCACACGACTGGTTAACCACCGCTATGCCATGTAACAGTGATTTATTAGGCGAGCTGGGCACGCTCAGTGCGGAAACCTCTCCTGTCTGTCTGAGTGAATGTTTACCTGTTTATGACGAAGGCAGATGGATACTACAGCTGCAACGTCGGAAGAGAAAAGTGGCATCAGTGAATTTGCCAGGAAAACCTCCTTTCTCAGAGATGAAAGATAAACAGAGGAAAGAAGGAAAGATTTGTAGCAATTCAAATCATTAAGCCGAGAGATAAGATAGGTTTAGAGAGAGACATAAATGAGAATAGGGTAACTTCACAGACAATAAGTGCAGATCTAACGGAACATTTAGGTCAGTGTGGCCAATACACAACTTGTAAGGGGAGATAAGAGAAAAGACTTAGCTCGTGTGGCCAATACACAACTTGTAAGGGGAGATAAGAGAAAAGACTTAGCTCATGTGGCCAATACACAACCTGTAAGGGGAGATAAGAGAAAACACTTAGCTCGTGTGGCCAATACACAACCTGTAAGGGGAGATAAGAGAAAACACTTAGCTCGTGTGGCCAATACACAACTTGTAAGGGGAGATAAGAGAAAACACTTAGCTCGTGTGGCCAATACACAACCTGTAAGGGGAGATCATCTTCCAAACCCCAGGGATTTGAGTTTTCACTCCTTTACCCTGTGCGGCTATTGGGGAGGAGATTTGGGGCTTTCCTGCAACCCCAGAGGACTTTGCCAACTCAGCAGGTGCAGCTTGTGGAGGTCCCACCAGACATACTAATTGGTGGGTGATGCAGGGCCACGAGATGGATGGACCTCTGCCCTGATAGGGGTCTTGAGAAGGGACACTGCCTCGCTACCTGAGCTAGGAGGGCCTGTCGCCAGGAACACCACCTTCAGCATTGAGTGGCAACTTGCCGTTACTATTAATATCGTAGAGATCGGATCATCTTCTCCTTTCCCGCTCCACCAACCAAGAACGGCCACTGAATCAAGAAAGAGCTATCAATCTGTTAATCTGAGTAAGGGGAGATAAGAGAGAACACTTAGCTCTGCATGACAAATACACAACTTTTAAGGGGAGATAAGAGACAACACTTGCCTCAGTGGTGAATATTTGCATTTGGAAAGTAACTTGTAAGGGCAGATAACCAAGATCCCATACACAGTGTTAAATATTTCAATAACATTGATGTGGTGTGTGACATTGGGTGTCTAGAGAGCACATATGTGTGGTATTGTGAGTGTGACATCAGGTGTCTAGAGAGAGAGAGAGCATGTGTGTGGTGGTGTGAGTGTATCATTAAGTGTCTAGAGAGAGAAAGAGCATATATGTGGTGGTGTGAGTGTGACATCAGGTGTCTAGAGAGCACGTGTGTGGTGGTGTGAGTATGACATCGGGTGTCTAGAGAGCACATGTGTGTGGTGGTGTGAGTATGACATCGAGTGTCTAGTGAGCACATATGTGTGATATTGTGAGTGTGACATCAGGTGTCTAGAGAGTGCATGTGTATGGTGATGTGAGTGTGACATCAGGTGTCTAGAGAGTGCATGTGTGTGGTGGTGTGAGAGTGACATCAGGTGTCTAGAGAGCACATGTGTGTGGTGTTTGTGTTGGACATTGCTAGATTTGTCATACTCCTGGCCTCTGCTGTCAGGATCTCACATACTCTTTCTGTCTGACCCAGCACCAGCGACAGGTGGAGTTGGAGGTGGCCATGGAACTGAAGAAACCTCTGGAGGACATGGAGCTCAAGAATGCAAAGGTGACCATTGTTCACCTGTTGACTTACCTGTTAAAGTTTATTTTGTTCATCATTGTTCACCTGTTGACTAATCATAATACAAAACCGCTGTCTTTCCAGATACTGGCCACACTTAGTGTTTCTTTTCCATCTGGCTTCTGTCATGCTTGAACATCAAGTCACCATGTTCTGTCCAACCAGACAAAACTCATCACACCACCTATAAACTGAAAAACCGCTCATGTGACCTTTTGTAAACATCACAGACACGAGTTTAACAACACCTATTCTACATCTAGCTACATTATAAACAAACCCAGATTAAACTTAACTCCACTCGCTATTCTCAAATATCAAAACATTACAGCCAAAAAAATCTAGCTGCCTTTGGGTCATGCATTACTGAAACCCACACCACAAACTGTGACATTCAGCATTCTCACATTTCCGGTCCTGATGGTGTACAGTATCACCACATAAAACAGCTTGATGAAAAAGGCATTATGAATGTGAAGAGGGATTGCAACACCAGTAAACTGCATGCGAAGGTGCAGGAAAACTGGCTACATAGTTTCCTACGGCCACTTCCTAACAGTGTGGACTTTGAAACATTAATGAACTGTGTAATGGCTTGCAGTGTTAACTCTTGGCTAACCAGATGGATAACCGCTGCCTTAACTGAGAGATGAGTGGCATTTCACTTGGGAACATGGACATCAGACCCAATGCGCATTTGTCCGGGATTACCCCAGGGTTCTCCACTATCACCGGTGCTGTTTAACATCTACACAGCAAAAGTAGCCACCGTTCAGCCAACTGGGTTGGGACGAACACTGACTTGCTGGTGACATATTCATTTACAGAACTGGCTCTGACCGACGGGAAATTGTTAATAGCCTACATGGGACACTACATGAGGTATTTAAATGGTGCAAAGAAACTGGCTCCAAAATCAATCCCAACAAGGTCAAGGCCTGCATGATTGTGGTGCTCCTTAAACAACTCCATAGTGAAAACAGACCTTCCAAATATACAGTAAAAGTCCAAAAATCAGGATGCCAGAAATCTGGACCATCCAAGAACCCTGACTAAAATTTCTGGGCTTTTGTGTGTGAGAGCTCATGCATGTGTGTGAGCGCTACAGATGCACAGCAGCAGCAAGCAACAACATGGCTGTAAGTTTTCCATCCACAAGCAGTGCAGAAGTCGCAGAAATGAACAAATATATACTCATTTGAATAAATGAAGCATTGTGTATTTGTTAATGAATAAGCCAACAATATTGGCCTGTTCAACTCTTCTTTATTCTTTGTTCAATTTGAGAAGTTCAAGTACTGCCCACAAATTCTGACCAACCAAATCCCAGATCTGTCCAAATTTTCAGACTTTTATTGTATTCTTAATGAACAGAAAATTGAAAGGCAAGAAAAGTCAAAATACCTTGGAGTTACATTTGATTGCGGGGTATTGTAAAAGCACTATGTTGATCACATCATACAGAAATGCAAGAGAGGTCTGGCAGCCCTAACAATAATGGCCACAATGCACCTGGAGCAGAGATTACTATTTCGTCTTTATCATCAGCTAGTCATATCGGTCATTGAGTATGGGCTGGGAATACTCACGCTGTCAGTAACACAATGTGAACGACTAGAACGCATTCAAAATGAAGGGATGTATATAGTCTTGGGCTGTACAAAAGATTGTGGCAATGAGTAACCACAGACAAACGACACCCCCTGCATGGAAACATAGCTGACATTAAGGGAGCAAGAATAAAGAGGGTGGTGTCATGGATGGCATAGGCAGAGGCAACGATCAAGCAGGTGACCACAGTTGAAAATATATTCAAAGGAGAAGAGTGGAATAAGTCAGATGAGAACTGAATTAACTACCAGCAGGTCATCATCAGCCTTGGCAGAGAGTGCAGAACTTGGGGCAGTGGGAAAGCAGAACTGAAAATTAATCAGCTAATTCATGATCATGCCGGGGATAATGATGGGTATACTGATGGGTGAGAAATCAGGTTGGGGCTTCTCTGCTAGGGTAAAGGGGAGAATCGTCGTCGAACATAGCAGGGCTTACAAGATAACGGGAGCCGCGCTAGCGTAGTGGTTACAACACCGCTCTGGCGACCGGGTGATACAGGATCAAACCCGGGCGACGGCATTTGGGGATTTTTCGTCGACCGAGATTTGGACTGGATTAACTCGAGACCTGGCGAGGACATTTGAAGGAGTGTCGTCGACCAGGGACTGGCGGCTCCTGAGCCGACCCAGCTGCAATGGGTACCTCCGAAATCGGAGAGTATTTGCCTGAATGGCGAGGGACACCTGTCTCTGTACAAGAAATAAAGGGATACTCACGTAAAATCAATGTCAGTGTCACGAAATGGATTTAGGACTAGAGACTGTCTACATATAGTGACAAGACAATAGTAAGAAGAAAGACTGAAATGATAGATTCAGATAGAAATATAGTGCAAAATGTGAAAGTTGAGACCATTGGCTCCGAGGTTGAGAACCGAGGTTGATTCTTTCCTCGCCACTTCGGACGTTTAAATTGCTATGGCCTCGAACCACCTCTAACTACCCTATGGGGATAAGGTTCAATTAAGATTCACAAACACCAAGGTACAGACAACATATAGCTACTGTACTAAAGGAAATGACTGATGCCAGCTACAATTTATACAAGTTTATTATACACCTATACACAAACTCATATACATGTCAAAATACATGAAGTGCGAGGATGCACACCTGAAACAAAATCAAGCACAGTTAAAAATGCATCAACCCCAACCCTTCTCCCACAATTGCAACCTGTATGGAGAAAGAAGGTAAGGTTAACTGAACCCCACTGGATTCTGGACTGGAACTGTAGCTGACTTCTACCACTCTGAAATTACCTGCCCGAGTACCTATAACTGGGCCGTCGGCTTTATTATGGCCGTGAAGAAACGAACATAAAAAATTACAACGCTGGCAGCCTGCCAAATCTGCGTGTGTAACGAGCGTCAGAGCTCAGGATTTATCCACAAAAATCCTATTCGCTGGAAAATGTCTTCCCCTGGCTGGGAAAACGTATTTTCTTCCTCTCCTTCCACTACTGGCAACTAACGTAAAACCCTTGCGGTTCTGCGAATGCCCCAACTTTGCCGTGGGAGAAATTTTGTGGTCTCAAAATTCCGCTCTCATTCCCACAAAGCCGGTACCTGCTGTTTTAGACAAAACAAAACAACAGCTAAACAAACCATAATAATACATTTAAAATAACAATTAACTTCCTTACTCTTCACCACGTAACTCCCCTCTCTACCTGAGCCTACAAAGTAAACATTGGCTAACCCAGATCGCTTGTTCTGCCTGACTAACTCCGAGCAACAACAATATTTTCACTGGCCCGTCTGGGCAGACGTACTGTGGCCTACTTCTTACGCTGACACTAATGCCGTAATGATTAACACAACTAAAACTAGCCCTCTCTAGGAGTTCCTAAAATTCCCGTCAGTATGATTAATCACCTCAAAATTGAAATAAAATATTATTCCCTTAACATAAATAAATTTCAACTCCATCTTCTGAATACACAGAATAACAAAGCACAATCAATAACCTATAACCCTGTTTACGCTAGCATCTACATGCCGTCAAAAGTTATACATAATGGTTATCAATTAAATCTCAGTAGTTACAACACGTGGTTACAATTTTATGACCACGTGCTTCTCTCCCCCTCGTCCCTCTGAACATCGTATCAATAAAGATACCGTAACCACGCGCTCACGTGCTTCAATTAATACCTCTATCACTTCCGTCCACAGATATATGCGTAACTATATAAATAGCGAGCATCAATACTCTCACTAAAATCACAAATAAAATACACATTACGCACGCTCCCGACTATTCTGTAAATACATATGATTCGCAGATGCGAGTTTCTCTCCCGACCGACTTTGCAATAATACAAAGCGGTGATATCTCAACTTTTAAACCATGCCGCTATTCCTTCAACAAGGAATTAAATGGACCTATAAAGTTTCTCAAGTCTATCACTAAGATCGTATTTGATGGCTCTGGCTTTAAGAATTAACATTAAACTTAAACTGCCCAAAGAAACTTAAATGATCGGCTAGGACTAGAAAAATTAAATAAAGTCCTCACGCAAAAATTCATGCTTACCAAATCTCGAATGTCCAACTGAAGGCAATCGACAATATGCTTCTGGCACCCGGCTTTGGCAATTTTTCATTAAAAGAGAAAGAGGCTATGAAATATAGGCCTTTTATAATCAAGACCCCCACGCGCCGACTTCATGACGTCATATGCGCGGCGTGGTTCTAAAGCCAATCGGAGCTCTGCATTTCAACTGCAGTTAGCTCTGAGCCAATCAGAACCTTAGATCGTTCTGATGTAACGTGCATGGGTTTTAGACAAAGAAACGAGATTAAGCCTAGCCCTATACTGCGGAAATGAAGCAAAAATGGCCGCAAATAATTTAACTCCCGAAAAATGCGTATATGGCCACGCAATATCTTTAAAAAAAGGACACTGGTGCAAATCCTGATCTAGCCTCTATAATCTTTCTTCTAGAAAAATACTGTCTAATTCCCTACACCCCCATTCTAAACACATAAAGAAGAACCATAAAGCAGATGAGATCAAACTCCCTCGTGATCTCATCTTGAAAAAAACGTAAATAATAGAAGGAGAAGAAACATGGAGAAGGATTTCCTGTAATCCCTCCTAAAAATAGTGAACAAAATGCAAGGAGAAAAAGACATGGGCCATTTGAAAGACAGAATCTCAGTACTTTCGTCACAGTCAGGTTAGACATAAAATAATAACCTGAGATTTCGCCTCGAGTATTAGCGGGCGTACGAAAAAAAACAAAAAAACAAAAAAAAAAAACAAGATAACAACTTCCAACATAAAAATGGAGCCTTAAGGTGGCTGATTGAAACTTCTTTAACAAAAGCAGTCATTGTTTCGGACTCTCAGTCCATACTGATCACCTGTTAGAGAGCGACACTGCAATAGATGAATCATCAAGACTGTTGGAATTAGGCATCAAACGTAAGGCTAGCAGAGATGGACGTATGAGAGGATGCATCTGTCTTGTATACAACCAGTGAGCTACAGGAACAGTTAGAGCTCACACTCGCCGACATATACTGATGGAGACTGAGCACTTATGTTTTTGCCTGGAGTGCAATGATGTCAATTTTGCTCAATATTAGCCTACTAAAATACAGTTGAAGCCATATTTGTATCATTTGTTTCTGCAGCCTCTGCCAGAGTACCCACGTCTCAAATCCAGACTATGTGGTCGACCCATAGCAGACTGTTTGATGGTGGTTGAATTTCTCAATAACTTTGGAGTGGCTCTGAACTTAGGTACTGATGTTACTGAGGGGTTTATGTGAGAATACATCTTCATTCTAGAGTAGATTTTTGTGCTAGAATACATCTTCATCCTAGAGTAGATCTCTATTCTAGAATACATCTTCATTCTAGAGTAGATCATTATGCTAGAATACATCATCATTCTAGAGTAGATCATTATGCTAGAATACATCTTCATCCTAGAGTAGATCATTATGCTAGAATGCATCTTCATTCTAGAGTAGATCATTATGCTAGAATACATCTTCATTCTAGAATTGGATCTTTAAGCTAGAATATGTCTTCATTCTAGAGTAGATATTTATGCTAGAATACATCATCGTTCTAGAGTAGATATTTATGCTAGAATACATCATCGTTCTAGAGTAGATCATTATGCTAGAATACATCTTCATTCTAGAGTAGATCATTATGCTAGAATACATCTTCATTCTAGAGTAGATCATTATGCTAGAATACATCATCATTCTAGAGTAGATCATTATGCTAGAATACATCTTCATTCTAGAGTAGATCATTATGCTAGAATACATCTTCATTCTAGAGTAGATCATTATGCTAGAATACATCTTCATTCTAGAGTAGATCATTATGCTAGAATACATCTTCATTCTAGAGTAGATCATTATGCTAGAATACATCTTCATTCTAGAGTAGATCATTATGCTAGAATACATCATCATTTTAGAGTAGATCATTATGCTAGAATGCGTCTTCATTCTAGAATAGTTCTTTAAGCTAGAAAACGTCTTCATTCTAGAGTAGATATTTATGCTAGAATACATCATCGTTCTAGAGTAGATCATTATGCTAGAATACATCTTCATTCTAGAGTAGATCTTTATGCTAGAATATATTTTTTATTAAGGAGTAGAACTTTATGCTAGAATACATTTTTGTTCTAGATTAGATTTGTATTCCAGAGTTGATTTTTATGTTAATTAGGTTAATGCTAAGGTTTATGCTAAGAGTAGATATTCATTCTAGACTAGATATTCATTTTAGATTAGATTTTTATGCTATATAGAACTTTAACCTAGAGGAGATCTTCATTCACGGGTAGATTTTGATTCTATATAGAACTATGTGCTAGTTTAATTCCTGATTCGATTTTGATGTTAAAGAGAACTGCAAGTTAGAGCATCTCTTCGTAATTTCTGGAATAGATTTTAGTGCTATATAGAACTTTGTGCTACGTGTAAATTATCATTTTAGAGTAGATTTTGATGCTAGGGAGAACTTGATGTTAGAGGAGCTCTTCATTCTGCAATAGATTTTGATGCTGAGGTAGTTGACTAATCAAAATTGAGTTAAGCAGGTGTCTTGTAAACAATTCTTTCCTTTAATTTGATGCTTGTGCCAGAAACATCTGTTCAGATTCTCTGTGTGGATGGTAATGATGGACATTGTTGCATTTGTTAATGGAGAGATTTACTCAAGGACATGGGTTAGTTATGGATGTGACTTGTGAATGTTTTACTCTGTCAGACAAATCATCCATTCCAAGTTTGGAGTCTCTAGAACGAGGTTTGCTGAATGATTCTGAAGAAGATACAGAAGATTTGATGTCTCTGGTCATGCATCTTTTACGGTTTGCAATAGACGACGTGGGGGTACCCAACCCTAAGGAGGTCAGTATTTTTGTTGTTGTTGGCTGGCAAAACAGATTTTTTTTTTCTGGGGGGGGGGGGGTCACGTTTGTGGAAAAACTGCACAAAATAGCCAGCAATCAGATAGTGAAGTTATGAGTTATTGTCACAAAATAGCCAGTGAAGAGATGTGAGATGAGTTAATGTCACAAAATAGCCAATGATGAGATATAAGAAATGAGTTATTGTCACAAAATAGCCAATGATGAGATATGAGATGAGTTATTGTCACAAAATAGGCAATGATGAGATATGTGAGATGAGTTATTGTCACAAAATAGCTGGCGATGATGGTGCCATTTGAATCCAGATTAGACGAGTAACACTCGTTCAGATTGGCTCTTGAGAAATGATAGGTTCTCAGCTGTTGAGGTGGGAGCAAGAAGTCTAATGGCTGCCTCAGTGTATGATCTACTGTAACTGTTGGGTGTGAAAGGACAGTCAAGAACGAGGGCACTTAAGAGGCTCGGTGAAACTGTGGAAACGGCAGCGTGTTGGCTGTGGAACAACGGCTGTGGAATTCAGGACAGTAATTTATACACAACATAGTGGTTACTTTCACAATTACCTCAAGCTGGTAGCATGAATACAACCAGGATTGTAGTTGAAAGTTGCAACCATGTTGGAGTGGGTTCAATTCCCAGTGCAGGTGGGAAAAGACAGTAGGAGGCGGACACTTGGGAATCATGACCCTAGAGGGCCCGCCCCCTTCAAAATGTAAAGAATGAGATGAGTTATTGTCACAAAATAGCCAATAATGAGATATGTGAGATAATAGTATTGTCAAAAAATAGCTAGCATCATTTTGTGTGTGTTGATATTACCCATTTAACCTTTATTTTTGTGTGGGACAATACCTTTATTTTTGTGTGGGACATTGCACATATCTTAATGTGGGACATTGCATATCTCTCAGTGTGGGACATTGCATATCTCTCAGTGTGGGACATTGCTTATCTCTCAGTGTGGGACATTGCTTATCTCTCAGTGTGGGACATTGCTTATCTCTCAGTGTGGGACATTGCTTATCTCTCAGTGTGGGACATTGCTTATCTCTCAGTGTGGGACATTACAAATATCTTGGTGTGGTACATTGCTTATCTCTCAGTGTGGGACATTAAACATATCTTGGTGTGGGACATTGCACATATCTTGGTGTGGGACATTGCACATATCATGATGTGGGACATTGATTATCTCTCAGTGTGGGACATAACAAATTTCTCGATGTGGGTCATTGCATATATCTTGATGTAGGACGTTGCTTATCTCTCAGTGTGAGACATTGCACATATCTTGATGTGGGACATTGCCTATCTCTCAGTGTGGGACATTACCTATCTCTCAGTGTGGGATATTGCATATATCTTAATGTGGGACATTGCATATATCTTGATGTGGGACATTGCTTATCTCTCAGTGTGGGACATTGCCTATCTCTCAGTGTGGGACATTGTATATATCTTAATGTGAGACATTGCTTATCTCTCAGTGTGGGACATTGCCTATCTCTCAGTGTGGGACATTGCCTATCTCTCAGTGTGGGATATTGCATATATCTTAATGTGGGACATTGCACATATCATGATGTGGGACATTGCTTATCTCTCAGTGTGGAACCATGCTTATCTCTCAATGTGGGACATTGCATATATCTTGATGTGGGGCATTGCACATATCTTGATGTTGGACATTGCTTATCTCTCAGTGTGGGACATTGCTTATCTCTCAGTGTGGAACATTGCTTATCTCTCAGTGTGGAACATTGCTTATCTCTCAGTGTGGAACATTGCTTATCTCTCAGTGTGGAACATTGCTTATCTCTCAGTGTGGAACATTGCACATATCATGATGTGGGACATTGCTTATCTCTCAGTGTGGAACCATGCTTATCTCTCAATGTGGGACATTGCATATATCTTGATGTGGGGCATTGCACATATCTTGATGTGGGACATTGCTTATCTCTCAGTGTGGGACATTGCTTACCTCTCAGTGTGGGACATTGCTTATCTCTCTGTGTGGAACATTGCTTATCTCTCAGTGTGGAACATTGCTATCTCTCATTGTGGAACATTGCTTATCTCTCAGTGTGGGACATTGCTTATCTCTCAGTGTGGAACATTGCTTATCTCTCAGTGTGGAACATTGCTTATCTCTCTGTGTGGAACATTGTTTATCTCTCAGTGTGGAACATTGCTATCTCTCAGTGTGGAACATTGCTATCTCTCAGTGTGGAACATTGCTTATCTCTCAGTGTGGAACATTGCACACATATTGATGCAGAACTTTAACTCTTTCAGTCCAGAGTTATTTTGCACCCTGTGCCAGACTTTTTTTGTGGGCAGAATTTTATAGAGTGAAGTGTTCATCTTTCAGTCTAAATTTTTTTGTGAATTTTTCTTTGAACATGTACTTATTATATACCAAACTGTAGGGAAATGGATAGAGAATTGTAATATATAATGTCTTTGGTAGTATTAACACAAGTATGTTTGGTATACTTAAAACATTTTGCATGTAAAATTGAAAAACGCTAAAAAGTTGACTGTAGAATACGATCTTACCAAAGACAAATTACTATTGTAGACAATAAAACTTTCTTTTTAGTCTTCAAACATCAAGTTAATCCATATACAAGTAAAAAAAAAAACATGCTTATGGCCACAATTAGTACATTTAGTGTTATTCACACCAGTTTTTCCGTGGTCTTTTGTAAGAAAAATATAAATTATGCAATCGTGCATTACGTAATTTTCAAACAAATAAAGAAGAATAACGTCATATAAAAACTTTTTTACTCTTGTTTAATGTTTTAATTGTATCCCTAGCTTCATCTTCTACCAAGAACTAGTGATTAGGTGTTACGGTAGGTCTAGTTTTGTTGCTTTTTGATCAGCCAGAATACGACTACGCTCACTCATCAACTAAACCTAGTGTGTCTAGCTTTTCTGCACAGATTCCGTATTTTGACAACACACTGTGACTACCAAACAATCATCATTAATGTCAGCAATGTTTCAAAGTAGTTTGACACAATTATTTGCTTAGGAGACTTAGAAAATGTAAATATAAAACGTGACATTTTTTTTTTTTTTTTTTTTGCGTTCGCCCGCTAATACTCGAGGCGAAATCTCAGGTTATTATTTTATGTCTAACCTGACATTGATTTTACGTGAGTATCCCTTTATTTCTTGTACAGAGACAGGTGTCCCTCGCCATTCAGGCAAATACTCGCCGATTTCGGAGGTACCCATTGCAGCTGGGTCGGCTCAGGAGCCGCCAGTCCCTGGTCGACGACACTCCTTCAAATGTCCTCGCCAGGTCTCGAGTTAATCCAGTCCAAATCCCGGTCGACGAAAAATCCTCAAATGCCATCGCCCGGGTTTGATCCTGTATCACCCGGTCGCCAGAGCGGTGTTGTAACCACTACGCTAGCGCGGCTCCAAAACGTGACATATTTCTCTAGCAATAACAACGAAAACCGCAAACACGCAAATTTTCACAAAAATTGTGATAACAACATCAAAACACGCACATGTGCTGATTAACTACAGTCAAATTAGTTGTTTAGATAGTAGCGAAAGTCATTCTACGAGTTTTAATATATGAACTTGATGCGTGATGCCATATGATGATGGATGGTATCCGCATGTCTGGTTTTGTGTAGTGTGCAGATGTGTTCAGTCAAAACAATGTTCATACAAAAATAACAGGGCAATCCACATAGGACGTCAGTAAACTCACGACGTATAAAGTCAATGATTCTTGAAACAGCCGTTGACGTTTTTCTTCATTATTTATTGTGGACGCCACAGTGACAAAATGGTTACGCGAATATGTAGACACATCAAACAGTCATTATCACAGCAACATTCAATACAGCAATAGACGGTAGACAGCATTACAATGATGAGTCAGATGCATGTTATATTTCATAGTGCTGTAAATGTAGTCAGGTGAAAAACTCCATCCTTTTCTATAACAGCCAGGAGATAACCAGATATATGAGATCAGTTCACTCTCCTTAGTCTGACTTCAGCAAGACAGACACGTCTGCCGAAGTATAAATAATGTCCTCAAAAATATCCTCTAGATAACAAAGGTTTTTCAAACCTAGTTCAGGTAACCAAGTAGCAAGTAATAGTCCTTGGGACCTGCATCAACCGATGCAACACAATACAGCGACATGTGAGCTAGGAAAACATCTCGTGACGACGACTTTCGAAGACAGGCTATGAACCAGAAATCGTTCACGACCAAAAATCGATAGAGTTAATGAAAAAAGTCAATTTACCTTGCCTTCCGGAAATACACAGAAATATTATGCCTCCCGGCATGTGCAAATACACTAGAGGTATTATCTCGAATAAACGAAATATCCATAAGAGGACTCTCACATTCCTGACAGAACAAAAAATAGCGGAGATCCCCTCTTCAACGAGGCATCTCTTTCGCCATTCAAATCGCTCACTCCACTAGTGGTGGGCGGAAACCGATCGACCAAAAAGCAAGACCAGTCATGCGCAGTCCGGCGCGAAAAATGACCACAGCTCAAAAACTCAACTGCATTCAACACCAACGCGAGAAGACAAATGCTTACCGAGAAAAGTAACTATAAATTTCAAGCAGTTGTTGCCCTTGCGTTATAAAATAGATATTGTAATAAAATGATGTTGCGAGAATTTATCACGCAACATATCACCACCTCCTCCCGATAAAAAAAAATGTGGAACATATTTTTTTTTTAAATATCAAAGAGCATGCGATAAGCGGCTCAAAACGCACGAATTATGCGCTGATAATTAATTAAATTGCCTAACATGAGGCTAATTATAGAGTGTCTGGTGAGGATATACCTCAACAGAAAAATAAATATGTCTCAAAAAATATTCACATCGGGGAGGTGTCACCAACACACATCACGTTAGCATGTAAACACAATATACGTATGCAAGTTACCATAATCATCATTAAACAGCATACTCTAATATTGTCTTTAAAAATGGATGTACAAATCTGATAGGAAATTTAAATAGTACATTATTTGACATGTAATGACATAAGTACATAGTAAAGTTAAACTACATGACGATCCAGGACATATGCTCTGGTATTCCGAGGGTAAGTACACAATCTAGAACTCGTCATGCTTGATACTAGTAAGGTAAGTCCTCAGCTCAACAATGACATTCTGAGAAAGTACAAGCAATATAATGCTAATTAATAACTAATATGCTTCATAAGGTACAATACCTTATTAATAATTGTGGCTGTTTAGTAAACTAACGGCCCTTATATTAACTACTCAGTCCTCCTCTATCATCTTAAAAAACGAACAGAAGAAGATGACAACAAAGCACGATAGTGTGTACATATAGAGTAAGTACAGATGTGCTAATCTATTGTAGAAATATAGGTGTGTTATGACTCTGTAATATATGGAAATATAGGACAGAAGTATTAGTTGGAGTCATGTGGGCATCTAGACAAAATGTCAGCCATCACATTATCCGCACCACGGATAGCTCGTACCGTGAAGTGAAAAGGTTGAAGAGCTATAGCATATC
Organism: Oreohelix idahoensis; assembly: GCA_024509875.1. NCBI lineage: Eukaryota > Metazoa > Mollusca > Gastropoda > Stylommatophora > Oreohelicidae > Oreohelix > Oreohelix idahoensis. Next base: position 209,986 of record JAMPIV010021124.1, on the reverse strand, counting down.
GAGTGGATCTCGAACTCTTCAAATTCTTAGTCTGAATAGCTGTAAGAGCTTTCTGATCAGTCTCTAGAATGAAATGTGCGCCCAGGAGGAATCTTTGTAGTTTTAGAATTGACCAAACCATCGCTAACAACTCACGGTCTAAAACCGAGTAGTTCCTCTCTGCCGCATTTAGTTTTCTAGAAATGTACATAACAGGATGCAGAGTATTTGCATATTCTTGCATCAGTGCTGCTCCAATCCCAGTGGATGAAGCATCACTCCGAAGAACAAAAGTCCTATCAAGAGTAGGTAATCTTAAGATGGGAGGAGAAGAAAATATATTCTTGATTTGGTCTAGTGAAGATTGGCATTCTTCAGACCAACGGACCAGATTAGGCGAACCTCTCTCAACATTGTTGATAGAGGTGCCATGATCGAAGATAAATTTGGAATAAATCTCCCATAAAATTGAATTAAACCTAAGAGACTCCTAACTTGTTTCTTCGTTTTAGGAACAGAGATGTTCAGTATTTTGGAAGTATTGTGGTCTTCTGTCTTCAAGAGACCATGACCAACACGATGACCCAGGAAAGAGATTTCACCAAAACCAACAAAAGCTTTAGAAGGTTTTGCTGTCAAATTATTCTCACGTAGAGTGGACAGTAAGTCATATAACCCTAAATAGTGATCTTCCCAGGTATCACTGAAGAGACTGATGTCATCTAAGTATGCGATGACATCCGAACGATGTGACAGAATTCGACGCATCATGCGAACGAAAGTGGCAGGGGCGTTCATGAGACCAAAAGGCATAACATTCCATTGAAATAGACCCCTAGGTGTAGAAAAAGCAGTAAGAGGTTTGGCATGCTCTGCTAAAGGCACTTGCCAATAACCTTTAGACAAGTCAAGTTTAGTGAAGAATCTAGAATTAGAAGTCTAATCAGTAGATCTTCTAACAAAGGCATCGGTTCAGCATCGAACTTTGTGACCTGATTCAATTTGCGATAATCAACACAAATTCGTATGTTCTTATCCTTCTTCCGGACAATAACCATGGAAGAAGAATATGGTGAAGTCGATGGTTCAATTATATTTAATTGAATCATTTCATCCAATTCCTTTTCCACCTGCGACTGAAAGTGTATAGGAACAGGATACGGCCTAACCCTAATTGGATTATTGTCGGTAAGAATTATGTCATGTTCTATGACATCTGTGTGTCCAGGAATGTCAGTGAGAACATCCTGTAATGTTTGTAACATCGACGAGACTTGTCGATGTTCGTCACCAGAAAGATTAGGAGAAACAGAAACGTTTTTCCAAGATTCCGTGGAATGTAATGGAACCACTGGAAGGGGAAGGTTGACATCAGAGAAGGTAGCTTCCTCATCCTGTATGACAGACAGGGATGAATAATGACTGTGAGGTGCAGGAGCATCATCCGTTGCCTGGAAAATAGGCAGCAAATAGTCCGGACGTTCGTGAAATTCCGAAAGCATGGTTATGTGGAAAGTTTTATGCTTTCCATCAATATCGACCACATAGTCAACATCGGAAATCCGAGAGACTATTGCATACGGACCTTTCCATGCAATAAGAAGTCTATTTTCCCTACTGGGGAGTAGGACGAATGCTTTGTCACCTGGACAAAGTTGTCGTAGACATCTATTCTTGTTAGCAAACTGTCTTGCCTTCTCTTTAGCAATTTCTGATGAAGCAGTTGCTAGCTTACATGCCTCAATGATCTTTTGTCTAAGAGCAATGACATACTCATATGAGGATTGAGTTTCATCGCTAATATCATCGGCAGTGATGAGATCGTGTAATAAAGACATAGGGCCACGCGGACGCGCGCCAAAGACAAGTTCGAAGGGAGAAAATCCTGTGTGTTCATTAGGGACTTCTCTATAGGCAAAGAGAGCCGCGGGTAAAACCCTGTCCCAATCTTGAGGATGATCTTCAGTTATCTTACCAAGCAAAGTCTTGAGCGTTCTATTCAGACGCTCAACTAACCCATTAGACATAGGATGGTAGATACTACTGAGAGATCGTTCAATATGTAAGGTAGACATTACCTGTGACATAGTGTCAGATATGAGTTGAGTGCCATGGTCTGATAATATTTCTCTGGGGAACCCCAAGCGAGAAAATATCAACCAAAGAGCATCTGCGATATCAGTAGTAGATATGCTCTTAAGAGGAATAGCCTCTGGCCAACGTGTGCACATATCGACACATGTAAGGATGAACTGATGTCCTCTGGCCGACTTGACCTTAAAAGGGCCAATAATATCTATGGCCATTTTCTGGAACGGCCGAATAGGAATGTCAGCAGCCTGGATAGGCGCAGCATGTCGTGGTCCTCTAGATTTGACCTCCTGACATACCTTGCATGATCGGCAGTAAATACGAATGTCCTTATTGACAAAAGGCCAAAAGAAAGCCGCAAGGACTCTCGACTTCGTACGGGCAAAACCCATATGTCCAGCACATTGCGAGTCATGAGCATGTTGCAATATTTGCACTCTCATGCTCTTGGGAACAAGAATTTGCGAATGTGCCGACGTAGTCGAATCTTGTACCATACGTACAAGTACGCCGTTTCTCATTGCAATCCAAGATTTTCTATTTGTATCCTGATTCGGATCACCTTTCTTCGCAAGAACGAAGAATTTTTTTAAAGAAGGATCTTCTTCTTGCAATTTTATGAAAGAGTCACGAGTGATCACTAAGTGACTATCTTGGCTATCAACTTCATTATCACTATTCAGTGAAGTTTCGGGTGTTTGTAGAGCTTGTGCTCTTGTAACTACTGCATTTGTAGCTTGCATGTTATTATCTTCCCAAGCAGCAATCTGCTGTGGGGTACACTCCCTAACTCCGTGAATACGACCAATAATAAGGTCCGCAATAGGATTAGGTAAGAGACAAGCATGCACATCTCCAGTAAAGAAAGGAGTGGCAATGCGAATTACAGCAGTAGGATATTTTTCTAGAGTGCCGCCAAATGTGACACATTTAATAACCCTTCCTGTAGCACAAGATGGATCTACAAGCGATTGTCTAACACCAATTGTGGTGCATCCGGAATCGAAAAGTAGTGAGACCGGAGTATCATTAACAAGACCTTATGTAGAATTAAAGAACCCCTCCCGTCATGCGCAACAGCAGCAGGAAGAGCGGGAAGTGGGTGACCACAACTCAAAGTAGTTATGGTACCCGGTTCGAATAAAGTACTGCATTGGGGGCATTTGTTTGCTCTCTCAAAGTCAAAAGCAGAACCAGTGACAGCGTCAAAGTTTTTATTATCAACAACATGATTACAGGCTCCCTCAGTTTCCTGTTGTACAGCATTAGCCTGCTGATATCTCTTTTTTTTTGTGTTGAGATCTACCCCGACTATTATTACCTCTGAAGTTATCAGAGTTATTATTATCTCTGCAGTTATTATTGTCTCTATTGTAATTGTTATCCTGGTTCGAATTCCAGTTTCCACGATTACTATCATGTTCACATTGATGCGAACATCTATTTGTTTGGTTCTGAGGTCTTCGGCAGGAATAACCTCTATTACCATATCCTCTTTTGAAATGCTTATAATTATTAGGGTGATAGTAACGACCACTATCAGGTTGTCTCCAATTCTTCAAAGAAGAATCACCATGAAATTGGTTTCCATGATTTTGACAGAAATTACCGCTGCTCTTTCTATCAAAATTTTGTTGGAATCTACGAGCAAAGTTTTGACCATACGGAGCTGCCGAAGCAACTGGTAAACCTTCTTTCACCTTAGAGTTACCCATGGTTATGTGTGGGTGTGCAGTTACGTATTGGCAACAGAAATCTTCCATTTCTTTTATTGTTTTAGGTTTACGTTCATGAAGGAAAGCAAGGAAAGACTCATTGACAGACGACATGACTTTGTCTCTAAGTATTAAGTCCATAAGTCCTTCATAAGTTTTTTCCGTCTTAGATAGTTCAACCCATCGTGAGAAAGTAATGCGTATTCTTGCAATAAACTCGGAGAATTCAACTCCATTTTCAGGTAACATGTTTTTAAATTGTAGACGATAGCCGTCTTCGTTAAGCTGATATTTCTTTAACAGAGCGGCCCTGACAACCTCATAATTGTTCTTGTCAGGTTCATCCACCATATTTAATATACTTAGAGCTTTACCTGTCAGTATCCCTGATAACTGATAAACATATTTTGCTTTGTCTATGTTATGAGCTGTACATGCTTGTTCAAATCTGTCCAGATAGAACATTATGTCATCACTGGAAGGACTAAAAGTTGGTAACTTAATCTTAAAAGTATCATTATTAGCCTTACCAGAAGATGAACCCTTGTTTGAATCATTACCATTACTCATGTTCATCAATTTCAATTTTTCCAACTCTAAAGCTAAGACCTTTTCTTCATGTTCCATTTTTGCTTTCTCTTTCCTCTCATCAGATTCTCTCTGTAATCTTCTCTCCTCAGCCTGAGCCTCTATTTGAAGTCTTTCAGCTTCTTTTTCAAGTCTTTTATTTTCAGCCTCTTTTTCAAGTCTTTTATTTTCAGCCTCTTTTTCAAGTCTTTTATTTTCAGCCTCTTTTTCAAGTCTTTTATTTTCAGCCTCTAGCTGGAGTTTTCTTTCCTCAGCTTCTGATTCCCTTTTTTGTTTTTCCATTTCCATTTGGAATCTTTTTTCATCCACCTGCATCTGCAATTTCTTTTGTTCAGCTTCCATTGCTTTATCATATCGAGCAGTTGCAAATTCTTCTAACTTATCACCAGTCTTCCCAAGCAATTTACCCTGCTCAATAAAGTGCTCAAATGTAGACATGTTGTCTAACATATGCGTCCAAAACCTGAAATAATTAACTAATTTATTTCAAACCTAAGTGTAACAAGTCTTAATTAAGCACTTGTATATTCACATCACCTTATATTATCCCAGTCTCTGTGGGAAACAAGTCTCCAATCAAAGAACTTGTATATGAAATATCACCAATCAATTCTTGATCATAAGTGCACTTCTCATTCAATAGTGCACAACACTATTCATCATTCATTTATCATCAGTGTAGTAGTAACAGTGCATTAGCATAGCCCATTAACTAATTACTATAACTGTAAACAATGACTATGTAAACACATGCAGAATGTAAACATTGAAAATGTAAACAATGCAAACAATGTAAACAATAACAATGTAAACAATAAACAAAGATCAGCAACAATACAAAAACGTTCGCAGAAATCAACTAAAAATAAAGCAGAAATTAATGAAATATCACAAAAAATGTGACGATATCTACGATAGAATTAAACAAAATACATGACACCACAGTGTATAAACAAAAATGTTTGTATGAAACTAAATTATAGACAAGAGTAGGCTAACAAATACAAACAAATCAAAACAAAACTAAAGAATGCGAAATAATAACGAAAACAATATTAAAACATGTCATCACAGCTAACATAAATAGCAACAGAAGTCGCTTAGCAAATTCCAGTATCGGAAATTTGCTTACCCTACAGAAAACGCTCACAATAGACGACCTCTATGACGTGGCATAATCTAACGGAGACACCACCCAACCGAGAACCCGCTGAAATATAAACATATAAATATACAAATAACATATAGACATATAACATATAGAATGAGATGATACACAGAAGACTCAGCAGAAGTATAAGGGCACAGTTTACATACAAACAGGCCACTTAACTTATAGGCTTCCAATCGTCGAACAGCAGAAAAAACGGATGTCAATCAACGTCCTAAAGAGCGAAGCTCCAACGATGATGGCACATCTGAACTGCTTCCACTGCTAACACGATGGTACTTGAGCTTCTGACATACTGTGTGTTGAGTTGTTTCGGCACTTGACCTTCTAATCCAAAAGTAAGTTGATGGAAATCGGTACTTGGCCTTCTTCAGAAAACAACCCGTTTCAACCGGCACTTGACCTTCACAAAAAACGACAGCACTGGAACCTTGACAGCAGCAACTTGCTTGACTTGCGTAAAAGATAACAGCAGTCCGAGTTATCCGGCAACATGTAACAACGCCGGGTACTGTCAAATTCTTGTTTCCGTCAAAAAAAATTGAAATTTTGACTTTTACCGGGCAACGCCGAGTACTTTGAAAATTTTGAAGATGTTGACTGTATTGAAGAATGTTAATTTCTTGAAGGATGCTGATGAATTCTTGTTGAAAATGAAGTGGGTAAGGGACCCCGTGTTTGCTGAATCAAACCAGCTTATGGCCACCAAATGATGCGTGATGCCATATGATGATGGATGGTATCCGCATGTCTGGTTTTGTGTAGTGTGCAGATGTGTTCAGTCAAAACAATGTTCATACAAAAATAACAGGGCAATCCACATAGGACGTCAGTAAACTCACGACGTATAAAGTCAATGATTCTTGAAACAGCCGTTGACGTTTTTCTTCATTATTTATTGTGGACGCCACAGTGACAAAATGGTTACGCGAATATGTAGACACATCAAACAGTCATTATCACAGCAACATTCAATACAGCAATAGACGGTAGACAGCATTACAATGATGAGTCAGATGCATGTTATATTTCATAGTGCTGTAAATGTAGTCAGGTGAAAAACTCCATCCTTTTCTATAACAGCCAGGAGATAACCAGATATATGAGATCAGTTCACTCTCCTTAGTCTGACTTCAGCAAGACAGACACGTCTGCCGAAGTATAAATAATGTCCTCAAAAATATCCTCTAGATAACAAAGGTTTTTCAAACCTAGTTCAGGTAACCAAGTAGCAAGTAATAGTCCTTGGGACCTGCATCAACCGATGCAACACAATACAGCGACATGTGAGCTAGGAAAACATCTCGTGACGACGACTTTCGAAGACAGGCTATGAACCAGAAATCGTTCACGACCAAAAATCGATAGAGTTAATGAAAAAGTCAATTTACCTTGCCTTCCGGAAATACACAGAAATATTATGCCTCCCGGCATGTGCAAATACACTAGAGGTATTATCTCGAATAAACGAAATATCCATAAAGAGGACTACACATCCCTGACAGAACAAAAAATAGCGGAGATCCCCTCTTCAACGAGGCATCTCTTTCGCCATTCAAATCGCTCACTCCACTAGTGGTGGGCGGAAACCGATCGACCAAAAAGCAAGACCAGTCATGCGCAGTCCGGCGCGAAAAATGACCACAGCTCAAAAACTCAACTGCATTCAACACCAACGCGAGAAGACAAATGCTTACCGAGAAAAGTAACTATAAATTTCAAGCAGTTGTTGCCCTTGCGTTATAAAATAGATATTGTAATAAAATGATGTTGCGAGAATTTATCACGCAACAGAACTGCATTAAACGGACGATTTTTAAGGTTTATGCGTGATAAACTAAAAACCACGCTCTGAGCGTTGCTCTGGCACGGCATGTTGAATTTTGCAACGCTCAGAGCGTTGCTCTGGACTGAAAGAGTTAAGCTATTTTAATTCAGCATAGTGTTGGTTGTCATTTAAAGCTCACCCATCCAATGGCGTTAGTTGAACAGTGTGAGCACTTATTTGCCAGGTGTTTCTGTGCTCTTTGACAAAATGCAAATAATCACTATTAGTCTTTGAAGGATTCAGATTTCCCTCATGGTTTGACATTTTATATTCCTGTCTGGCATAAATTGAAGTCATGTTGATGGGTCACCTTGAGATTATTATCTTATTTCAGGCAGTGACCAAGCTGAATCAGAAGATCACAGAGATGGAGATGACTGACTCCACCATGTCTGAAGTTCTCAGGATTTTTGTCAAAGCCAGGGGAGAAAAGGAGGTCACTGCTTTTTCATAGATCAGATGGACATTATTTTCTCTTTGTTTCTGTTTAAATTTAAGATCCAGTCTGTTATATTCAGTCTCATGTCTCTTTATTTATTTATTTCAGATCCAGTCTGTTGTATTATGTCTTGTGTATATAGTTCTGTCATGTCTGTTGTATTATGTCTTGTGTATATAGTTCTCACCCGTGTGTCACCGGGGCCCGAAAGGGGAGCAAAGAATAGTAACACTGTCCCCTGCCAGGCATGTCGTAGAAGGCGACTAAGGAGGGTTGGGCATGGGGCCGGTTACCCCATCCTGTAAAAAAAAAAATTAAACCACAAAAAACTTCAACAAATATGGACAAGTCAAATAAAGAAAATAAAACACAGCCATCCAAGACAGGGGAAGGTCCTCTCGCGAGGAGGCGTATGATGCAACACAGAGAAAGCCGAAAGGAGTCTGTGTTGCTGACTAACCTTCTTTCTTCTAGGAGAACTTCCAGATTTGGCACCTGGAATGTTCGGACATTAAACGAACAAGGGAAAGGGGCGCAAGTAGCAGCAGAAATGAGGGAATACAAAATCGAGGTTCTGGGAATGTGTGAAACAAAGTGGAAGGGGGTAGACAGGAAGAAACTCATCACAGGTGAATTGGTGCTGTCCTCAGGACATGAAGACGAAACTTCACACCACAGTGAAGGGGTAGCTCTTATGTTATCTAAAGAAGCACAGAAAGCACTCATTGAATGGGAAGCTGTTGGACCCAGAATAATAACAGCTACTTTCAAAACAGCTAAAAAGAAAATTCATGTAAATGTCATCCAATGTTATGCACCAACTAATGACAAAGAAGAGTCTGTGAAAGAAGCATTTTTATACTAAACTACAGGAAATTATGGATAAAGTAAAAAGAAGAGACATCACAATTTTGATGGGTGACATGAATGCAAAGATAGGTACAGTCAACACCGGATTTGAAGAAGTCATGGGAAAACATGGGCTAGGAGTAATGAATGAAAATGGAGAACTATTCGCAAACTTCTGTGCTTCAAATCAACTGGCTATAGGAGGAAGCATGTTTCCACATAAGAGAATACACAAGGCAACATGGATATCACCAGACCATAGAACAGAAAATCAGATCGATCATATATGCATAAAGAAGAAGTTTAGATCATCATTGCAGGATGTAAAAGTATATAGAGGAGCAGATGTGGCATCAGATCACCATCTTCTGATAGCCAAAATAAAAATGAAACTCAAGAGATATGCAACAATGCAAAATTATAGACAACAGTTTAATGTAGGACAGCTAAGAAATCAAGAAACAAGAGACAAATTTGCGGTCACAGTATCCAACAAATTCCAAGTGCTACAACAGCTGGAAGATGTAGAGAATACAGAAGACTATTGGCAGCAGGTCAAAACGGTATGGAAGGAGACATGTGAAGAAATACTGGGGAAAAGGGAAAGACAACAAAAGCATGGATAACAACAGAAACCATCAATAAGATAAAAGACAGGAAAAACAAGAAAGCAGAGTTAAACACAAGCAAAACTAGAAGCTCCAAAGCCAAGGCTCAAGAAGTGTACACAGAAGCAAACAAAGAAGTAAAAAGAAGTATCAAAGAGACAAGAGGAAGTATATTGAGGAGTTGGCAAGAGAGGCAGAAGATGCTGCAGCCAAAGGAAATATGAGAGAACTGTATAGCAGCACAAAGAAGTTAACAGGGAAATACAAGCAAACAAGTTGTCTCATAAAAGACAAGAATGGGAAACTGCTCAGCAATATACAAGAGCAAATGAAGAGGTGGACAGAATATTTTGGGGACCTTCTCAATAGACCAGCTCCACAAAACCCGCTGGACATCCAGCGAGCAGAAGAAGAGCCACAAATTAACGGTGAAAGACCAACGAAGGAAGAAATAAAGAAAGCCATAAAGCTTCTAAGAGATGGAAAAGCGTCTGGACCTGATGGCATTCCAGCAGAGGCCATCAAAGCAGATATCGACACGGCTACAGAGATGTTATATAAATTACTTGGTAAAGTCTGGGAAAAGGAAGAGATACCAGCAGAATGGAAGGAAGGATATCTGGTTAAGTTGCCTAAGAAGGGAAATTTACAAGAGTGCACAAATTATAGAGGAATAATGTTACTATCAGTGCCAGGAAAAGTATTAAACAGGATTATCCTTGAGAGATTAAAAGAGTCGATAGACAAGAAATTGAGAGATGAACAAGCAGGTTTTCGACAAAACAGATCATGTACAGACCAGATAGCCACTTGAGAATAATAGTTGAACAAAGTCTGGAATGGAATTCACCACTATACATCGGATTTGTGGACTATGAAAAGGCATTTGACAGTGTAGACAGAGAATCACTTTGGAAATTGATGAGGCATTATGGAGTTCCCCTGAAGATCATTAATTTAATAAAGAAAACATATGAAGACATGACATGCAGAGTTCTTCATGAAGGACAGCTTACAGAACCATTTGGGATAAGAACAGGAGTGCGACAGGGATGCCTCTTGTCTCCATTTCTTTTCTTGCTGGCAATAGATTGGGTTATGAGATCATCGACAACACACAACAGAAATGGAATCCAGTGGACTCTGACTAAGCAGTTGGATGATCTGGATTTTGCTGATGACTTGGCTCTTCTGTCCCATAACCGTAATCAGATGCAGGACAAATTGAAAACACTCGATGAGAGGTCACAGCAATTGGGTCTGAAATACACAGGGAAAAGACAAAAATAATGAGAATAAATGCAGGTAATGATAATAGGGTTGAACTTGAAGAAACACCAATACAAGATGTAGAATCATATACGTATCTTGGCAGTAATATAGACAAAGTTGGAGGGACAGACAGCGATATCAAAATAAGAATACAAAAGGCAAGAGGAGCTTTCATTGCATTGGGAAATATATGGAGATCAAGAGAAATCGGATCCAACACGAAAATAAGAATCTTCAATTCAAATGTGAAGTCAGTCCTATTGTATGGCTCGGAGACATGGAGAACAACAAAGACAACAACCAAAAAGCTACAGACTTTCATAAATGGGTTGCTTGCGTAGAATAGAGGGATTAAAATGGTATGACAAGGTTACCAACGTGGAACTTAGGGCACGAACCAGACAAGGGCCAGTGGAACAAGAGAGGAGAAGAAGACGATGGCGATGGATAGGACACACACTGAGGAAACCTGTTGATAGCATTACAAGGCAGTCCTTGTTCTGGAACCCCCAGGGCAAGAGAGGCAGAGGAAGACCAAGAAGTACATGGAGAAGGAGTTGGAAACAGAGGTGAAAATGATGAGGAGAACATGGAAAGAACTTGAGATGATGGCACGGGACAGGAGGACTTGGCATGTGTTTGTTGAAGGCCTATGCTCCTTTGGGAGTGGAGGGTTATGAATGAATATAGTTCTGTCGTGTCTGTTGTATTATGTCTTGTGTATATAGTTCTGTCATGTCTGTTGTATTATGTCTTGTGTATATAGTTCTGTCATGTCTGTTGTATTATGTCTTGTGTATATAGTTCTGTCGTGTCTGTTGTATTATGTCTTGTGTATATAGTTCTGTCATGTCTGTTGTATTATGTCTTGTGTATATAGTTCTGTCATGTCTGTTGTATCATGTCTTGTGTATATACATGTCTGTTGTATTATGTCTTGTGTATATAGTTCTGTCATGTCTGTTGTATTATGTCTTGTGTATATAGTTCTGTCATGTCTGTTGTATTATGTCGTGTGTATATAGTTCTGCCATGTCTGTTGTATTGTCTTGTGTATATAGTTCTGTCGTGTCTGTTGTATTATGTCTTGTGTATATACATGTCTGTTGTATTATGCCTTGTGTATATAGTTCTATCATGTCTGTTGTATTGTGTATATAGTTCTGTTGTGTCTGTTGTATTATGTCTTGTGTATATAGTTCTGTCATGTCTGTTGTATTATGTCTTGTGTATATAGTTCTGTCATGTCTGTTGTATTATGTCTTGTGTATATACATGTCTGTTGTATTATGTCTTGTGTATATACATGTCTGTTGTATTATGTCTTGTGTATATAGTTCTGTCGTGTCTGTTGTATTATGTCTTGTGTATATTGTTCTGGTCGGCGTCTGTGGCTTAATGGAAATGAACGCAGTTTCATAATCCAGATATACCAGGTTCGAAACTGCTGCAGTTTGGTAGCAGATCGCTTTGTGTGGATTTTTAACAATGGTATAAGCGCCATACCGTTCAGAAAGCAATGGCAAACTACTGAATGAAAAAAATTGCCTAGAAAAATCACAAACAGCCAATAAAAGCTGGGGTTGATTGCCACGTCCTGTAAAGGATAAGCAACTAACTTAATTTATATAGTTTTGTCATGTCTGTTGTATTATGTCTTGTGTATATAGTTCTGTCATGTCTGTTGTATTATGTCTTGTGTATATAGTTCTGACGTGTCTGTTGTATTATGTCTTGTGTATATAGTTCTGTCATGTCTGTTGTATTATGTCTTGTGTATATAGTTCTGTCATGTCTGTTGTATTATGTCTTGTATATATAGTTCAGTCATGTCTGTTGTATTATATCTTGTGTATATAGTTCTGTCATGTCTATTGTATTATGTCTTGTGTATGTAGTTCTGTCATGTCTGTTGTATTATGTCTTGTGTATATAGTTCTGTCGTGTCTGTTGTATTATGTCTTGTGTATATAGTTCTGTCGTGTCTGTTGTATTATGTCTTGTGTATATAGTTCTGTCATGTCTGTTGTATTGTGTATATAGTTCTGTCATGTCTGTTGTTATGTCTTGTGTATATAGTTCTGTCGTGTCTGTTGTATTATGTCTTGTGTATATAGGTCTGTCATGTCTGTTGTATTATGTATTGTGTATATAGTTCTGTCATGTCTGTTGTATTATGTCTTTTGTATATAGTTCTGTCATGTCTGTTGTATTATGTCTTGTGTATATAGTTCTGTCATGTCTGTTGTATTATGTCTTGTGTATATATTTCTGTCGGCGTCTGTGGCCTAATGGATATGAACGCAGTTTCATAATCCAGATATACCAGGTTCGAAACCTGCTGCAGGCGGTTTGGTAGCAAATCGCTTTGTGTGGATTTTTAACAATGGTATAAGCGCCGTACCGTTCAGAAAGCAATGGCAAACTACTGAACGTAAAAATTGCCTAGAAAAATCACAAAAACAGCCAATAAAAGCTGGGGTTGATTGCCACGTCCTGTAAAAGGATAAGCAACTAACTGTTGTATTATGTCTTGTGTATATAGTTCTGTCATGTCTGTTGTATTATGTCTTGTGTGTATAGTTCTGTCGTGTCTGTTGTATTATGTCTTGTGTATATAGTTCTGTCGTGTCTGTTGTATTATGTCTTGTGTATATAGTTCTGTCGTGTCTGTTGTATTATGTCTTGTGTATATATACTGTTCAAAAAAAGAAACACATAGCTATCTGAGGGCGCGTTTTTATGAGTTTGTAAGTAAAATTTGGTGCTAGGGTATATAAAAACCAGCCTCAAATGTTCTTTACAGTGTCAAATGCACGTGTTGACCTGAATTGCGTTCGTTTTTGTAATCGTTACAACGCAGTGGTCAGTAGTGTTTATGACGCAATTTTTGACCACAGCTCATGTTGCGCGCACGTGAAAGCAACAAAATTTGGGGTGAACACTATTCACTGACTACGCAACTGAAACCTTATAAAAGGATAACGCTACACAAAAAAAAAATTCAGTTAATTTTCAAGCAGACATTTATGGCGTCTCTATCGATAAATTTAAGGAACATGGCTATTGGCTGACTGCATGCAGGCGAAAGTCAAAGTCAGGTTGCCAGGCATCTAAACGTGCATCAGAGTACCATCAGTCGACTTTGGCACCGGTTCCAAGCCACTGGCTCAGTTGAAGACCGGCATCACAATGGACGACCCAGAGTGACAACAGCAGCGGAGGATCGCTTTATTCAGCTTCGTCACCTCAGAGACAGGTTTACAACAGCTTCCTGAACTGCCCAGTCATTGCCTGCAGGACGTCTTGTGTCTGATCAAACTGTCCGGAATAGACTGCATGACGCTGGACTTTGGGCACAACGACCCCACCGAGGACCTGTCCTTACGCGCTGCCATCGCCAAAATCGACTTCTTTGGGCCAACCAGCATCGTCCCTGGGCAGCTGACAATCAATGGAGACGTGTCTGGTTTAGTGACGAATCTTTCTTTTTGTTGCAGCGTCATGATAGACGAAGTTGGGTCTACCGTAGGCGAAATGAACGTTTTGCCCAAAATTGCGTTGATGAAGCTCCGCCGCACGGTGGTGGAGGTGCAATGGTGTGGGGAATGATCAGTTACAACAGAAGGAGTCAATTGGTTCACACTGAAGGAGGCTTGAATGCTCAACGATACGTCAGTGAAATTCTTCGACCCCAAGTCCTTCCACTTTTGGCTGCCCAAAGGTCTGAGTTTCAATAGGACAATGCCAAACCCCATTGTGCACGGTTGACCACGCAGTTCCTGACTGCCAACAACATTCTCACCCTTCCCTGGCCATCCCTGTCTCCAGACATGAGTCCGATTGAGCACCTGTGGGATGAGCTGCAAAGACGTGTTTGTCGCCGAGATGCTGCTCCAGCCAATCGTCATGATCTGTTCCAGGCACTCCAGGAAGAGTGGGCAGCCATCCCACAAGCCCACATCAGACGTCTGATTGCATCCATGCCCAGGAGATGCCAGTCGATGATCGATGCAAGAGGAGGCCACACACCATACTAACGGGAAAGCCCGTACGCCAAAAAACTCTCGTGACCCAGATGCAAAACAACTGTCAATTGATTGGTTGAACCCTAAGGTATTCTTGTGTGCAATTTGAACAATTAACTCATTAAATTAAAAAAGTTATTGAATGTCAAAATTATGGCTATGTGTGTGCCTTCAGTAGCTATGCGTTTCTTTTTTTGAACAGTATAGTTCTGTCATGTCTATTGTGTGTCTCCATCATGACTTTTTGTGCACATGTATTACATGCATATTTCTCTGATACTGTATATGCGTAGTTCTCTGAAGTTTATGTATGTGGATAGTTGTCTCAAGTTTATATGAGTATATGTGGATTACTGATGACTGTGTTGTTCTGTCATATCTTAGGTAGTTCTTACATATCTAATATGTGTAGTTCTATTATAGCTTATGTAGTTCTCACATATCTTATACGTGTTGTTCTATCATATCTTATGTAGTTATCACATATCTTCTATGTGTAGTTCTATCATGTCTCATGCAGTTCTCACATATCTTAGTGTGGTTCTATCATATTTATGTAGTTCTCACATATCTTATATGTGTAGTTCTGTCATATCATATGTAGTTCTCACATATCTTATATGTGAAGTTCTGTCATATCGTAAGTAATTCTTTCTTAAACTCTTACATGTAGTCCTGCCATGGTGTCTTATAGAAGTTGCAAGACCCTTTGATCATGACATTTTCTCCTCTGTAAACCCAGGACGTACTAAGCATGACATTTTCTCCTCTGTAAACCCAGGACCTACTGAACATGACATTTTCTCTTCTGTAAACCCAGGGCCTACTAACATGACATTTTCTCCTCAGTAAACCCAGGACCCACTAAGCATGACATTTTCTCCTCTGTAAACCTAGAACTCTCTAAGCATGACACTTTCTCCTCTGTAAACCCAGGACTCTCTAAGCATGACATTTTCTCCTCTGTAAACCCAGGACCCACTGAGCATGACATTTTCTCCTCTGTAAACCCAGGACTCTAAGCATGACATTTTCTCCTCTGTAAACCTAGAACTCTCTAAGCATGACATTTTCTTCTCTGTAAACCCAGGACCCTCTGAGCATGAAATTTTTTCTTTAAACCCAGAACTCTCTAAGCATGACATTTTCTCCTCTGTAAACCCAGGACTCTCTAAGTATGACATTTTCTCCTCTGTAAACCCAGGACTCTCTAAGCATGACATTTTCTCCTCTGTAAACCCAGGACCCACTGAGCATGACATTTTCTCCTCTGTAAACCCAGGACTCTAAGCAAGACATTTTCTCCTCTATAAACCTAGAACTCTCTAAGCATGTCATTTTCTTCTCTGTAAACCCAGGACCCTTTGAGCATTAAATTTTTTCTTTAAACCCAGAACTCTTTAAGCATGACATTTTCTCCTCTGTAAACCCTGTTAGTGTACATGTTGAATGGAACAGTTTGTGATTTCATCTCTAGATGTCTGAGTGGTTGTCAGATAAACCAATGGAGGCCCTCGTCTCAACGAAGAAGGCTGCACTTCTGGCTTTTCTGTGCAATGAGCTCCTGACCAGCAAGGGAGTTACATGGTGAGTTCGTTTCCTTTACTTTTGTCTCAGAGCTGTCAGTGAGAGTGCTATCACCCATTTATTAATGACAACCATGCTTTCAGCTGTCAATGAGAGTGCTGTCACCCTCTTTTTAATGACAGCCATGCTTTCAGCTGTCAGTGAGAGTGCTGTCACCCACTTGTTAATGACAACAATGCTTTCAGCTGTCGGTGAAAGTTATGTCTGAGTGTATAGACAAGACCCTAGTAAGAGAAAGACTGAGAAGATAGATTTGTATGAAAATGACAGTGAATGTGGAAGATGAGACTTATAGCTTCGAGGGTGAGAACCTAGATTGACTCTCCCTCGCCACTTGTGACTATTAAAGAGCTAAAGACTCACCACCTCTGACTACCAATAAAGGAGATAAGGTTTCACTATAAGTCCACAGACACAACTATACAGACAGCATTTACGTACAGTATAGTTATAGAGACTGATCCAGTATTCTGTTAATAGTTTATTTACACAACCAAAAAAATAAATAACACATCAAAATAAATAACGTGCGTGGTCGCACACCTGAAAAGAACAAAACAATTAAAATGACTGATAATATAATAAACCCCAATCCCTTCACCCACTCATTAAACCTGCATGGGAAAAAAAAACTTTAGGATTTAAACATACAGTAATTTGGTGGGGTCTCTAAGTACGAGCCACCACCTCTAACTATCTTATTATGAATTATTAACCTTTAGCACGCTGCTGTCGACATATGTTGACGAAGGTAACCTATGCTTTCCCTGCTGTTGTCGACATGTTGACAAGCGGATATTTTCGTTTTCTAGCATTAGAATGTGTGTACACGTGACTTCACCCCCGGATGTTAAGTTTTAAACTTATCTGAGAGAGAGTTAGCTTCCGTTTCCGATCTTTTTTAGTAATAGGTGCATTCGCATTTATTTTCTGTGAATTTTTATAATCAAAATGAATCGGCATCGAACACGTGGCCATTTTCGCTCTAATTTTATTGTATTCTGACGCCATGCGGTGGGGATGAGATTTTTGTCATTATAAGCACTAATATCGGTTCTCAGAATATGGTTGATGACAGAGATGGAAACGAAAGTAGAATGTCATAGCTAGTATGTAAAAGTTTAGGGGTTAGGATTAGATTTATCGGAAAGATTTAGGGTTACAGCCGAATGTCACTGCTGACATGGGTGTTTGTTGCTTTGCTACTGATGATGGGTGTAACGAAAAGATCGTCATTTGATTTGTATTGGTCAAATGACTTTCATTGAGATGCAAGAGATAATTGAGATATGGACACTTCGTTTGTTGGCTATTTTATTTTATTTTTTTGTTAATTTTAAAATTAAAAAAAGATTTATTTTTTTTTAAATTTTTTTTATCGTTTTGTTTTCATCTTTCCTTTCCTCTCTTCCTATCACGTCTAACATGTACACAAACAAATTTTATATCATCAGATTCACCATTCATTTATTTATATAAATTCCAAAAATGATAGCAATTGACCAAGAAACACAAAAACTATAGACATTACAAGTCGCCCACTATAAAAACGGGGGGGGGGGGGGGGGGGGGGGGGGGGGGGTTGTGAAAAAGAATGCAGCTGCAGGGCAAGTTTTTGGGAAAAGAATGCAGCGTGCTAAAGGTTAAACCAAAATCTAACACCACTGTCCGGATGTAGACCTAACTCACTGTCTAACAAATCTTGAGGAACTTTCTAAAGTCCTACACGGCTAAACACAAGCACTGATCCACTAACTGACTTCTTCAGTACAACCACGGAGGCTGTCCTCTGCTCTGACTATCTAACTTCATAAATTCTGTCTCTCCTCTGTTGCTGTTCTGACTATCTAACTTCATAAATTATGTCTCTCCTCTCTAAAGCATTCGGAAGGAATTTTGACCCTATCTCCCTCCATGAATATTGTAGCTGATGACTTGGGTTTTTAGAACTAGGTACTTGACTCAGGATGAAGATGCTTCACTATCTCCCTCCACGACTAATGCTGCTGATGACTTGGGTTTTAGAACTAGGTACTTGACTCAGGATGAAGATGCTTCACTATCTCCGTCCATGAATATTGTAGCTGATGACTTGGGTTTTAGAACTAGGTACTTGACTCAGAATGAAGATGCTTCACTGCTGACGAAAACTTTATTCAAATGCCCTGTTACCCCTCTTTGGGTTTAGGACCGTCGGCTTTATTATGGCTGAATTTACACACACACCAAAAAACCCAAACCCAACCTCCAGGCCACGCGCCTTCTTTGGAGTGGTATAACGAGCTTAGAGCTTTGGATTTTAAAGATGCACCCGTTCCCGCTGAAGCATGGGGCTTCACTGCATGAGAACTGCTATCTTTTTCTGGTGCAGACGTACTTGGCGCCGGTAACTACCGCGTCACCAATTTCCTTTCACCTCTGGCGATGCCTCGACCCTTCTACTCATGAGAATGGCCGAATATCTTGGCAAGCTGTAAGGCGATTTCGCACCCCTCCCTGTGTGCCGTGAAAAATGCTGTGAAACAAATAATAACAACAGATATATATATATCACATCAAAATTTACCCATCTCTAACACCTAACTCCCTGAAATACCTCTCCCGTCTTCCCCTACACAAATCTAAGCACACGATACCCAAATATTTTACGCCCCAAATGTCAGAATACCCTACACTTCCACCTCTCTCCCCTGCTCCCACTGAATATCGGTCTGGTATGGGAACTCCCAGACACGGCTGACCTAATTCTCTTACACCAGTCTAGCCTCAGGTGTCAAAATATTTACTGAAGGAACTCCCCTGTACTAAATACTAGGCCCTACTTTATATTACAGACGGACCCTGGTGAGTCATCGATTAATACAAAATAAAATAGACCTCTCTAGGAATAATTTAATCCCATCTCCGTAAAATTAATTACACCCCTTACTCCAACTACATTACCAAAATAGCCCGCTAGCAAATACCCGACTAATTAAAATGACACGAATACACTCACATATATACACTGCAAGGTATCATAAATCAAAGATGAGGAATTATTAATTCCCATCTCAATAATATAAATTACACAATTAACGAACACAATTACGCTAGCGTTTTTTACACCGCCAAGAATCAAAATCAAATTGTGATTTTACACAACACTCTACATACTACAGAGCGCCCGTGTATCTAAGAGCTAAACCTCACACAGTTAATATCTCAAAGCCTCTACACCAACCAAAGATAGTACTAGCTTATCATAGAAAAAATTATATGCACACTTACATTTTTATTATTAGATAGCAATGGATGGCACTTTCGTTTATAAAATTTAAGTTAACTTCCCGAAGAAATTTTACTTATCGTGCTAAGATTCTATTAAGAAACGCATTATCTACACCGCTAAATTAAGATGCCTACATACCCAATTCTCGAATTTCTCACTTAAGAGCAGACGAATGTGACTTAGATTTCACAGCTGATATTTCTGGAGACAAAGAGAGCGCTACTAGATTGACTCTGTTATTTATAATTGGAATACCCACGCTAAGACCCAAGCTATATGTCATCGCATCGCGTCTCTCTTAAACCAATAATCTTGCTGGAATTAGTTAATAAGTGACCCCGGCCAATTAGATTGTAAGCAAACTCATGAGTCATGTTTATTCTGATCGCGCGCATCTTTCTTGCGTCATAATAGATAATGTTACTACCGTTGGCGTGAGCAAAATTAACTTTGATTCGTTGTAGCACCCGTTTTTACGTACCTGGGTAGAGGTTCAACATCCACCCATCGATTTACCGGGTAGGGGTTACTAACGTCGGAAAATTTATACCCAGCCTAATAATACTCAAGCGCCTAATACAGTAAAAATTTACCGCAATTATTTTTACAAAGAAAAGCCAACATGATCGCAATTACTTTAGAGAAAAGAAGACTGCTGCAAAATCTTAAAATTAACCCCGACAGTAATCCCTCCTGACAACGCAATTAATTACCAAGAGAAGAAGACTAAACTCAATTAATTACAGGACATAATTACCGGGAGAAAAAGAATGGGGCCTGTGGAAAATAAAATCACAGTAACTCCTCACAGTCACCCACTTGTTAATGACAGCCATATTTTCAGCTGTTAGGGATGAGATATCTTATACCTGCTAGTGACAGACATCCTAGCACCCTCTAGTGACAGACATCCTTGCACGCGCAAGTGACAGACATCCTAACACTTGCTAGTGAAAGACACCTTACACCTGCTAGTGACAGACACCTTACACCTGCTAGTGACATACTTCCCACCTGCTAATGACATACCTCCCATCTGCTAGCGACAGACACCTCACACCTGCTAGTGACATACTTCCCACCTGCTTGTGACATACCTCCCACTTGCTAGTGACAGACACCACACACCTGCTAATGAAATACCTCCCACCTGCTTGTGACATACCTCCCACCTGCTAATGACAAACACCTTACACCTGCTAGTGACATACCTCCCACCTGATTGTGACATACCTCCCACCTGCTAATGACAGACACCTTACATCTGCTAGTGACAGACACCTGTCACCGGTTAGTGACATACCTCCCTCCTGCTAGTGACATACCTCCCACTTGCTAGTGACATGCCTCCGACCTGCTAGTGACAGACACCTTACACCTACTAGTGACATACCTCCCACCTGCTAGTGACATACCTCCTACCCGCTAGTGACAGACATCCTTGCACCGGCTAGTGACATACCTCCCTCCTGCTAGTGATATACCTCCCACTTGCTAGTGACATGCCTCCGACCTGCTAGTGACATACCTCCCACCTGCTAGTGACATACCTCCTACCCACTAGTGACAGACATCCTTGCATGTGCAAGTGACAGACATCCTTGCATGCGCAAGTGACAGACATCCTAACACTTGCTAGTGAAAGACACCTTACACCTGCTAGTGACAGACACCTTACACCTGCTAGTGACATACTTCCCACCTGCTAATGACATACCTCCCACCTGCTAGCGACAGACACCTCACACCTGCTAGTGACATACTTCCCACCTGCTTGTGACGTACCTCCCACTTGCTAGTGACACACCTTACATCTGCTAGTGACATACCTCCCATCTGCTAGTGACATACCTCCCACCTGCTTGTGACATACCTCCCACCTGCTAATGACAGACACCTTACACCTGCTATTGACAGACACCTGACACTGACTAGTGACATGCCTCCCTCCTGCTAGTGACATACCTCCCACTTGCTAGTGACAGACATCCTTTCATGCGCAAGTGACAGACATCCTTGCACGCGCAGGTGACAGACATCCTTGCACGCGCAGGTGACAGACATCCTAACACTTGCTAGTGAAAGACACCTTACACCTGCTAGTGACAGACACCTTACACCTGCTAGTGACATACTTCCCACCTGCTAATGACATGCCTCCCACCTGCTAGCGACAGACACCTCAAACCTGCTAGTGACATACTTCCCACCTGCTTGTGACATACCTCGCACCTGCTTGTGACACCTCACACCTGCTAGTGAAATACCTCCCACCTGCTTTTGACATACCTCCCACCTGCTTTTGACATACCTCCCACCTGCTAATGACAGACACCTTACACCTGCTAGTGACATACCTCCCACCTGCTTGTGACATACCTCCCACCTGCTAATGACAAACACCTTACACCTGCTAGTGACATACCTCCCACCTGCTAGTGACATACCTCCCACTTGCTAGTGACATACCTCCCACTTGCTAGTGACAGACACCTTACACCTGCTAGTGACATACCTCCCACCTGCTAGTGACATACCTCCCACCTGCTAGTGACAGACAACTCACACCTGCTAGTGACAGACACCTAACTTCAGCTAGCATCAGACAGCTTATGCCTGCTAGTGACAGACACCTTGTGCTTGCTAGTGACAGACACCTTATGACTGCTGGTGACAGACACCTGACATCTCCTAGTGACACACCTGGCACCTGCTAGTGATGGACACCTTACACATGCTAGTGACAGACACCTTTCACCTGCTAGTGACACACCTTACACCTGCCAGTGACAGACACCTCACACCTGCTAGTGACAGACACCTAACTTCTGCTAGCATCAGACAGCTTATGCTTGCTAGTGACAGACACCTTATGACTGCTAGTGACAGACATCTGACACCTGCTAGTGACAGACACCTGACACCTGCTACCTGCTAGTGACAGATACCTGACATCTGCTAGTGACCAACATTAGACACCTTCTAGTGACAGACACCTGACACCTGCTAGTGACTGACACCTGCTACCTGCTAGTGACAGATACCTCACACCAGCTAGTGAATAGACACCTTACATCTGCTTAGTGGCAGGCTATTGTTGTTAATGAAATTAGCATGTTTTAAACAATAATTCTACAAATGTTTCGTCATGAAGTATA
Source organism: Oreohelix idahoensis (assembly GCA_024509875.1). Classification (NCBI taxonomy): domain Eukaryota; kingdom Metazoa; phylum Mollusca; class Gastropoda; order Stylommatophora; family Oreohelicidae; genus Oreohelix; species Oreohelix idahoensis. The sequence continues at coordinate 187,402 of JAMPIV010021124.1, read as the reverse complement.
AATGTTTGTTTCAGTGAGATAGACAAACATATGGATGCCATCAACAGTCTGAGACGAGATAAATGGATTGTGGAGGGGCAGTTGAGGCAGTGAGTACATTGTCATGTTAAATCGTTGATAGACTTCGTGGTCATAATTTGACTGTAGGTCAGACTTACTCCACACATGTTGACTGTAGGTCAGACTTACTCCACACATGTTGACTGTAGGTCAGACTTACATGTCTAATGTTGATTAGGTCAGACTTACTGGCCACATGTTGACTGTAGGTCAGACTTGCATGTCAGGTGTTGACTACGTCAGACATACATGTCAAATGTTGACTGTAGGTCAGACTTGCTGGTCACATGTTGACTAGTCAGACTTACATGTCAAATATTGACTAGGTCAGATGTACAGGTCAAATGTTGAATGTTGGTCAGACTTAGAAGTCAAATGTTAACTGTTGATCAGACTTACTGGTCACATGTTGACTGCAGGTCAGACATACAGGTCAAATGTTAACTGTAGATCAGACTTACATGTCAAATGTTGACTATAGGTCAGGCTTTAGATTCCTAGGTCCAATATTTACTTTATATCAGACTTACGGGATTTTGTAGTCAAATGTTAGCTGTAGGTCAGTCTTTATGAACTTGATGGTCAGATGTTAACTGTAAATCAGAATGACTAAACTTGATGGTCAGATGTTAACTCTAGATTAGAACTACTAAACCTGATGGTCAGATGTTAACTCTAGATCAGAATGACTAAACTTGATTGTCAGATGTTAACTCTAGATCAGAATTACTCAACTTGAGGGTCAGATGTTGAGTCTGATGTAAACTTGCTGAAGTTCTAGGTCAAATGTTGACCGCAGGTCAGTCTTACTGAACTTGATGGTCAAATGTTGACAGCAGGTCATTACCGAACTTGATGGTCCTTGGATGAATGTTGATTTTAGGTATCATCCACATTGGTTGATTTTCAACAACAAAAAAAACCAGCTTTTAAGTATCATCCACATATGTTGGCACTCATCAAAGGACAAACAGCGTTTAATTTTCATCCACATACATTGGCACTCATTTAACAGCTTTTAAGCATCATCCACATATGTTGGCACTCATCAAAGGAGAAACAACTTTTAAATATCATCCACATATGTTGGCACTCATCAAAGGACAAACAGTTTTTAAGTATCATCCACATTTGTTGGTTTTCAAAAAAAAAAAAGAAACAGCTCTTAAGTATCATCCACATTTGTCGGTTTTCAAAAAGAAGAAACAGCTCTAAGTATCATCCACATTTGTTGATTTTCAAAAAGAAGAAACAGCTCTTAAGTATCATCCACATTTGTCGGTTTTCAAAAAGAAGAAACAGTTCATAAGTATCATCCACATTTGTTGGTTTTCAAAAAGAAGAAACAGCAATTAAGTATCATCCACATTTGTTGGTTTTCAAAAAGAAGAAACAGCTCTTAAGTATCATCTGCATTTGTTGGTTTTCAACAATGGAGAAACAGCTTTTAAGTATCATCCACATTGGTTAGATTATTGTGCTTTTGTTTCAAGATAATTGAATCTTTGGGGTCCTAGTCGATCATTGGGGTCCTGGTCAGTCACTGGGGTCCTAGTCAATCATTGGGGTCCTGGTCAATCATTGGGGTCCTGGTCAATCAATGGGGTCCTAGTCAATCATTGGGTCCTAGTCAATCATTGGGGTCCTGGTTGATCATTGGGGTCCTAGTCAGTCATTTGGGTCTTAGTCAATCATTGGTCCTAGTCAATAATTGTGGTCCTAGTTACTCAGTGGGGTCCTAGTTAACCATTGTGGTCCTAGTTGATCATTGGGGTCCTGGTTGATCATTGGGGTCCTGGTCAGTCATTGGGGTTCTAGTTAATCATTAGAGTCCTAGTTGATCAAGAGATACTTGGGGCTCATTGATCATTGGGTCATAAAGGTTGATATAGTCATGGGTCGAATAAACGCTGCGGTTGCCCCCTGTGCAGGGAAAAACCTCGCACACCAGGTAATTTGTCATAAGTCCACAGTTGATCAATGGGGTCTTAGTTGATCATTGGGGTCCTGGTTGATCATTGGGGTCCTAGTTAGTCATTGGGGTCCTAGTTAGTCATTGAGATCCTAGATCATTTATCCAGCAAGGAGATAGGTGTTTAATGTTTTGATTGAATGTTAATTTTGTTATGGTATTTTTTGATTGAATGTTAATTTTGTTGTGGTCAGAACTAGCCTGGTTGATATTTCTTGTTGTTTAGACTGAGACTGTTCCAAGCTCGCAAGTTCAACAAGATTCACAAATCTACTGATCGTCGTCATAGCAGCACTTCCTACTCTAACCATCTCAGTGTTGATGAAGACACCATGTCCTCTTCTAAGATGGAGAGTGATGATGAAGATGAGAAGGATGAGGATGATGATAAGGAGGATGAGGAGGAAAGTGGTAATGAAAGTGATGGAAGCAGCAGTGTCACCACTAGTGCCTCAATAAGCTCCAACACACCATTTGAGGTCAGAGTTCACCTTTTGTTGCCCCCTGACACATCTTAGAGTCTTTCATGTTAACATAGTTTTTTTTTTTTTTCTGTTTAGTTTTGTGGACACAGTTTTTTTTCTGTTTAGTTTTGTGGACACAGTTTTTTTTTGGTTTAGTTTTGTGGACACATTGTTTTTGGTTTAATTTTGTGGACACAGTTTTTTTTGTTTAGTTTTGTGGACACCTTGTTTTTGGTTTAATTTTGTGGACACAGTTTTTTTTGTTTAGTTTTGTGGACAATTTTTTTTGGTTTAGTTTTGTGGACACATTGTTTTTGGTTTAATTTTGTGGACACAGTTTTTTTTGTTTAGTTTTGTGGACAGTTTTTTTTTTTTTAGTTTTGTGGACACATTTTTTTTGTTTAGTTTTGTGGACACATTTTTTTTCTGGTTAGTTTGTCTTTATTTTTGTGACACTGTTTTTGTTTTATCTTTAGTTTTTATTTTAGATTTTTTTTTTTAGTCATGTGGACAACGTTTTTGTGCTCTTGTGGACACTGTTTTGTTTTAGTTGCGATGTAGAAGGCATGGTTGTCTGGCCAATAATGGCAGAAGATGTTCGAGGAGACTTTTAAAAAAAAAATAAAGAGCTTTCCTTGCTGTGTCACCTTTTTTCTCTTCACAAAAACACCTTGTAACATTTGAGATAGTGTTCTCTATTACGTGTTACCATAGAACTGCACTCCGAATTTGAGTCATGCTTCATTATGCTACCAATGACAATGCTTTTTGGCCATCCCACATCCCAAATAAACTTGATGAGCATGTGAAAGTTATATATACTACTGGACAAAAGTTAAGGGCCGCCATTCAGTTTAGACAAGGTTTATATAATTCTTCGTGAGCAGGGTCGATTTTCCAAATGTCCGGTAGCTTGAAATCTCTCAAGAATGCTCTGAATGGTAGAGTGGGACACTGCTAAACGTCTTGCAACATCACGAACAGATTGACCATCCTGAATCCATGCCATGGCTCGACCACGGACTACAGTGCTGAGACTTCTCCTTGGTGGCATGGCTAATGCAGTGATCATTTCGACCACTTGTCATACTGATTTATTGCATACCAACGGTGAACACTCTTTACCGATGATCATTTTCCACGTGCATTCAAATTCAACTCACTTTTTCACCTTTTGAACTAGTGGGGCGTGTTGCAAAAACCACGAGTTTTTGCAGCAACAATGGCAATTTTCACGTGCGGGTTAAAGTGACCCAGTTTTTTTACATTAAAAAAAAATTAACCTAGTGCACACAGAAATGTATACACATTTCTCTGAGCTCAGTTTTAATGACATTTTCACTTGTCTTTACAGTTTGCCAATCAATTATATAAACCTTGCCTAAACTGAATGGTGGCCCTTTAACTTTTGTCCAGTAGTATATCTGCCTTCCATTGAGTTCAGCGCTTAGCGTAAGATCAAATTTTTAAAGCTTTAACAGCTGTATGGGTAAAGGTAAAAAGGTAAATGGTAAAGGATCCCGTTACATGCCCATTGAGGCATATTGGGAATATGGTGTTAGGCTCATATTTTTGACCATCGGCACACTACGGGTGATGTGGTCAGCATCACACCGGGCACCTTAACCTTCCCAGAGTTGCTCTGGTACTCAATTAATAAGGCTGGGTTGACCCAGAGCCGTTTGTGGTTTTAAAAATCCCACCTCAACTGGGGATTGAACCATGGACCACCGAGCTAGGAAGCCAGTGCACTAACCACTGTGCTATCGTGGCTCCAACAACTGTATGGCATAAAAAAAGCATGATATCAAACAAGCGCTAATCGAACAGCGTAAGACTGGGAGATTGCTGTAATAAATCTCACACTTGAATGTAACATCTAATCTCTCCTACTGTACACACACACAGGTTGTAACACTTCATCATAATGTATCTCACACTTGAATAACGTGTGAACTTTTTATAAAAATTTCAGCCTGTGGATGAGAACATGTCCAGGGAAGAGTCGGACAAGAAAATTGAAAAACTGAGAAAAGTAAGCCCATAAAATGTTAACATAGTAGACAGGTTGTCTTGTAGAGTAACTGTGAACCAAACACTTCTCCAGTTAAATTGTAATCTAATTTGCTATACTTTTGTGTGTGTCTGTACACAGTCTGTGTGTAATGTATAAGTTTTCTAGTGAAAATATAAGTCTCATGTTGAGTTGTAATCTGATTTTCTATACTGTTTTGGTAATGTACAGTCTGTGCGTATTTTGTTGCACGTTTAATTTAGTTAGAAATAAAGTGGTTTTGAAAGCAAGTTAAAAAAAAAAAAAAATTAGTTTATGCAGTAAGTCAGAATTTCGTTTCATGACTATACATGAACAAGTGGGGCAGTTTTTAAATAAATCCGTAGATTCAGGTACCTTGTCAAATTAATAACATGGGAAGATGTATCTCGCAGGTTAAAGAGTTAAATAGGCCAAGAAAAAACAGCATTCCATAACATGAAAAGTGTTTTATGCAACAAGCTTTGCCAGGGGAAGTAAGAAGATAATTTCTCAGTGTTACATACAACTAATCCTGTCATATATTGAAGTGAATTATGGACAGTCAGTAAATAAGCAAAAAACTAAATCCATTGAGGCCTACGAGATGAAGTTTTACAGAATAATGTTAAGAAGCTAAAAAGAGTAATGTGGATGCCCTGTAGAAGCCCGGAAAAAGAAACCTGGAATATATTGTGACAACAGGAAACCTGGAATATATTGTGACAACAGGAAACCTGAAATATATTGTGACAACAGGAAACCTGGAATATATTGTGACAACCGGAAACCTGGAATATATTGTGACAACAGGAAACCTGGAATATATTGTGACAACAAGAAACCTGGAATATATTGTGACAACAGGAAACCTGGAATATATTGTGACAACCGTAAACCTGGAATATATTGTGACAACAGGACAGAAGGAGCGAAACAAACGATAGAGGACAACACATGGCAGAGACAGAAGTCAGCTACATAGTAGATAAACAAGTCGCCATACTGCTACAAGGTAAAGGCACCATTGTTGGCAGATAAACAGCTCTGGACAGGAAGTTTTGGAGACAGATGATCAAATAAGCCAGCCAGCTTAGTGTTAGAGACAGATGATCAAATAAGCCAGCCAGCGTAGTATTGGAGACAGATGATCAAATAAGCCAGCCAGTGTAGTGTTGGAGACAGATGATCAAATAAGCCAGCCATTGTAGTGTTGGAGACAGATGATCAAATAAGCCAGCTAGCGTAGTGTTAGAGACAGATGATCAAATAAGCCAGCCAGTGCAGTGTTAGAGACAGATGATCAAATAAGCCAGCCAGTGTAGTGTTAGAGACAGATGATCAAATAAGCCAGCCAGCGTAGTGTTGGAGACAGATGATCAAATAAGCCAGCCAGTGTAGTGTTGGAGACAGATGATCAAATAAGCCAGCCAGCGTAGTGTTAGAGACAGATGATCAAATAAGCCAGCCAGTGCAGTGTTAGAGACAAATGATCAAATAAGCCAGCCAGTGTAGTACTTGAAGAAGAAATCTGATTTAGTGTTGAAGGGGGACAACTGTATTGGTGGTTTCATGCACCATAAGGAGCCAAGACTGGTGACGATGAATATTAGTATTCTTGTAAGAATTAAATAAGTTTTGAATACCTGTGTACCTGTATATAAGGACTAAATCAGGTCTGATCTCGTATACCTGCTTAAAAAGACTAAAACAGATCTAGTCTATCAACTTGTATTTAAAAAAGTAAACAATGCCTGATTTGTCAACTTGTATCAGAAATCAAAACGGTCAGACGTGTCAACTGATATTAGGGCTTTGACACTTGTACAATTGTTAATTATATATAGGAATAGTTGACTTGTGAGTATCTAATCTCAGTTATTGTCAGTGTGACAATATTGTAGCGTGATATTGTTGTAACTTAGACTATAAATATATCAATTAAAAAAGAAAATGGTATGGAATCAGTTTTACAATTTAATGGCACACAGGAAACACAGGACATTTCAGGGTTCACACTTCCTCGGCTATAGTTACAAACGGGTGACAAAGACAAGAAATATAGACAGGTGAAAAAAAACTATAGACATTGCAAACACAAAACAGGATGAGAAACAGGTGAGAAGAGCGATTCTCATACGGCATAATGAACAAACATTTTCTTCGATCTTTAGCTGCGGACAGTCAGTGGCCATCACGCCTGGTGGCCCCCCGACGGTCAAAGCAGTCAGTGGCCATTACGCCAGATGGCGTCTTGTAGGGAACAAATATAATGAACAAACATACAAATATGAAAATAGAAAAGTGCTTAAAATACAGTTATGATGGAACAAAAACAGGGCAGCAGCAATGAATGTAGTATAGTGTATAAGTCAATAAATAAGGGGGCTGTTGTAAAACTGATAAGGAAATAAATATATAAATTACAAAATACAATGATCTATAATCAGTTTTTTAATTTAACGGTACACAGGAAACATGGGACTTTTATTTATTTACTTGTCGTAGACTAGAGCTTGTAGATTTATGTCATAAGCCAGAGCTCATAGACATATGCCCATGTGTCATAGAACAGATCTTATAGATATCTGAACATTCAGCAAAATTGACAGAAGTTTGAACTGTTGGGTAGAATTACTTTAATTTGAACTGTTGGGTAGAATTACTTTAATTTTAACTGTTGGGTAGAATCACTTTAATTTAAATTGTTGGGTAGAATCACTGTAATTTGAACTGTTGGGTAGAATCACCTGAAGAAAATGTTTCACATTTTATACTTTCAGCAACATGCCGCTTTCAGACAAAAAGTGTTCAGAGCCTCTTTGCGACTTCGAGCAATCAACGTTGGACAGGATCGGTACAAGAGAATGTATTGGATTCTCCCCCTTACTGGTGGTGTGTACGTGGAGGGGCTGGAGTCAGGAGTTCCTGAAGATTTTCTCCAGGAAAATAAAGTCAAACAAGAAAAGGAAGATAAAGAGAAAATTGATAATGTGAAAATGGAAAAAGTGGTAGAGGAAGTAGATGTAGGAAAGACTGAGGAAGTGGCTGAACCCAAACAGGAATATAGAAAAATAGACCGGACAAATGATGAAGACAAAACAAAAAAAGTCTATAAGAGCAACATTAATTTCTCAGGTATTTCAAAGGAAGGAAATGTCAATGCTGATGGCACCGATGAAAAATTAGAAGTTGACAGAAAAACTGAACCAGCTAAGAAAACTTGTGACGTGGAGAATGAGAAAATGGCTGGTGAAACAAACAGCAGTAAAATAAATGAGCCCAGTGATAAACAAGTGTCTCTTGTACAAGAAAAGACTTGTAGTCTTAATGTGGACATTACTGGCTTGTCAGCACTGATAGGAATACTACAGGATGAAACAGCAGCAAGGAGCACAATCAAGGAGATTTTACCAAATGTGGACAGATCTAAAAAGTGTAGCAAAGAGAATGATTCCATGTGTGAGATTAACCACACCATGCATGATGATGTTGAAGACTGTGTGTTTGATGATAATGATGATATTATTGAGGATGTTGTGGTAAAAGTAGGTGATGATGCTGAGATAGTTAACAGGGACCAGTGTAGCAGATCTGAGACCAAACAAGGTCCTCAAATTATTGTGGCTAGATCCCTGGCCACTGCCAACAGTGAGAAGAACCATTACACAGATTGTAATAGGCAGAAGCCTAGATATGAAGCTGTGACAAATCACACTCTTGATACATGCGGCAGACGTCTTCATCCTGCTCCAGGTAGTGACGGCTGTTCGTCTAAAGATAAACATAGTGTTGATGTGTCAATGATTGGTGCAGCCTGGGCAGAAATGGATGGCAGCCTGACACCAACAGGCAAGGGACTACTTAGCAGTTCTGAACTTGGTAGCAGGAAAGTTGAACACAAATGTGGTACAGACGTGGATGATAATTCTAAATCAGATTCTCACAACAAAATGATTCAGTCTCATGTCCGTGCTGCTCTTGAAGTTTCCTGTGATAGCAAAAATTTTTCCTCCATAAACAATCATTCTAGAAACATTATTAGTGACTCTCTGAGGAAATCTGAACCTCTCATGGTGAGTGGCATCAGCAGGAGCAGCCTGATATCGGACAAACTGCAGCAGATTGAACAAGTCATAGATTCTGTCATCTGTGGCAACACAATAGAATCTTCTGGACTCTTACATTCAAAGGATGACTGTGAGTACAATAGAAGGCAATCCCCAGCAGGCAACACATATGAGGCTGCAACAAATGGAGATCCAACAAGCCTGGCTGGTATACCTAGCAAAATACTTGACAAGGCTGTATTCGCTGACAAATGTAATGATGCAGCAAGCCACGCTGTTCTAGCTAAAGATAGCAACTTGCCTGACAAGGCTGTACACAAAATTAGGGAGCATACGGTCAAAGATTCTGGTGATAAATTTGGTGAAGATACAGATATTTTGCGTGTTCCCCAAATAAATGCAGGCAGTCAAGAGACCCTAGCATCACTCGTAAACCATTCTGTTTACCAAGCATATCAGGAAAAGAAACATGAAGAGAAGTCAGCGAAGAATGTCACCAGCTGTACATTATTGTCGCCACCAAGTGTTGTCTCAGCAGCAGACACATCCTCTATATTGTCGTCATCATTGTTGTTTTCAGCCATAGCCAAGTTACCTCAGTCTGGGTGTTCCAGGCAGCTGCCATCTTCAACGTCTGCCTTATTACTATCACCACCAGGTATAGGAGAAGACACTTCATCAATGGCAGCTTTTGTGCCAAAATCCAAACACAAATATTCAGCTCTGGAACTAACAACTCAGGTGCTGGGGTCAACTCCAATTCCAGCCCACTCCAAGAATCCTCAACCTCTGCCACCCTTCCACCCTTCTGCACAGGCCAGCCCAATATTGGACTTAACACCCCCAGCAGCTCACAGTGGACATAAGTCTAGCAGACTGCCATCTCATTCCCACCACTTATTAAGTCCTTCACCTCACCCCCATCTGCCCCAGTCACCTTATATTCCTGGACTGTCACACCACCCTTATGGTCCATGCAGCGCATCTGAAACATTATCCAGTCTAGCCTCCATCATTTCTCCCCCTCCATCTCACTGCCACCCCCCACTCACAGCCACTTCAGCATCTAGTCTCTTACAAACTCCTTCTCTCTCCCCACGTTCTGGTGTGGGTATGTCCAAAACTAGTGGCTCATTCCCCAGTGTGGATATCTTACTGAAAGGGGAATCCCCATTCTCATCATCAGAACTACTACAGCAAGCAGCATCTCAGGTACTTCGCTCAGCTGACAACATGAAACTCACTTCTTTATCATCACAGCATCATTCGAGTGTGTCATCATCGCTACTGTTACCATCACCAACAACTACAACTTCTACCACTACCACAACATTGTCAAAAATGACAACTGATGACTTTTTGTCTTTATACACTAGCCCCGAGCTAAGCTCTGACAGGGGAAGTAAGCATAGTGCAGAAGTTGTTGATCACGGCTTGTGGTTTAGTGTTCTGCCTCGCATGCCATGTGATGAGTTGTCTCTCTCAGTGCACATGCCGTCTTCCTTCTGTCAACAAATTTCATCGGCAGTGACATCATCAGTCAGTTCATATCTAACTTCCACACCCAACGTAAAATCGCTGACATCCCATGAATCACTCTTGACTTCTCTGCGACTGTTAACTCAGCCCGTCACCATGTCACCGTCTCCAGTCTCCTGCAGCACACCAGGACTGGATTTTGGATTTGTAGGAGAATTCAAAGTGCCACAGCCTCCAGACACCAACCCCCATACTGACCCTTGGGAACTGCTCCGAGCTGCTCAGGGAGAGGCCCAGCCTATTCCTAAAAGTCAGTCCCCTCCATTTTGTTTACATTTGTGTGTACCTTTTCTGTGTTGAATTTAAACAAATCAAATGTAACTATTTCTATGAGAGTAATCTGTGATATGATTAGTTAACGTATTCCATGATGCTTGTGTTCATCCCCCTTCTCCTGTGGTTATTTATTGTTTTTTTTTTTTAAATTTATTCATGTACAAAATGTTTCTCCTTGTATATTTATTAGTTGACTTATCTTTTTGTTGATTGCCTCACTTTGTATTTTCTTATAACTATCTCCTCGAGTATAGGTTGATCCGACTTTAAGTTGATGCCAAGACTACTTAAAAAGCTTCCAAAATGAATGACCTGATTTTAAGTTGAGCGAGTTTTTCGTAGATTCCAAATTCCCATATTGCACTGGAATTTCTGTGGCTTTCTGCCCATTTGATCACTTTCAGCTTAACCCTTTCCTGTTTAACTCTTAGTATACGAGCTGCCTTTCATGACTACCATTACAGATTTTGCAATAAATAATTTATTTATAAAGATAACATAAGTGTTATATATCAAAATGTGAAGAAATGAAACCCCTACATCATGCACATAACTAAATTGATCAGTGGTTTGAAACATGCATTCAGCTATAAATTTTCGCTATTGACGGGGATCGATCATCGGCCTCTCTAGAAGGCCGCTCGTATACTAAGAGTTAAAACGCTTGAAATCACCTGCCCGGAAAGTCTGAATACTTTTGTCGGTCGTTGCCAAGTAGCAGCGAGATCTTGATAATTTAACGAGGCCTGAGTTATAAATATATTTTCCGTACATGCAAAACTTCTGTTATTTGAATTTTTTTGTAGAATTGACCGATATGGTTTTTCATGATTTTGTTACCGCCATGGCTTTCCGGCCTGTCGAATATTTGCTTTGGCATCTGAGAAGTGACTTGTTATTTGATCAGGAAGCTAACGGTGTGGGCGAATCAGATGTGTATATTGAATATGGGCCTGAATTAGACTCTGACAGTGAAGCAAGTTTACATCGGAAGGATATCAGTGTGCAGCGGGAAGGGCGGGAGCAACACTGACTGGTTTCATGAATCTCTTTTTTTTTTTTTTTTTTGACGCGACTGTTAAGTCTGGGGTGCGTTTTTAAGGTCCAAAATGGGAATAAATTTCTCGAGTATATAAGATATATGTATTTGTGAGCTTACTTCTCTCTGTGTTTATGAGTTTGTTTACTTCTCTCAGTGTTTATGAGTTTACTTCTCTCAGTGTTTATGAGTTTGTTTACTTCTCTCAGTGTTTATGAGTTTGTTTGCTTCTCTCAGTGTTTATGAGTTTGCTTACTTCTCTCAGTGTTTATGAGTTTGTTTACTTCTCTCAGTGTTTATGAGTTTACTTCTCTCAGTGTTTATGAGTTTGTTTACTTCTCTCTGTGTTTATGAGTTTGTTTACTTCTCTCAGTGTTTATGAGTTTGTTTGCTTCTCTCAGTGTTTATGAGTTTGCTTACTTCTCTCAGTGTTTATGAGTTTGTTTACTTCTCTCAGTGTTTATGACTACTATTACTATTACTGGCTTGTTCTTGTTCAGAGTTTCTTCTTGATTTTTTTTTTTTTTTCACATTATTTGAAATTGAAAACAATATGTATCCTAATTATAACCCATCAGAGGTTGAACGGGATATTTTTCATCCTTAATTTAAAAAAAACCAAGAAAACTCTATCGTGTCAGACATGAAGGGAAACCACGCATTGATACCAGCAAGATGTCAGACCCTTTCATGATCGCTCAATTCACTGCGACCTTCGAGAAAGTGCTCAGTAGCCCTCAGCATGGTGATACTATTACAGAGAACTGGGAGCATCTACGGAACACCATTCAAAGTACTGCACTTGCCACCTTTGGTAAGAAAACAGCAAAGTCAAATGACTGGTTTGATGCTTCATCAGATGTGATGGCACTTGTCATTGAAGCTAAGCGCAGTGCTATGAATGAATACAAACGTTCACCGAGTGCCAGAACCCTACAGATCCTGAGGGCTACGAGAAGCAAAGTTCAACAAACTGCTCGACGCTGTGCAAATGACTACTGGCTCCAGCTCAGTGAGAGCATCCAGATCGCAGCGCAAACAGGCAACATTAGACAAATGTATGACGGTATAAAGAAAGCACTTAGCCCCCATAAAAGTAAGACGGCACCGCTAAAAACCATCAGCGGAGAGAAGCTAACCGATAAGGGTAAGCAGATGGAGAGGTGGGTCGAGCACTACTCTGAGCTTTACGCTAGAGACAATACCGTTACGCCTGCAGCCCTTGATGGTGTCAACAGTCTGCCAACTATGGAGGAGCTGGATGCCGAACTAACATTAGAGGAACTCAGCAAGGCCATTGATAGCTTGGCCTCTGGCAAAGCACCAGGCAGTGATGGGATTCCTCCTGATTTAATCAAATGCTGTAAGAGCACGCTATTACATCCGCTGCATAGGATGCTGTGCCAGTGCTGGGAAGAGACAACTATTCCTCAAGACATGCGAGATGCCAAGATTGTAACACTGTATAAAAATAAAGGAGACAGAAGTGATTGCAATAACTACAGAGGCATCTCTCTTCTTAGTATTGTTGGTAAGGTTTTTGCCAAAGTCATCTTAATGCGACTACACAAGTTAGCTGAGCGCATATATCCAGAGTCACAGTGTGGATTCCGAACTGGCAGATCAACAACAGACATGATCTTCTCTCTCCGCCAGCTTCAGGAAAAATCAAGAGAGCAGAAAAGACCATTATATATCGCCTTTATAGACCTCACAAAAGCATTCGACCTGGTTAGTAGGGATGGACTTTTTAAAATCCTCCTGAAAATAGGCTGCCCTTCTAAAATGCTGGAAATGATAAAGTCATTCCATGACGGCATGAAGGGAACAGTCCAATATGCTGGAAGCACGTCACAGCCCTTTGATATACGAAGTGGCGTTAAACAAGGCTGTGTTCTGGCTCCGACCCTCTTCGGAATCTTCTTTGCCTTACTCTTGAAACATGCATTCAGAGATGCAACTGAAGGAATATGCCTTCACACTAGGTCAGATGGCCGTCTGTTTAATCTTTCAAGGCTGAAGGCAAAAAACAAAAATCAGAAGGGTCACTATAAGAGACTTGTTGTTCGCTGATGATGCTGCAGTCGTCACTCAAAGCCAACAGGAGCTTCAGAGCTTGATGAATCGCTTCACTAAAGCATGCAAGGACTTTGGCCTCACAATAAGTCTAAAGAAAATGAATGTGCTGAGTCAGGATGTGGGTGCTGCACCAGTTATCACTATCGATAACTATGAATTGGCAGTGGTGCACCACTTCACATACCTAGGGTCTACCATCAATGACAAACTCTCACTGGATACAGAAATCGACAGCCGCATTGGCAAAGCTGCAGCTACCTTTGCCCGCCTCACATTGCGTGTTTGGGGAAACTCTAAACTCACAATGAAGACCAAAGCTGCGGTATATAATGCCTGCGTCACCAGCACACTCCTATATGGCAGCGAGACCTGGACGACCTATGCTAAGCAAGAAAGAAGGCTCAATACCTTCCATTTGCGGTGTCTACGCCGCATCCTTGGCATCTCGTGGAAAGATAAAGTGACAAATGTCGAGGTGTTGTCACGTGCTGGCCTTCAAAGTATGTATACGCTTCTTAGACAGCGCAGACTTCGCTGGCTTGGCCATGTTCGCCGCATGGATGATGGTCGCATCCCAAAAGATATCTTCTACGGACAATTAGCAGAGGGCAAGAGAACAGTTGGGCGACCACAGCTGAGGTTCAAAGATGTGTGCAAGAGAGATATGAGGGCACTGGACATGGATCCAGCAACATGGGAGGATAAAGCTGCCGATCGCACTAAGTGGCGATGCTATTTACGGCGCCACCTCAGATTGGGCGAAGAGAGGCTCACACAAGAAGCAGAGGTGAGGAGAAAACGTCGAAAGGAGCACCAGGAAAATAAGCAGCTGAGGGCTGTCACCTCAGGGGCGCATTCCCATAGTCAGTTATGACTGAAGGGGCTATTATTATTATTATTATATATATATATATATATATATATATATATATATATATATATATATATATATATATATATATATATATATATATATATATATATATATCTTTTCAGGGAATTTTAAGACTATCAACTATTGGCTGCGAGTCCGGACATTTCAGTACAGCATCAGCTACTTTAATTATGGCATTGTCCGGTCTCCTAGCCTTGACTCGATATGTTGGCAATTGGCTTTAGACTTGCGATATCCTTCGCTTTTGAGATCATAATTCGCCCTATTATGTTGCAAAATAAACCTTCATTCAATTACACATTAATCAAAACATGCATTTTTTTATTCAGATTGGTAACTTTCTTAGCTTTTCAAGCTCTTGAAAAAATTAGATTGATGTGCGAATGTCTGAAGTGGTGATAACAGTTCAATCCACGCTGTTACACAAAAACTGTGCGATCGTGTTAAATTGCTAAATAATATTAAAACTATTGTAAATTTTACATTTGAAGTTCAAAACATTGTTAAAAAGTGATATACTTACGTATAGTCAACCTCAAATCAGAAGATGTGATGATGTTTGAACACGAGCCAATATAAGTGGCGTCCCGATCTTGATCGACATCGGGAGTTATCACGGCCAATGGAACAGCCTCGCTCTCTATCCTTCGCTAAAATTCTAGGCCTAACTTGAGCGATACAGAACTTACTCAAAGTCAATTCTCTCGACCGCCAAATATCAGAAGTCTTTAAAATTTCACACGAATAAAGGAAAATGGCTCCCAAATCTTCTCATACATTGCAAACAATTATAACACCATTTAAAATGTCAAATTTGGTAACATTTCAACTTCACTTCGAGATATCGACGTTTTACACTTTATTTTCTACAGTTTGCAATATATGAAACTAAAGATACGCTTTTCCCCCTAAAAGTTGTGAAAACAGTGTGCAAATTGGTGTTTTGGCAGTTGAGAGACCCTTATTTGAATGAAGCAGGGTGAGACGAAAACGTTCGGAGACGTAGCACGCCGGGGCAAACTACGCGTAACGTTGCTCTTTGTTTTTATTAGTAAAAAAATACTTTAATAGCTTTTATTTTTTTAAAATTAAAACACTCAAAAGAGAAGTAGATAAAGAGTATCGTGATATAAATTTTATTACAATCCGCTTAATAGCAAAGGGACAGTGACGACTTAAACTTGACGAATTTCCCTCAGTTTTCTCCACTTTCGTCCGTTTTCAACAGCCCGAAGCGGGCACTTTGTGGTACCTATTACGAGTTTGTTTACTTCTCTCAGTGTTTATGAGTTTGTTTACTTCTCTCAGTGTTTATGAGTTTGTTTACTTCTCTCAGTGTTTATGAGTTTGTTTACTTCTCTTTGTGTTTATGAGTTTGTTTACTTCTCTCTGTGTTTATAAGTTTTGTTTACTTCTCTCAGTGTTTATGAGTTTGCTTACTTCTCTCAGTGTTTATGAGTTTGTTTACTTCTCTCAGTGTTTATGAGTTTGTTTACTTCTCCCAGTGTTTATGAGTTTGTTTACTTCTCTCAGTGTTTATGAGTTTGTTTACTCCTCTCAGTGTTTATGAGTTTGTTCACTTCTCTCTGTGTTTATGAGTTTGCTTACTTCTCTCAGTGTTTATGAGTGTGTTTACTTCTCTCAGTGTTTATGAGTTTGTTCACTTCTCTCTGTGTTTATGAATTTGTTCACTTCTCTCTGTGTTTATGAGTTTGTTCACTTCTCTCTGTGTTTATGAGTTTGTTTACTTCTCTCAGTGTTTATGAGTTTGTTTACTTCTCTCAGTGTTTATGAGTTTGTTTACTTCTCTCAGTGTTTATGAGTTTGTTTACTTCTCTCAGTGTTTATGAGTGTGTTTACTTCTCTCTGTGTTTATGAGTTTGTTTACTTCTCTCTGTGTTTATGAGTTTGTTTACTTCTCTCTGTGTATATGAGTGTGCTTACTTCTCTCAGTGTTTATGAGTTTGTTTACTTCTCTTTGTGTTTATGAGTGTGCTTACTTCTCTCAGTATTTATGAGTTTGTTTACTTCTATCAGTGTTTATGAGTTTGTTCACTTATCTCAGCGTTTATGAGTTTGTTTACTTCTCTCAGTGTTTATGAGTTTGTTTACTTCTCTCAGTGTTTATGAGTTTGTTTACTTCTCTTTGTGTTAATGAGTATGCTTACTTCTCTCAGTATTTATGAGTTTGTTTACTTCTCTCTGTGTTTATGAGTTTGCTTACTTCTCTCAGTGTTTATGAGTTTGTTTACTTCTCTCAGTGTTTATGAGTTTGTTTACTTCTCCCAGTGTTTATGAGTTTGTTTACTTCTCTCAGTGTTTATGAGTTTGTTTACTCCTCTCAGTGTTTATGAGTTTGTTCACTTCTCTCTTTGTTTATGAGTTTGCTTACTTCTCTCAGTGTTTATGAGTGTGTTTACTTCTCTCAGTGTTTATGAGTTTGTTCACTTCTCTCTGTGTTTATGAGTTTGTTCACTTCTCTCTGTGTTTATGAGTTTGTTCACTTCTCTCTGTGTTTATGAGTTTGTTTACTTCTCTCAGTGTTTATGAGTTTGTTTACTTCTCTCAGTGTTTATGAGTTTGTTTACTTCTCTCAGTGTTTATGAGTGTGTTTACTTCTCTCTGTGTTTATGAGTTTGTTTACTTCTCTCTGTGTTTATGAGTTTGTTTACTTCTCTCTGTGTATATGAGTGTGCTTACTTCTCTCAGTGTTTATGAGTTTGTTTACTTCTCTTTGTGTTTATGAGTGTGCTTACTTCTCTCAGTATTTATGAGTTTGTTTACTTCTATCAGTGTTTATGAGTTTGTTTACTTCTCTCAGTGTTTATGAGTTTGTTTACTTCTCTCAGTGTTTATGAGTTTGTTTACTTCTCTTTGTGTTTATGAGTTTGTTTACTTCTCTCAGTGTTTATGAGTTTGTTTACTTCTCTCAGTGTTTATGAGTTTGTTTACTTCTCTTTGTGTTTATGAGTGTGCTTACTTCTCTCAGTGTTTATGAGTTTGTTTACTTCTATCAGTGTTTATGAGTTTGTTTACTTCTCTCTGTGTTTATGAGTTTGTTTACTTCTCTTTGTGTTTATGAGTTTGTTTACTTCTCTCAGTGTATATGAGTGTGCTTACTTCTCTCAGTGTTTATGAGTTTGTTTACTTCTCTTTGTGTTTATGAGTGTGCTTACTTCTCTCAGTATTTATGAGTTTGTTTACTTCTCTTTGTGTTTATGAGTGTGCTTACTTCTCTCAGTGTTTATGAGTTTGTTTACTTCTCTTTGTGTTTATGAGTGTGCTTACTTCTCTCAGTATTTATGAGTTTGTTTACTTCTCTTTGTGTTTATGAGTGTGCTTACTTCTCTCAGTGTTTATGAGTTTGTTTACTTCTCTTTGTGTTTATGAGTGTGCTTACTTCTCTCAGTGTTTATGAGTTTGTTTACTTCTCTTTGTGTTTATGAGTTTGTTTACTTCTCTCTGTGTTTATGAGTTTGTTTACTTCTCTTTGTGTTTATGAGTGTGCTTACTTCTCTCAGTGTTTATGAGTTTGTTTACTTCTCTCAGTGTTTATGAGTTTGTTTACTTCTCTCTGTGTTTATGAGTTTGTTTACTTCTCTTTGTGTTTATGAGTGTGCTTACTTCTCTCAGTGTTTATGAGTTTGTTTACTTCTCTCTGTGTTTATGAGTTTGTTTACTTCTCTTTGTGTTTATGAGTGTGCTTACTTCTCTCAGTGTTTATGAGTTTGTTTACTTCTCTCTGTGTATATGAGTGTGCTTACTTCTCTCAGTGTTTATGAGTTTGTTTACTTCTCTCTGTGTTTATGAGTTTGTTTACTTCTCTTTGTGTTTATGAGTGTGCTTACTTCTCTCAGTATTTATGAGTTTGTTTACTTCTCTCAGTATTTATGAGTTTGTTTACTTCTCTCAGTATTTATGAGTTTGTTTACTTCTCTTATGAACATTCTCACAGACAATTTCATTTTCTCATGTCTTGATGGTGGTACACTCTCACAGACAATTTCTGTCTCTCTTGTCTTGATTGTGGTAGAACACTCTCATGGACATTCTTATGTCTCTCTTGTCTTGATTGTGGTAGAACACTCTCATGGACATTCTTATGTCTCTCTTGTCTTGATTGTGGTAGAACACTCTCATGGACATTCTTATGTCTCTCTTGTCTTTGTGGTAGAACACTCTCATGGACATTCTTATGTTCACCTGTAAATGACATATCTTGTCCAGATGTTTGTTGTCATATTTCAGATGTAAAGGACTACGTTAGATGTTTTTTCTTTTAAAATTTGATTGCTCAGATTACTGACAAATTAAATTGATGTGACCCCTAACTTGGATTTTCTGCAGACAAACAACATGGCTGGTGGCGTATCTATGACATTGCCATGTTGAAGTCAATCATGTCCTGTACACTTAGTCGAGGCATCAGAGAGAAAAGTCTGCAGCGTTCCATACACCGTTACCTGGATTACGCACACCTACACTGTACCTTTGATTCTGACAAGGGTGAGACTGATCCAAATGCAGGTAAGCTTTGTAGGTGTTAACTAATTAACAGTAGTGTGATACAGGTATGCTTACCAAAACTGTCTCTTGATCTTGGTGTACCTGTCCTAACTTTGACATCATTCATGGGCCATAACTGCTTATCTCATCACTGCATGAAGCTTGCAACAACAAATTCTCATGCTCTTGCAGGTAGTGACTTCTGAAGCAGTTTGCTCTAAATGATTACGTTGTCGGCCAGCCTCACATTAGTCACATGACATACATTGGGTGTTGGGGCTCTTGTTTTTTTTTCTTGCTAACTGGAGCACCCAGCTTGTGTTACAGATTTGTTAGTACTGTCTTGTGATGTTAATGTGTGATCTTGTGATGTTAACATGTGATATTTGATGTTAATGCGTGATCTTATGATGTTAATGTGTGATCTTGTGATGTTAATGTGTGATCTCCTGATGTTAATGTGTGATCTCATGATGTTAACATGTGATCTCATGATGTTAACATGGGATATTGTGATGTTAACAAGTGGTCTTGTGACATTAACTTGTAATCTTGTGATGTTAACATGTAATCCTGCAATGTTAGTACAGGTTGGTAACCGCAGAATCTGAAATGCTCAGGGACGGCCGTGTTTCAGAAATCTGATTTTTTTTCAGTTTTTATTTATCGCCTAAACTAGCCCAAACACTGCACACAGTAGCCGAAGCCACCACAAAGGAGCCCAAGTTGCCTAAAAATCGATTAGAAAATCGCCCAAAAGTCAGCAGAAAAAACTTTTCATAATATTTCAGTATTCGCATGTTCGGATTCCGCGTTACACACCTGTATTTGATATTGGGATGTTAACAGGTGATGTCAATGTGTGGTCTAGTGATGTCAATATGTGATCATGTAATGTTAATATGTGATCTTGTGATATTAACCTTTAGCACGCTGCATGCGCATTATTACGACAGAAATATGCTATGTTCTGCCAGCTGCAGGCGCATTATTGCGACTAACGGACATCGTCGGTTTCTCATTATAATTTGTGTACACGTGATTTCACCCCCCGGATGTTACGTTTTAATGTTATTTGCGAGAGAGTTAGCTTCTGTTTCCGATCTTTATTTAGTGATGGGTGTATTAGCTTTTATTTTCTGTGAATTTTTTAAATCTAAATGAATCGGCATTGAACATGCGGCCATTTTCGCTCAAATTTTAATGGATTCTGACTCTGATGCGATGACATTTTTGTCTTTATTAGCGCTGATATCGGTTCTCAGAATATGGGTAATGGCAGAGATGGGGCCGATAGTAGAATGTCATTCCTAGTATGTCTAATTTTAGGGGTTAGGTTTAGGTTTATGGGAAAGATTTAGGGTTACGGCCGAATGTCACTGCTGACGAAGGCGTTTGTTGCTTTGCTACTGATGATGGGTGTAACGAAAAGATCGTCATTTGATTTGTATTGGTCAAATGACTTTCATTGAGATGCAAGGGATATGGACTCTTCGTTTGTTGGTTTTTTTTTTAAATTAAAAAAAAATTTTAAATTTAAAATTTTTTTTTTTTTTAAATATTTATTTTTTTCGTTTTTTTCATCTTTCCTTTCCTCTCTTCCTATCACATCTAACATGTACACAAACAAATTTTATATCATCAGATTCATCATTCATTTATTTATATAAATTCCAAAAATGATAGCAATTGACCAAGAAACACAAAAACTATAGACATTACAAGTCACCCACTATAAAAACGGGGCGTTGTGAAAAAGAATGCAGCTGCAGGCGCATTGTTTTGGGAATTTTGTGCAGCGTGGTAAAGGTTAACATGTGATCTTGCAATGTTAATGTGTGATCTATGATGTTATCATGTGATGTTAATTTGTAATCATGTGATGTTAATATGTGGTCAGTTGATGTTATTATGTGGTCATGTGATTTTAATATGTGACTGTGTGATGTTAATGTGTGATCTTGTGATGTTAATGTGTGGGCAAGAGATGTCAATATGTGATCATGTAATGTTAATATGTGATCATGTAATGTTAATATGTGATCTTGCCATGATAACATGTGATCTTGTCATGTTAACATGTGGTCTTACAATGTCAATATGTGATCTGTGATGTTATCATGTGATCTTGTGATGTTATCATGTGATGTTAACATTTGATCATGTAATTTTAATGGTATATTGCAATGTTAATATGTGACCTTGTGAATTTAATATGTGATCTTGTGATGTTAATGTATAATCTTGTGATGTTAATAGGTTATTGTGGTATGTTAGTACGTGATTGTGTGATGTTAAAATGTGATCTTTTGATGCTAATATGTGATCTTTTGATGCTAATATGTGATCTTATGAAGCTAATATGTGATCTTGCAATGTTAGTATGTGATCTTGCAAAGTTAGTATGTGATCTTGCAATGTTAATATGTGATCTTGCAATGTTAAACTTTGATCATGTGTTGTTAATATGTGATCATGTGATATTAATATTTGGTCTTGTGATTTAATGTGTGATCTTGCAATGTTAATATGATTGTGTGATTTTAATATGTGATATTGTGATGTTGCTATGTGATCTTAGTATGTGACCTTGCAATATTAATGTGTGATCTTGTGATGTTAATATGTGATCTGTTGATGTTAATAAATGATGCTTGACACACGTTGTTGCGTGCATATTTTGACGTACATATTACAAAAATCGATATGGCTATTTAATATGGAAAAGATATAGACATTCATTCATTTGTGTATGAAAATGCTGTCTATGGGGAAGGCTAGATAGTCCATAATTGTTTTACCCTTTTGATTATAGGAGTAATCGTTCTTGATATTAATTCGGCGCATGGATATGACACCCTTGTCCGTACCTATTTCTTAGGGCCAGAAAATAGATTAATTTGCTTATTATGTTTATGGCCTGAATTCATATGTATTACATATTATTAGTACAAGTAGAATCAGTCCTATATTGTATATTTTGGATGGGTAGGCAGGACTATATTCTTGTTACACCGCTCTAACGGAAGTAGGAGTTGTCTTGTCTAGTCGTGAGGAGTTCCGATGTACCGTGACAATGGTGGGTACGCATTTTTCCAGGGCTGGTATATTCTTCAGTAAAAATGATTTACGAAGTAGTTTTTCTTCTATAGGAGATTGTGTCTCTACTAGAGTTGTGTTAGAGACTCTCCTAATGTACGGTACCATGTATGATTCGGACTCCAGGTAATTCCAGTCCCTGTTTTGATGATCTCAGGTCGGTTAGGCCTAGCGGGAATTTTGTGCTTCGCAACGCTAGGGTCAAGTTTGTATCGACGGAGATGACAGGCTCCATACTGTAATTATATCTACGTGAGGTAACTGGATTACGGTAGATCTGTATGGAGGAACTTTATGAAATTATGCATATGTATTGCAAATTAACTTTGGCTTATATATATATCCTCCTGTGAGCGAGTGAGCGACAACTCAGGTAGGCGGCCATGTTACATTCCTGTCATCGCATTTTTTGGATCACTGTCTAAAGAACGGAACACGTATCTTATTATTCGGACAGTGGCAAGGAGATCTCAATTTTGATAGAAACCCCTTATCGTGGTTTCACAATATGATAAACTGTGAATATAAAGCAACTTTAGTTACTTACCGATCCGCCTTCACTGACGCGCTTAGTCAGATAGGGGATGCGGCCATTGATGTACTACCTATTATTTATGAATGTGCCATGACATAGGATCTACTATGTATGCCTGCAAATTGATATGTCAACATACCCATGATTTACTCGTTATGTCCCAGTGTGAGCGTCCAAATAAACTGTGTAAACAAAGATTCCAGCAGTCTGCATTGGTGCCTTGTAGACACAAGTGAATGAGTGTTTAGTTTGGTCAGAACACGAACAGTACACCATTCGCGTTAAACACACTCTACACTTCTACCCATATATACACCATCCTGCGTCGGTTGAAGTGACCAAGTTTAGGGCCTGCTTCCCCTGGAGCCTTAGAGGGAAACTACTGTTTACAGCTGCCTTTGCCTTCCCTAACTTAGGACTAGGGTGAGTTACCCATTTACAGCTGGGTAGACTGGAGCATGCCTGATCTCAACAACTCTGTACACTACAATGGACATATACAGTAGTGGCACGACCAACAACATGTTACAGTGATTGATAGTGGAGCTTTACAGAAGAAAGAGAACACACCACACTTTACAGAAGGTTTACAGCATATAACTGATACTTCTTTACAGACTGACATTTTACAGTGTGTGTGAAAGCAACTTTACAGTGGGAAAGAAATTTTACAGTGGTGGCCAGTGTGGGGAAAGGAGATTTGATGCAGAACAGAAAAAATTAGAAGCTGCTGCTGCTGCAGAACAAAAAAAATTAGATAGAGAAGCTGAAGAGAGAAAAGCAATAAGAGAACATGAGTTTGAATTAGAGAAATTAAAATTGACAAGTATGAGTAATGTTAATCAGGCATCTAGTGGTAATGGTAAACCCTTTGTGTACAAGGTCAAGGTACCAGCGTTCAACTCTGCCAGTGATGATATAGCATTCTGGCTTGATAGATTTGAACAGGCTTGTCGAGCTCATAATGTTGACAAATCACAGTATGTGAATCAGTTGTCTGAAAATCTAAAAGGGGAGTCTCTGAGTAAGTTATATTTCGTCGAAGAGGCCGACAAGGATAATTATGATGCTGTTAGGGCAGCTTTGATGAAGAGATATCAGCTGTCTGAGGAAGATTATCGTCTTTTGTTTAAAACAATGAGACCTGAGGTAGGTGTAGAATTCTCAGAATTCATCTCAAAAGCACGAATTACACTTTCACGATGGATTGAATTATCCAAAACAGAGAAAACATTTGATGGTCTTACGGATTTATTGCTAAGAGACAAGGTCATGTCTTCGGTAAATAAATCATTCCTAGAGTTCTTACATGAGCGTAAACCTAGTACATTAAAGCAAATGGAAGAATATTGTGACCAGTAGGCCACGGCACACCCTGACATGATTCTTAGTAACTCTAACATTAAAGAGAGTATGCCAGTTGCTTCGGCAACAGAATATAATCAGAATTACTCACACAAATTCCAAGGAGCTAAAAATAAATTTGATAAAAAGGTTAATTGGAATAAGTATCAAAACCAAGATAACCACTCAAATCAGGGTTCTTCTTCGAAGAACTGGAATCGGGCAGATAGTCCTCGACACGCGAGGGGTACCCATAATTTTAGAAATTCTCGTAAAGGGAGTAGCTATAGGAACTACCCAAGTGCTTCATGGAGACAAAAAAACCAATATTACAGGGATACTCAATATAATGAGCGTGATGATTATGATCATGAATATTATGATTCAAACCCAAATAGGGGTTATAACAGAGGCAATAATAATTATAGAGACAATTATAACCGAGGTAGATCACAACACAAAAGACATGGTAAATCTTATTACCAGGCTAACTCTGCACAACAGGAGTTCCACGACGCCGGTAATCAGAATAATGATAAAAAAGACTCCAATAGTGTAGCAAATTCCGCTTTTGATTTTGCTAGAGCATCTGAGTGTTCGCAATGCAAAACATTATTCGATCCAACCACAGTTTCTACTTTAAGCTGCGGTCACCCGCTTCCCGCGCTCCATGCGTCAATCGCGCATAATGGAAGGGGTGCTCTTGTCTTTAATAGGGGCCTAATAGATGGTACTCCGGTATCAATTCTTTTCGATTCGGGGTGCACTACCATCGGAGTGAGGCAATCACTCGTAAATCCTTCTCGAGCTACAGGCAATATAGTCAAATGTGTAACATTTGGTGGCACATTGGAGAAGTACTCCACTGCCATTATCAATATTGCAACGCCTTTCTTTACAGGAGAGGTGCAAGCATGTCTCTTGCCAAATCCGATCGCTGATCTTATCATCGGTCGCATTCATGGAGTGAAAGAATGCACTCCACAGCAAATTTCTAATTGGGAAAATGTTAATATGCAATCTGCTAATGCAGTAATCACTAGGGCTCAAGCTCTTAATATGCCGCAATCTGCACATTCTGAAGATAATGATGCGCAGATCCAAGATGATCCCTTGGAGATTTCCCATGATTCCTTTACAAAACAGCAGGAAGATGATCCTACTCTAAAGAAATTCTTTACTCTGGCAACAAAAGGTGATCCGAATAAGGATACAAATCGTAAATCATGGATTACGATGAAGAATGGCGTACTTGTACGTATGGTACAAGACTCCGCTAAGTCCATTCACTCTCAAATCCTTGTGCCTAAAAATATAAGAGTTAAAATCTTACAGCACGCTCATGATTCGCAGTGTGCTGGACATATGGGTTTTTCCCGTACTAAAGCTAGAGTTCTTCAATCTTTCTTTTGGCCTGCTGTGAATAAGGACATACGAATCTATTGTCGATCTTGTAAAGTATGTCAAGAGATTAAATCCAGAGGTCCACGCCATGATGCACCTATTCAGGCTGCAGACATTCCAATTCGACCATTTCAAAAAATGGCGATAGACATCATTGGTCCATTTAAGATAAAGTCTGCTAGAGGACACCAATTTATTTTGACGTGTGTTGATATGTGCACACGTTGGCCGGAGGCTGTTCCTCTAAAGAGCATAACTACTGCTGACGTCGCAGATGCTCTTTGGTTAATATTTTCTCGTCTGGGATTTCCAGCAGAAATATTATCCGACCATGGTACCCAACTCATATCGGATACCATGTCTCAAGTAATGTCGACTCTTAAGATAGAGAGATCGCTGAGTAGTATTTATCATCCTATGTCCAATGGGATGGTGGAACGTCTGAATAGAACTCTGAAAAACCTACTAGGTAAGATAACAGAAGATCATCCTCAGGATTGGGATAGGGTTTTACCCGCGGCTCTCTTTGCATATAGAGAGGTCGCCAACGAACATACAGGATTTTCTCCCTTTGAACTTGTCTTTGGCGCGAAACCGCGAGGTCCTATGTCCTTACTTCGTGATCTTATAACTGCTGATAATATTGTCGATGACACAAAATCCTCTTATGAATATGTCATCGCACTTAGACACAAGATTATTGAAGCATGCAAATCGGCAACTGCTTCTTCTGAATTTGCGAAACAGAAGGCAAGGGAATTTGCCAATAAAAAGAGATGTTTGCGACAACTTTGTCCAGGTGACAAAGCATTTGTCTTGCTACCTTGTAGGGAAAATAGACTTCTTATTTCTTGGAAAGGTCCGTACGATATAATATCAAAAGTTTCCGATGTTGACTATATCGTCGATATTGACGGGATCGTAAAACCTTCCACATCAACATGCTCACGGAATTCCATGAACGTCCTGATTATTTACAACCTGTTTTCCAGGCAACGGACGATTTTCCAGTCCAACATGGACAGTACTCATCTCTGTCAGTAATACAGGAGGATGAGGAAACGAGTTTCTCGGATGTAAATTTACCTTTTCCAATGATTCCTCTTCACTCTAATGAATCATAGAAAGATGTTGCAATTTCTCCATAATTATCTCCAGGAGAGCAGAAACAAGTTTCTACTATGTTAGAACAATTTCAGGATGTCCTTACTGACATTCCTGGTCAAACTGATGTCATTCAACATGACATTATTCTTACTGACCATAGTCCAATAAGAGTCAGACCGTATCCTATCCCGATACATTTTCAAGCACAGGTAGAGAAAGAGTTGGATGAGATGATAGAGTTAAAAATTATTGAACCATCCACATCAGCATATTCTTCGCCGATGGTTATTGTACAAAAAAAAGACAATAACATACGTCTTTGCGTGGATTATCGCAAATTGAACCAAGTGACGAAATTTGATGCTGAACCTATGCCTTTACTAGAAGAGCTACTTACGAGACTATCGAATTCTCATTTCTTTACTAAACTCGATTTGTCTAAGGGATATTGGCAAGTTCCATTATCCGAACACGCCAAACCGTTTACTGCTTTTTCGATGCCTAGGGGTCTATTCCAATGGAATTTCATGCCTTTTGGTCTTATGAACGCCCCTGCAACATTCATACGCATGATGCGTCGAATCCTATCTCATCGCTCAGATGTCATTGCGTATCTTGATGACATCTGTCTTTTCAGTGATACTTGGAACGATCACTATAATGGGATAAATGAACTATTGTCTATCTTACGCGAGCATAATCTGACAGCGAAACCATCGAAAGCATGTATTGGTTTTAGCGAAATATCTTTCTTAGGACACCGTGTTGGTCATGGGTTCCTAAAAACAGAAGACCATAATACAAGTAAGATACTTAACATTTCTATTCCTAAGACTAAAAAGTAAGTGCGAAGTCTCTTAGGTCTAATACAATTTTATGGACGATTCATTCCGAATCTGTCCTCCATTATGTCACCTCTTTCTTCCTTGCTAAAGAAAGGGTCTCCTAATGTAGTCCACTGGACTCAAGAATGTCAATCCTCTTTGGATAAGGTTAAAACTATGTTTTCTACTTCACCTATCCTAGTATTGCCTTCTAAGGATAAGACATTTATTCTTCGTAGTGACGCTTCATCCACCGGGATTGGAGCAGCACTAATGCAAGAGTACTCTGGAACTCTGCATCCTGTGATGTATATTTCTCGGAAATTAAATGCTGCAGAGAAGAATTACTCGGTCCTAGACCGTGAATTATTGGCTATGGTTTGGTCAATCCTTAAACTGCAAAGATTTCTTCTTGGCGCGCATTTCATTGTGGAAACTGACCAGAAAGCTCTTACGGCTATTCAGAGTAAAAATCTGAAGAGCGCAAGATCAACGCGATACGCGATTGCTTTGCAGCCATTTCATTTTTCGGTGCGAGCTATCCGTGGGTCAGAAAATGTGATGGCAGATATTTTGTCTAGATGCCCACATGATTCATAACTGTTATACAACTTGATACAGTTGTTCCTATGTTGAAATGTGTACACATATGTAATATCATATATTGATTGTAACACTACTTAGCGGTTCATTGATATTTATTCACCGCTGATCTTTCAATGTTTTTTTCGTCTTTGATGATCATGATGTTAAGATATCTTAGATGAAATTTATGTATAAACTAATGTACAAATTGTGTCATTGCTAATATTGTAGTATGCGTTGGTGACACCTCTCTGGAAATATTTATACTTAGAGAAGTACTTTCTCTAAGGTCAGAAAACTTATGCTTATCATCTGCGCATTGTTATTGGTGCGTTGTGAGCCTATTGTATGTTGCTCCTAGATGTATTTCAAAAAAAAAAAATGTCCATTTTTTTTTTTCCCGAGGGGTGTGGTAATCTGTTGCGTGCATATTTTGGCGCACATATTACAAAAATCGATATGGCTATTTAATATGGAAAAGATATAGACATTCATTCATTTGTGTATGAAAATGCTGTCTATGGGGAAGGCTAGATAATCCATAATTGTTTTACCCTTTTGATTATAGGAGTAATCGTTCTTGATATTAATTCGGCGCATGGATATGACACCCTTGTCCGTACCTATTTCTTAGGGCCAGAAAATAGATTAATTTGCTTATTATGTTTATGGCCTGAATTCATATGTATTACATATTATTAGTACAAGTAGAATCAGTCCTATATTGTATATTTTGGATGAGTAGGCAGGACTATATTCTTGTTACACCGCTCTAGCGGAAGTAGGAGTTGTCTTGTCTAGTCGTGAGGAGTTCCGATGTACCGTGACAATGGCGGGTACGCATTTTTCCAGGGCTGGTATATTCTTCAGTAAAAATGATTTACGAAGTAGTTTTT
This sequence comes from Oreohelix idahoensis, assembly GCA_024509875.1. Classification (NCBI taxonomy): domain Eukaryota; kingdom Metazoa; phylum Mollusca; class Gastropoda; order Stylommatophora; family Oreohelicidae; genus Oreohelix; species Oreohelix idahoensis. The sequence goes on along the minus strand of JAMPIV010021124.1, from coordinate 158,676 downwards.
TCTTCTATAGGAGATTGTGTCTCTACTAGAGTTGTGTTAGAGACTCTCCTAATGTACGGTACCATGTATGATTCGGACTCCAGGTAATTCCAGTCCCTGTTTTGATGATCTCAGGTCGGTTAGGCCTAGCGGGAATTTTGTGCTTCGCAACGCTAGGGTCAAGTTTGTATTGACGGAGATGACAGGCTCCATACTGTAATTATATCTACGTGAGGTAACTGGATTACGGTAGATCTGTGTGGAGGAACTTTATGAAATTATGCATATGTATTGCAAATTAACTTTGGCTTATATATATATCCTCCTGTGAGCGAGTGAGCGACAACTCAGGTAGGCGGCCATGTTACATTCCTGTCATCGCATTTTTTGGATCACTGTCTAAAGAACGGAACACGTATCTTATTATTCGGACAGTGGCAAGGAGATCTCAATTTTGATAGAAACCCCTTATCGTGGTTTCACAATATGATAAACTGTGAATATAAAGCAACTTTAGTTACTTACCGATCCGCCTTCACTGACGCGCTTAGTCAGATAGGGGATGCGGCCATTGATGTACTACCTATTATTTATGAATGTGCCATGACATAGGATCTACTATGTATGCCTGCAAATTGATATGTCAACATACCCATGATTTACTCGTTATGTCCCAGTGTGAGCGTCCAAATAAACTATGTAAACAAAGATTCCAGCAGTCTGCATTGGTGCCTTGTAGACACAAGTGAATGAGTGTTTAGTTTGGTCAGAACACGAACAGTACACCATTCGCGTTAAACACACTCTACACTTCTACCCATATATACACCATCCTGCGTCGGTTGAAGTGACCAAGTTTAGGGCCTGCTTCCCCTGGAGCCTTAGAGGGAAACTACTGTTTACAGCTGCCTTTGCCTTCCCTAACTTAGGACTAGGGTGAGTTACCCATTTACAGCTGGGTAGACTGGAGCATGCCTGATCTCAACAACTCTGTACACTACAATGGACATATACAGTAGTGGCACGACCAACAACATGTTACAGTGATTGATAGTGGAGCTTTACAGAAGAAAGAGAACACACCACACTTTACAGAAGGTTTACAGCATATAACTGATACTTCTTTACAGACTGACATTTTACAGTGTGTGTGAAAGCAACTTTACAGTGGGAAAGAAATTTTACACACGTTTTATTTTAATTATAATGTTGTAACACAGTTGTATATATCTGATATTTTTATCATGGAGGCGATGTTATTAATTCAATTATGCTTTTTGACTAACTCAAATTTCATGTTTCCATGACAGTTGTGTTTCTCCCAGAATCATGATCATTTCAGAGTTGGAATGTTGTATCATATTGCCCTTTATGTCTTATCTTTTCATTCCCCAGGTCCAGCCGAGGCTGTAGACAAGGAACAAACAGGCAAGGCAGCAGAGAAGAGGAGAAATGACACAAACAGGAACAAAGACAAGAAAGATGAGACAAGAAATAACAAGATAAAGAAAGATGAGATAAGAAAGATGAAGGAAATAAAAGATGATGGTAAAGAAGAAGAGCCTGGTGAGTGTGAGGATACTGAGAATCAGGTCAAGGTCGAGGATGGAGAACTGATGACTGCAATCAAAGCTGAGGTTCTCGTCAAGGTGGAAAACAAAGATACAGATATTAAACCTGATGATGATGAGAAAGAACAAAAGTGTGAAGAACCTGACTATGTTCCACCTGATGACCCTCAAAAGTGGTCAGTGAAGACCATGCATGACATTGAGCTGGCTGCCCTGGAGGAAGTTGAAGCATTGGAGGAGAGAATTTTTCAGGCCAGCCTTCAGGCCAAGGTCAGTGTCAGTTTGTAAAAATGTATCATGTTGGTGTTCAAGTAGTTGGACCAAGTTGTCCATGTCAGGTTGTCTGTAAAATAGTTGGATATATCAAGATCATAGTGAAATAGTTGGACTGGTCAAGTTGTCTGTAAAATAGTTGGATATTTCAGGTTTATAGTGAAATAATTGAATGTGTCAAGTTGTTTGTAAAATAGTTGGACTTGTCAAGTTGTTACTGAAATAGTTGGATGTGTCAAGTTGTTAGTGAAATAGTTGGAGGTGTCAAGTTGTTAGTGAAATAGTTGGATGTGTTAAGTTGTTAGTGAAATAGTTGGATGTGTTAAGTTGTTAGTAAAATAGATGGACTTGTCAAGTTGTTAGTGAAATAAATGGAGTTGTCAAGTTGTTAGTAAAATAGTTGGACTTGTCAGGTTGTTAGAAAAATAGCTGAAAAAAAAAAAACAATTACACCACTAGTTGAAAAAAAACTCATACACCACTGGTTGGGACTGGGACAATACTCATACACCATTGGCTGGGACATTACTCATACACCACTGGCTGGGACATTACTCATACACCACTGGTTGGGACAATACTCATACACCACTAGTTGGACAATACTCATACACCACTGGTTGGGACAATACTTATACACCACTGGTTGGGACAATACTTATACACCACTGGTTGGGACAATACTCATACACCACTGGTTGGGACAATACTCATACACCACTGGTTGGGACAATACTTATACACCACTGGTGGGTGTGACGTGTAATGGAAAAGAGTCTACAGTAATCACATGATAACATCATAGATCACACATTAACATTGCAAGATCACATGTCAAGATCACATATTAACATTACATGATCACATATTGACATCACTAGATCACACATTAACATCACAAGATCACATGTTAACATCCCAAGATCAAATACAGGTCGGTAATGCAGAATCTGACCATACGAATACTGAAATATTATGAAAATCACAAGTTTTTTTCTGCTGACTTTGGGCGATTTTCTAATCGATTTTTAGGCAACGTGGGCTCCTTTGTGGTGGCTTCGGCTACTGTGTGCAGTGTTTGGGCGATAAATAAAAACTGAAAAAAATCAGATTTCTGAAACATGGCCGTCCCCGAGCATTTCAGATTCTGCTGTTACCAACCTGTACTAACATTGCAAGATTACATGTTAACATCACAAGATTACAAGACTATTGCAACCTAATAGCTGCTCTCTGATTTGCTAGCTAAAACATGCATTAAACTACTTGTCCTGTCTTCTGCAGCGTACCTTTTTGTCACCGCCCTTTTTCTTTAAACACTGGGAAACGCTATGTTTACAATCTTCTTAGACCTGTCAGTCATAGCAGGAAACAAATCTCGCTATGGTTATACTTTGTTCCACTCACGCGAGCTCATCTGTCAATCATATACAGGGTTCGTAGCGACCTGGAAAACCCAGGAAAAGGCTGGAAAACGAAAAAAAAATTTACAGGCCTTGAAAAGGCTGGAAAAATGGCTAAAAGCCTTGAATTTCCCACATCGGAAATGGAAAAAAAATATGAATCGAAAGTTGGATGCTTGGCGTCCATTTTTCGGTTATTGGTGGTATTTTTCGTTAAACTTCAGTTACCGTATAACTTTTACTTCCCTTTGCGCACTAAATCCATTTCCAGACGTTTTCGGTGGTTTGCATTTTCGGCGCTTTCCATTAACGATGTGAACGCACAGATTTATTTTTAGCGCTTGCGTCTGTTGTTACTCGAATGCTACTGGGAAAAAACACCAAGAACTTGTCTCTGCGCATTCACGTTGTATTAAATCGTTCATTTCAACTGAGGTAAGTAATAAATTCATTTATCTCATTTATAAAACATATTTAAATAAGTCCAGTTTATAGATAGGCCTACTGTTCTTGCATCTGTAATTTACAATGTAGGCCTATTTACAGTTTTATTTTTAACCATGGCCAAAATTATAGTGTTTGAATGAAATTTCTTGGTTTACAACTGCTTACGGGAACATGTTTGACACAGTTTAAGATGGTCAGGAATAGAAATTGATGGCAATTCCATATCCTATAGCTACCCTGTTGTCAGACCCATGTCCCACTGTTCATTTCACCACAATTTTTGGAAATAAATATATTTTGAATGCTTTTTTTATTATATTTATGATGAAGAGACATATCCCGTTCAACCTCTGAAGGGTTATAATTAGGATAGGCCTCCATGTTTTCAATTCCAGATAACATGAATAACCGTCGATACATGAAAGTGTCATTACATCTGTCAAATCACTGTAATTAGGATAAATGAAAATTACCAATTTTGTGCATAGGCCTATGTTATTAAAAAAAAAAGAATTAAATAAAATTTGTAAAAAAATCTAGGCTAAACAAACGGAAACGAGATAAAACCAAACAAAAATAGTAAAGATGGGGGGGGGGGGGGGGGGGGGGGGGGGGGGGGGGGGGGGGGGCGCCCCAACAGAGGGCAGTCCAAGAGGAATAAGATGGACTACATTTTCTACATTGGAAGATCTGGAATATGCAGATGACATTGCACTACTAGCACATTCACATCAACACATCCAGGAAAAAACGGATAGACTTAATAAGTTTAGCCAGCAGGTGGGCTTGAACATCAATTTAAAGAAGTCAGAGGTCATGACGCTCAGTGTGAGCAACCCTGAGCCCATATCAGTAAGGAATCAGCAACTGGTACAGACAGACACCTTCACATACCTAGGATGCATAGTAACACCAGACGGCGGGGCAGACAAAGACATTAACATCAGAATGAACAAGGCAAGAACAGCCTTTTTTAGCCTAAACAACATCTGGAAGTCCTCTCAATACAGCACAAGCACAAAATTAAGATTATATCAGAGCTGTGTGCTTTCTGTGCTTCTCTATGGTGCGGAATGCTGGAGAGTTACAGAGAAGGAAATGTCGAAATTGTCCTCTTTTCACACAACATGCCTAAGAAAAAATTCACCGAATCTTTTGGCCGAATACCATCACCAACCAAGATCTGCTTACTCGGAGCAAGCAAGAGGACATGCACACCATCATAGCTGGCAGACGCTGTAGCTGGCTTGGCCATGTCCTCAGAAGAGACCCCGATGCCATCACAAGAACAGCTATGCTTTGGACCCCTGAAGGAAAACGAAAGAGAGGCCGACCAAAAACAACTTGGCTGAGGACTGTGGAGGCTGAGATGCAAAGAATGAACCAGAGTTGGGGCACTGTACGAAGGATGACCGCATAAGTTATTTGTATGTTCTGTTTTTTTTTTTTTTACAGTCAAAAACACACCCCAGTTTTACCCTCAATTCAAATACAGTCAATTAATAAAAAAAATTGTCCAGAAAAACTGTTATTTGGACCTGATAGTTTTAATTCAAATACAGGAATTAATAAAAAAATTGCAGAAAATGTTTCAGTTTGCCAGTCTGTCTGTCTGAAAGGAAAACTTTCTACCTGGCCTCTTTTGGACTGGCTCCATATTTCACCTCACTTCTTGAGAACCAGCTGAGCAAGAACAGTTACATTGTTCTGTTTGATGAAAGCAAGAACAAATCAATGCAGCGAAAGCAAATGGATTTCCATGTTCATTTCTGGGATGTAAATGTGATAAAAACACATTATCTTACATCAAAGTTTCTTGGACATGCTAGAGCTCTTGATATGCAGACTGCATTTGATGATGCATGCTCATAGTTAAATTTAGGACATTTGCTCCAACTGTCCATGTAAATTGGGCTTTTCATGACAAAATTAATGCGCTACTGAACCAGAACTGTGGCATAGAACTACTGAATGTTGGAAGCTGTGGGCTGCACAAAGTTCATGGTGCCACAACTGAATATATGTCCATTGATTTTTTTTCAAACTTTTTTTCCCAGACACTGCCATAGATCCCACTGACGAAGTGAATAGGTATGGAGAAAATCACCTCGCTCTGCACACAGGCAGGAATTTCAAGCACTAACTGCCACTATGGTGCGGAATGCTGGAGAGTTACAGAGAAGGAAATGTTAAAATTGTCCTCTTTTCACACAACATGCCTAAGAAAAATTCATCAAATCTTTTGGCCGAATACCATCACTAACCAAGATCTGCTTACTCGTAGCAAGCAAGAGGACATGCACACCATCATAGCTGGCAGATGCTGGAGCTGAGTTGGTCATGTCCTCAGAAGAGACCCCGATGCCATCACAAGAACAGCTATGCTTTGGACCCCTGAAGGAAAACGAAAGAAAGGCCAACCAAAAACAACCTGGCGGAGAACTGTGGAGGCTGAGATGCAAAGAATGAACCAGAGTTGGGGCACTGTACGAAGGATGGCCACCGACCGAGCAAAGTGGAATCAATTTGTTGTTGCCCTACAAGACGCCACTAGGCGTGATGGCCACTGACTGCTTTGACGGTCGGCGGCTAAGGATCAAAGAAGAAGAAGACTAACTGCCACAAAGTGGGAATTCAAACTATCTGCTCCCATTGATGCTAAAACATAATACTGCATGAAATTGAAAATTGATACTGATAAGGAAAATTATGAAGGTTGTGTTGGGGCAACTTTCAGGGTTGTGAAAGATCTTCTTGATGGATAGGCAACAAGGGAGATATTCTCTTCTGTGGTAGTTTTTATTCAGCCTTCAGCTTTATTTCAAGACCTGAAAGAAATTCAGATTGGTGCATTTGGAACAGTAGCTGAAAATAGGAAGCATTTTCCTGAAACACTGAAGAAAAAGCAACTCAAATTGAAAAAGGCAAATCATCCTGTGTTTTGTGGGAGAGAAGATAAGGCATGCCGACAGTCACCTGGCATGATACGAAAAGATTTAACCTTATATCTACTGTTCACTCCAATGATAATATAAACAAGACAGTTAGAAAGACAAATTCTTTAGGGCAGAACAGTTCAGAAGCCAGTGCTTGCAGAAAAATACAGCAAAAGTATGGGTGTTGACCACTTCGGCCAACTAGGTGCAAGCTACCCCTACTCACACAGATCCTATTTTTATATAATTTCTTAGTTGAAACTGCCCTGGTCAATGGGCACATAACCTACAACACTGCCAACTCAACAAAAAAGATCAAAGCAAAGATCAGGATGTCAGTCTGACTTCTTATTGAACCTGCTATTCTTCGACATCCTTCAGGGAACAGTCGAAGGTAAACAGAGAAGAGGAAGGCAGAGAAAATCCTGGGCTGATAACATCAAAGAATGGGCAGGACACGGTTTTTCCACACTTGTACGCATTGCTGAGAATAGAGAGCAGTGGAGGACCCTGTCTGCTGATGCTTCCACCATGGCACCCCTACGACCCATGACGGGTTACGGGCTGAGATGATGATTCTTCAACAATGTGACACCTTCAAAACCACAGGTCACAACAACACGACTTACTGAGCACCACTTCATTAATAAATATGAAAGGGCAAGGTACAAACCAGACTGTAAAGTGTGTAAGGCTGCAGAGAACAGAAGCCAGACTTGCATGTACTGCCCAGATTGCAATGTACCTCTATGCCTGATACCCTGCTTCAAGTTATACTGTAACTGGAATGATGATGACATTAGTAGTTAGCAATTATCCTTTAAATAATTTTAGTACACAAGTTATTGATGACGTCATTTGTCACATAGCCTCTCATCGGCATTTTTAAATAAAGCCTTCCAGACAGTTACAGGAAATAATACGAGACCTGAAATCTCTAAACAAAATTAAATATACCCTCAAATAAAATGTTATACCATTTGCTATCATAGAAACTTGTGTAGTAACTGTGACGTAAATATGACATAGACATAACTAGTGGACTATCCATCTTAACTAGTGGCTTTGCCAATGAAACAGATTATCTCAAAGGATATCCGGTAGACTGACAAATCAAAGTAACTTCCCCCAACAGTCTTAGAAACCAGTTTGTAATATATGGACCGCCCAAACCCCTAGAGTTGAATTGACCGCCACGATTTATTGGTAACTTCATAGAGACTCCAGTGAAGAGAATAATGGCTAACCCGACCCCTGGCTATATGACACGTTTATTCTCTCAATCAGCGGATATGTTTTCAAGGTTCTAAATACAGAAAATATTTGGTAGTCAGTATGACATATTCCTCAGGTGGGTAAAAATCTCGATTTAGTATTCCGACTTATACATATAGCAGACAAGAAAATAATGTACATATGTTCATCAAAAATTGGAGACCTGAAATTTATGAGACAAATTCATATTGTGGAATGTATGCTGCAGGATTGAAAAGGGAGTCCCATTTTAACTACAAGTTGTACATCTGGAAGAAATCTAAATAAAAGCTTCATTTATATATATTTCGGATTTTATTCACAATTATTTTTAGCCTTTTTTGTTGAAATACGTGGTTCATCGTTAAATCAATACATCCAAGCTTATTTTATTCATTGCCATCCATGTCCCTAACATTTTATTGCACTGACATTGAACAAATTCACTATAAAGTAGAAAAAGATTATGGTTTTAAAACATCTCCTGAAATTTCTAAACATAGCCACACAAATTCAAGGTGGCCGCCATGATCATATGACCAATTTGCATAAAATATGTTTTTTCGGATGTGGCAACCATTCATAATGGTGCTCTGAAAATTTCAAAGGCCTATGTTTTTCAATTTTTTATGAATTTAAAAAAAAAAACCAGTTGTTTTTAAAGAAATCTGCAAACACCCTTGGTAATGGTAGACAGTAATGCTCCAGATTGCTGGTCAGCAAAGTGATAATTAAATCTGAGAAAATTAGATGAGAAAAATATTAGAGTTTACCATCCTTGAAAATCATGTGCTTGGACCTGGAAAAGGCTGGAAAAACCCTGGAAAATGCTTGAAGAAATTTGCTATGAACCCTGCATGTAATACTTGACAGCTAGACAGCATGTGAAAAGTAATGGAACAGACCTTTGAAGTTCATTCAGGAAAAATCTAGAACTCCGCCAGTACCCTTTGATCTTGAGCACGGGCTTCTAACGGGGAAACCCGCTAGGAGAACAAAAGTCTTTTGATCTCAGTCAAAACTCCAGATGAAAAACTCTGAGAGACCGGGATGTAAAGCCTTTCATCTCGGGAACTCTAGCTCCTGAATCCAGTCCCACACAGGAGTGCGAAATAACGCCATTAGAGATCAAGAGCAATATATGACATATTTACTGCTGTTTCTAAAACCCAGTCATCAGTCAGAATTCGAAGAGTCTAGCGCGCAGTTCTCGAACCATTTTTCTTTTTGGAATATTGTTTATAAGTGATTCATGGAGATTTCATTCTAGATTTCTGGTAAGAGGAAAATAGTTCTAAGTATTAGAAGTATTTCACGGTGATAGCCATTTAAAGTTAAACCCTTATGCTTCACTTAGATTTTTTCTTGCTAGTAAGGTGTATTAAATAAAATAATGCCTAGCAATTTTTCATAAACAGATATCCCAGTAAAAATGTTAGACCACGCCACCGACTGCTTCATAACTGAGACGAGACCGTATTTATGTTTACAGCGTAGACTGACTCGGCACTTAACTCTCCAGGAGAGAGAGAAATAAAAATGACTATTAACCAGACCTGACTTAGAGGCGTTAGACGACTGACAGTGGGAGAAAAGAATACATGTTATATTTCATTTGTAATTATTGTTATTATAGCATCTATTAATTTTTAAACGCCAATACGACAAAGTAACAGACGCAGATGATTTAATAGTAACAAAATGATAGGTGATCATGTTGTACATGTCGCATATTGGAGAGAGAGAGGAAATAAAACACTGTATGAGTGACCCGCCAGCCGCGAGACTGTGAGGGCGAGTCATTATCGACTCGGTCTGAACAAGATCAGCTGTCAGTGAACGTCTGTTGGTCGCAGGGCAAACCACGCGTATCTTTTCATTTCGTTTATTCATCAGGATTGACAGAGTGGATGAGAGATTGTCTTGTCCTCGTCCATGTTAATTTTTATATAGAATGGTAGCATTTTCCCACAAATGTTTTCTTGTATTTTTTGCAGACCTGATCCCCCAAGTGGACGACCAGCGGTCTTTGTCATTTATAATGTGTGTACTAGCCCAATTCTGTGACTGTAAATTATAACCACTGGACTTACCAAATCCAGGATATATGATTTTAACAGCCATAGTGGGGTATACCTGATATCATCATTATTTGTCCCTGACACCTGACAGTTGTAGTCAATTGGAGTACCTAGTTATACACTGTGCAGGACCAGCACTCTGGCAAAGAGTCGGCCGTTAAAAAAATCAGCCATCATCCTCCTTGAGATTAGGAGCAATAAGATTATCCAGATACTAGAAGCATCCCCTCTCTTAAATGGTAAACACATCAAGGCTTCTCACACTATTCACCTGGTTATATTGAAACCAGTACCCAGATAGAATTTCCAGACCAAGCGGGAAACAAGCCTGTTTTTCCCTGCCCGCCCATACACTGCAAGCGTTATCGCAACGGATTTATTAAGTTGTAGTTCCTGTATCTAGACTTATACTCCCCTTGTGCACCCCATCGGAGGAAGAGTGACAGTTTAGAACAGTGACGATAACCTTTAGGATTTATACTTCTCCCAGGATTAATCATGGAAAATAGCAGATTCGGCGTTCACCTAATTAATATTGTTTTGTTGGGATGAACTGGGGCCAATTTGTATCCTCAACAGCTGGAGTGGTACATTAATCACAGTGAAACAGGGATCTTAAAGGAATATTCTAGAAACTAGGTATACCACAGACCCACGGTTACAAGACAATAGGTAAGAGAGTGAGAGGTGGCCACTGAGTGAGAGAGTGTGTGATGATTTTTGTTTGCTGGAAAATATCTATTAATTTGATTGTTTGATTTCTACTTGGTCTTATATCGCACTAAGATTGTTTATTTCTGGAACCTAGTGCTAACCTTCAACCTTTGGGTTAATAATATTTTTTGGGATTTCTCCATACGGTGAAGGCGCACCATTCTTCTTTTTGCATCTATATGTATGATTCTTGCTATCTTTGGTTATTTGATGTTGTAACAAGTTTATTGATAATAAACAACCAAAAATTTAACTTTGTGTGTTGGTCAGACCCATACCCATTTATCCTTAGTTTTTCACGTGTATGTGTCTTGTTGTCACATAGTGTTGTGTGTGTAGCGTAACTTGTCTTATTTTAGATAGGGAGGCAAAGACTGTCTTGTAAACAAAGCACAGTTGTACGGATAGGCTGGAGGAGAGAAATCTACTCACTCCAGAGACATATCTTTCCCTCAACCTACCACCAGTGAAACTTATTTCTATACATTCTCGTGTATCTGTCAACATTCACTCTTTACTTAGACGGGCCAAATAAACCAATTTACCTACCGTACGACAGTGGGACAATACTCAAACACCACTGGCTGGGACATTACTCATACACCACTAGTTGGGACAATACTCATACACCACTGGTTGGGACAATACTCATACACCACTGGTTGGGACAATACTTACACACCACTGGTGGGACAATACTCATACACCACTGGTTGGACAATACTCATACACCACTGCTTGGGACAATACTCATACACCACTGGCTGGGACAATACTCATACACCACTGGTTGGGACAATACTCATACATCACTGGTGGGACAATACTCATACACCACTGGTTGGGACAATACTCATACACCACTGGTTGGGACAATACTTATACACCACTGGTTGGGACAATACTTATACACCACTGGTGGGACAATACTCACACCACTGGTTGGGACAATACTTATACACCACTGGTTGGGACAATACTTATACACCACTGGTGGGACAATACTCATACACCACTGGTGGGACAATACGCATACACCACTGGTTGGACAATACTCACACCACTGGTTGGGACAATACGCATACACCACTGATTGGAAACAAGAGTCCAGGAAATGTGTCACTGCTATGGCAAAAATGGTTGTGACCATTGTTGTTTGTTTGGGGGGGGGGGATTTTAATAAAGAAAATATGATCACAAAGTATAGTATTCAGGCATTAGAAGACTAATGTCCATGTATATACATACATCGTATTAGAAGACTTAACATCTGGAAGTATTCACACATCATATAAGAAGACTTAACATCCAGGTGTATGCAGACATCATATAAGAAGACTTAACATCCAGGTGTTTTCAGATATCATATAAGAAGACTTAACATCCAGGTGTTTTCAGTCATCATATAAGAAGACAACATCCAGTCATATTCAGACATCATATAAGAAGACTTAACATCCAGTCATATTCAGACATCATATAAGAAGACTTAACATCTAGGTGTTTTCAGACAATGGATGGGTTTGAAAAAAAATCGAAAAAAGGTGATTCGTCTTACGAGGACAAAAGACAAAGAAAATAGTCTACGTTACGGCCACAAGGCCTTCGTCAGGAAAGGAAAGAAAGTAAAGGCTAGATAGGACACATAAAAACTAAATAAAATAAAAACTGGGTACTTCCCTGAAGGCAAGAACCGAAATTCTATCAAAATCGCTGTCTGTTGATGACCACGTGGCTGAACAGAAAGCGACTTCCGCCGCCGGATGTACACAATGCATTGTGTACATCCGGCGGCGGAAGTCGCTTTCTGTTCAGCCACGTGGTCATCAACAGACAGCGATTTTGATAGAATTTCGGTTCTTGCCTTCAGGGAAGTACCCAGTTTTTATTTTATTTAGTTTTTATGTGTCCTATCTAGCCTTTACTTTCTTTCCTTTCCTGACGAAGGCCTTGTGGCCGTAACGTAGACTATTTTCTTTGTCTTTTGTCCTCGTAAGACGAATCACCTTTTTTCAATTTTTTTTCAAACCCATCCATTGTATTCCACGTCTTACCGCAGTTCCCCTCAACTTCCTCGTGTTTTCAGACATCATATAAAAAGACTTAACATCCAGTCATTTTCAGACATCATCTAAGAAGACTTAACATCCAGTCATATTCAGGCATCATATAAGAAGACTTAACATCCAGTCATATTCAGACATCATATAAGAAGACTTAACATCCAGGTGTTTTCAGACATCATATAAGAAGACTTAACATCCAGGCATATGCAGACATCATATAAGAAGACAAACATACAAATGTATTTTTATTTGAATATCTTGTCACTTCAGCAAGGCTGGAGGCCACATAAAGATGCTGACCTGAAGCTGGTAGACAGGTCTGTACAAGAGGTATCCGATCATGAAAGTTACCCACTGGACGTTGGTATATCAAGACTCCTGGAGCTGGAGGCAAACATTGAGCGACGTTACCTGAAGCCTCCCTTGATACGAAGGTCAGATATGAGGTTGAATTCTCATTCAAATCAGACAAGAGTTTATCTTGACATTGTCACTCAGACAAGTGTAATCTTGACATTCACAATCAATAGAGCACTAAATCCTGACATTCACAATCAATAGAGCACTAAATCCTGACATTCACAATAAATAGAGCACTCAATCTTGACATTCACAATCAATAGAATACTAAATTTTAGCATTCACAATCGATGGAATTCTAAATTTTGACATTCACAATCAATAGAGCACTCAGTCTTGACATTCACAATCAATGGAACACTAAATTCTGACATTCACAATAAATAGAGCACTCAGTCTTGACATTCACAATCAATAGAATACTAAATTTTAGCATTCACAATCAATGGAACACTAAATTCTGACATTCACAATCAATAGAGTACTCAGTCTTGACATTCACAATCAATAGAGCACTACATTTTTATATTCATGACGTTCACAATTGATAGAGCATGAAATCTTGACATTCACAATCAATTGAAAACTAAATTTTAGCATTCACAATCAATGGAACACTAAATCCTGACATTCACAGATCAAAAGAACACTAAATCCTAACATTCACAATCAGTCGAGCACTAAATCATGACATTTACAATCAGTCGAGCACTAAATCCTGACATTCACAATCAGTTGAGCACTAAATCCTGACATTCACAATCAGTTGAGCACTAAATCCTGACATTCACAATCAGTTGAGCACTAAATCCTGACATTCACAATCAATAGAACACTATGTTCTCTTACACATTGACTGTCAAGACTTGTTCTATATTCTCTTACACATTGACTGTCAAGACTTGTTCTATATTCTCTTACACATTGACTGTGAGACTTGTTCTATATTCTCTTACACATTGACTGTCAAGACTTGTTCTATATTCTCTTACACATTGACTGTCAAACTTGTTCTGTATTCTCTTACACATTGACTGTGAGACTTGTTCTATATTCTCTTACACATTGACTGTCAAACTTGTTCTGTATTCTCTTACACATTGACTGTCAAGACTTGTTCTATATTCTCTTACACATTGACTATCAAACTTGTTCTGTATTCTCTTACACATTGACTGTGAGACTTGTTCTATATTCTCTTCTCATTGACTGTCAAGACTTGTTCTATGTTCTCTTACACATTGACTGTGAGACTTGTTCTATATTCTCTTACACATTGACTGTCAAACTTGTTCTGTATTCTCTTACACATTGACTGTCAAGACTTGTTCTATATTCTCTTACACATTGACTATCAAACTTGTTCTGTATTCTCTTACACATTGACTGTGAGACTTGTTCTATATTCTCTTCTCATTGACTGTCAAGACTTGTTCTATGTTCTCTTACACATTGACTGTGAGACTTGTTCTATATTCTCTTACACATTGACTGTCAAACTTGTTCTGTATTCTCTTACACATTGACTGTCAAGACTTGTTCTATATTCTCTTACACATTGACTATCAAACTTGTTCTGTATTCTCTTACACATTGACTGTGAGACTTGTTCTATATTCTCTTCTCATTGACTGTCAAGACTTGTTCTATGTTCTCTTACACATTGACTGTGAGACTTGTTCTATATTCTCTTACACATGTCCTACTTGTTCACTTTGTCATTAACTTATTCCGTCAGTAATTTCCTCTTGTCTACAACTCCAGTGTTCAGCTGAATATGACAAACTTGTCTGGGCACTCTGATCGTCATGACGGAGATTTTGGTGATGATGAGAACATACCACCAGGCTTGTTGTTATGGAGACAGGCGGTTGTTGGTGTAGAGAGCCCGGCTCAGCTGAGCTTGTGTACGCAGCTCCTGGCCAAGTCTATCTCCTGGGAGAAGAGCATCATGAGAGTGGTAGGTGGTGGGCAGTTTGTATCATGAAATATGCTCTGTAGTGGCACATGATAGCATTTTGTTTACTGTTGTTCTGTATGATCACTCTCTGTTAACTGTTGTCCTGTATGATCCCTGTTAACTGTTGTCCTGTATGACCTATGTTAACTGTTGTCCTGTCTGATCTCTGTTAACTGTTGTCCTGTATGATCCCTGTTAACTGTTGTCCTGTATGATCCCTGTTAACTGTTGTCCTGAATGATCCCTGTTAACTGTTGTCCTGTATGATCCTTGTTAACTGTTGTCCTGTATGACCCCTGTTAACTGATGTCCTTTATGACCCCTGTTAACTTGTCCTGTATGACCCCTGTTAACTGTTGTTCTGTCTGATCTCTGTTAACTGTTGTTCTGTCTGATCTGTGTTAACGGTTGTTCTATCTGACCTCTGTTAACTGTTATCCTGTCTGATCTCTGTTAACTGTTGTCCTGTCTGATCTCTGTTAACTGTTGTCCTGTCTGATCTCTGTTAACGGTTGTTCTGTCTGATCTCTGTTAACTGTTGTCCTGTCTGATCTCTGTTAACGGTTGTTCTGTCTGATCTCTGTTAACTGTTGTCCTGTCTGATCTCTGTTAACTGTTGTCCTGTCTGATCTGTGTTAACTGTTGTCCTGTCTGGCCTCTGTTAACTGTTGTTCTGTCTGATCTTTGTTAACTGTTGTCCTGTCTGACCTCTGTTAACTGTTGTCCTGTCTGGCCTCTGTTAACTGTTGTTCTGTCTTATCTGTGTTAACTGTTGTTCTGTCTGACCTCTGTTAACTGTTGTCCTGTCTGGCCTCTGTTAACTGTTGTCCTGTCTGACCTCTGTTAACTGTTGTCCTGTCTGGCCTCTGTTAACTGTTGTCCTGTCTGGCCTCTGTTAACTGTTGTCCTGTCTGGCCTCTGTTAACTGTTGTCCTGTCTGGCCTCTGTTAACTGTTGTCCTGTCTGGCCTCTGTTAACTGTTGTCCTGTCTGATCTGTGTTAACTGTTGTCCTGTCTGGCCTCTGTTAACTGTTGTCCTGTCTGATCTCTGTTAACTGTAGTCCTGTCTGGCCTCTGTTAACTGTTGTCCTGTCTGACCTTTGGTAACTGTTGTCCTGTCTGACCTCTGTTAACTGTTGCCTTGTCTGATCTTTTTTAACTGTTGTCCTGTCTGACCTCTGTTAACTGTTGCCTTGTCTGATCTTTTTTAACTGTTGTCCTGCCTGACCTCTGTTAACTGTTGCCTTGTCTGATCTTTGTTAACTGTTGTCCTGTCTGACCTATGTTAACTGTTATCCTGTCTGACCTCCCTATGTCAAATGTTGTCCTGTCTTATTTCAGACGTGCCAGATCTGCAGGAAAGATGACAATGAAGCAGAACTACTTCTGTGTGATGGATGTGACAAGGGTTACCATACTTACTGCTTCAAGGTAGGCAGCTATCATTTTCTCTCTTTCTCTGTGTCTTGTGACCGGTATTGGTTATCTTGTCGTAAGACTAACCTTCACTGAAGGGCTGATGCGTACCCAGTGATAGTCTTCTTATTATCTTCAGTCAAAGTACTGGCTGGCTGCCAGAGATGTTTATTTCTGATTGATATTGTCCCCAGGTTCGTTCAATTCCTCAGGATTGTTATTAGTGGTGTAGTTATTGTTGTATGAATAATCAATGCTGTGAAACTGGAACTTCAAACAAGAGTCAGTGGATAAAACAGTAGGTGATCAAATAAGAGTCAGTGGATAAAACAGTAGGTGATCAAACAAGAGTCAGTGGATAAAACAGTAGGTGATCAAACAAGTCATTGGATAAAACAGTAGGTGATCAAACAGGAGTCAGTGGATAAAACAGTAGGTGATCAAACAAGAGTCAGTGGATAAAACAGAAGGTGATCTAATAAAACGATGTTTTATTTACAGTGAGAAATGAAAACATATTTATTTCAATCAGCATCAGCACGTTACACTAAATACATGTTCTTCATCATACCAAATTCCGCCTCTAGTAACTTCAATAACGTGGGGTACATAAGCTTCAATAGTTTCTAGTTGTTCTTTTAGTTTAGTCGTAAGATTTAATTTTGCTTCCACTTCTTCCATAAATTGTACCAGATCATTACCATTTGCGGATCTCTCACTGAAGTCTAACGACATCTCATAATAATCATTCTAGCTGAAATACAAGATACGAGAGGTACTCACTTGAGAAAGTATTTTCACTTTCTTTAACACATATATTTCTGGTAATGCAATCTGCACACAAACCAGTGTTTCATTTGTATCGTTAACCACTGATATGGTTAACTGCCATTATACTTGAGTTGATTCTGTAGACTAGAAAACCTCTGTTGCTAATTGTGATATGAAATAGCTCGGACACAGCTATCGAAGCATTTGCAAAAAGCCAACCTACACCTAAGGTCTTCTCTCAGGAACTGAACTGAAAATAGTAGAGCAACGCCGTTGCCTGGAAAAACTTCCCGCCAAAGATAGCATGGGGTGGCCCACCTACGTCATTGACACTTCATAACTAAGGGAACACTGCGGCGTTTTCGTAGATTTTCTGGAGACTATTCTGTTCTAAAGTATACGTTTTAGTAAACAGCGGGTTTTTGAAACTTAAGTTACCAAACCACTTCTTCTAGTACTATTTCATTTTTTATTTTATGTTTAATTTTTTTCTAAGTCTATTTAGCACGGATGGGTGCTGGCGTCGGCCAGTCGGTGACAGTCTCTCTCAGTTATATCATTCTTCTATCTTCTCTTCTTAATTATTTACTTATCTTTCTATTTTCTACTGTTTCTTTACTTAACAACAATCTCATCTTTATCTCCTTCTGACTATTGTTTACCTCTCAGACACAGTTTTCTCTCTGTTGTTTACCTTTCTATCTCTCAGACACAGTTTTCACTCTGTTGTTTACCTTTCAATCTCTCAGACACAGTTTTCACTCTGTTGTTTACTTTTCTACCTCTCAGACACAGTTTTCTCTCTATTGTTTACCTTTCTATCTCTCAGACACAGTTTTCTCTCTGTTGTTTACCTCTCAGACATGTTTACCTCTTGTTTACCTGTCAGATATGTTTATCTCTCTATTGTTTACCTCTCAGATATGTTTATCTCTATTGTTTACCTCACAGACATGTTTACCTATATTGTTTATCTCTCAGACATGTTTATCTCTATTGTTTACCTCTCAGACATGTTTATCTCTCTATTGTTTACCTGTCAGATACGTTTTATCTCTATTGTTTACCTCTCAGACATGTTTATCTCCCTATTGTTTGTTTACCTCTCAGATCCTTTTATCTCTAATGTTTATCTCTGTTGTTGACCTCTCAGACATGTTTATCTCTATTGTTTACCTCTCAGATATATCTCTAATGTTTATCTCTATTGCTTACCTCTCACATTTGTTTATCTCTGTTGTTTATCTCTCAGGCTTGATTTTGATTTTCTATCTGTTGTTTACCTCTACTTCATAAACAGATGTTTTCTTTCTGTTGTTTATCTTTTCTTCTCACATTTGTTCTTTCTGTTTTCTATTTCATCATCATACATTTTTCTCTGTTATGTTGTATCTCTTATTTCCACCATCATCAACACATTTATCATCATCATGTTTCTCTTATTTCCACCATCATCAACACATTTATCATCTTCATGTTAGTGATGTCAGTTTGATCATGTGTTTCCCGTTGTGATATTTCCACAGCCCAAAATGGAGAACATTCCGGAAGGAGATTGGTACTGCTTTGAATGTGTCTCTAAAGTAAGAATTGTCTTCTTGTACTGCAAATCTCTGCTGTTTCGGCTGTCAAGATTAGATTCTTGATTAAACCATTCAACAAATAACAGATAATCAAAGTGATCCCATGTCATCAGTGAATATTCCAGGAATAGTTTGTGCATTCACATTTTAATATTGGGATATGGGGGGGGGGATGTTAACAAATTCAAATGTGTTAGATAAACAATAGACAACAACTGGTTAGTGTTAGGATTAGATAAACAACAACTGGTTAGTGTTAGGGTTATACAACAACTGGTTAGGGTTAGATAGACAACAACTGGTTAGGGTTAGATAAACAACAACAACTGGTTAGTGTTAGGATTAGATAAACAACAACTGGTTAGTGTTAGGATTAGATAAACAACAACTGGTTAGTGTTAGGATTAGATAAACAACAACTGGTTAGGGTTAGATAAACAACAACAACTGGTTAGTGTTAGGATTAGATAGACAACAACTGATTAAGGTTAGATAACAACAACTGGTTAGTGTTAGGGTTAGATAAACAAGTGGTTAGTGTTAGGGTTAGATAGACAACAACAACTGGTTAGGGTTAGATAAACAACAACTGGTTAGAGTTAGATAAACAACAACAACTGGTTAGGGTTAGATAAACAACTGGTTAGAGTTAGATAAACAACAACAACAACTGGTTAGGGTTAGATAAACAACAACTGGTTAGTGTTAGGGTTAGATCAACAACAACAACTGGTTAGTGTTAGGGTTAGATAAACAACTGGTTAGTGTTAGGATTAGATAGCCAATTACTGGTTAGTCTTAGGGTAAGATAAACAACAACTGGTTAGTGTTAGGATTAGATAGACAACAACAACTGGTTAGTGTTAGGATTAGATAGACAACAACTGGTTGGTGTTAGGGTTAGATAGACAACAACAACTGGTTAGTGTTAGGATTAGATAGACAACAACTGGTTGGTGTTAGGGTTAGATAGACAACAACTGGTTAGTGTTAGGGTTAGATAAACAACAACTGGTTAGGGTTATATAAACAACTGGTTAGTGTTAGGATTAGATAGACAATTACTGGTTAGTGTTAGGGTAAGATAAACAACAACTGGTTAGGATTAGATAGACAACAACAACTGGTTAGTGTTAGGATTAGATAGGCAACAGCTGGTTAGGGTTAGATAGACAACAACAACTGGTTAGTGTTAGGATTAGATAGACAACAACAGCAGGTTAGTGTTAGGATTAGATGTTGCAGTACAATTCTTTGTGGCACAGGAAGACAAAGTTAATATATATGCTGATGAATACAATCAGCCTTGGTCGGGCTTACGGATGGCCGACCGGTGTGTGAGTGAGTGACTGTCAACATACGCGAATGCAAAGGGTTCTGGCATACCAACACAGACTGGAACCACACACCACAGTAAACGTAAGAGTCAGGAAATGTTGAAACGACTGGTATGTTATACACGGTTTATTACCGACACAGTGACGTAGACATCATGGTATAAATAGTTCACAGCATAAACATACAGCATCGGGTGGATAAATCCAAATATCCGTTAACCGGGACCGCATGCATCACGGTTCATAATAACATAACTTGGGCTGACCTACTCCAAGGTTTTGAATAATCAGTACTATACATAAACAAGCCAGCATAGTAAATCCAAGGCTTTGAACACAAATGCAGTACAACAATAAGCCATCATAATCCAATGCTTGAGTAATAAATGCAGTACATCAATAATCCATCATAATCCAAGCTTTGAACAACAAAATGCAGTATAACAATAAGCCCGTGCAATCCAAGGCTTTGTATGACAAATACACCGGGAGAAAAACATTCCCGTAAATCTCTCTATCTTCACTTCGATAATATATATATATATACATACTCTGCACTTTATCAAATATTCTCATTTACAAAAAGAACCCACTGGAACACACTAGCGAGATGAGATAGTCACCATCCCGAAGCCCTGCCAGGAACGTACTGTCACGAGATTACTGCATCTCAGAACAGCTCAGTAAAAATTACTCATTCGCGGACTAACCGCGTGAGACTATCGCTCAGCTCAACCGTCTCTCCCCAAACTAACACTAAGAATATTCGACAATGTGCTTTATCGTATTTTTTTTTTTAAACAACTAGCAACTACACAGTTGAGCTGTGTTCAAAAATTATCGAGCAATAAGCCCCCAACTCAAAAAATCATCTCATCACTAAAGCGTGCTAACTAACGTGTGTACAAAAATCCGACCCATACTTATAAATCTTTAACACCTAACTCCCATTAATAAAACATGACTTAACAGACTACACCGACCCGGGGGGGGGGGGGGGGGGTGGGTGCGGGGGGAATGATATCATCATTTGTTGTTGTTGACAATTACATCGAACAAAAATGTGAGGTCGATGACATTCTAATATCTACAACAAATAATTATATTATGTTAAGTCATACAATTAACCTTACAATGAAGGGATGGAAGTGTGAGTAGATGATAAAGGGGCAGGTCTTTAGTTAAGGCCGAGCTGGTTTAGAGCTGGTTATGTATTTTTGTTCAATCGCGAATGCGTGCTTCGTCCGGTTATCATCTTGGAGTAAGGGTCAACGTTATATTGATTAATCATTTGTTGAATGTCCAAGAATACATTCGTTCCCTTCGGAGCTCATCATATAGATACATATTTTTCCTATCAGAAGAGTTCTTCATTTGCATAATCATCAACATTGGCAAATGCAGCAAATAGCTGTAACGTATCGATGTGATAAAGTCCTCAATTCAGAGTCCATGAATTTATTTACAGTTCACACATAAGACATTCACGTAGGTACACGTTCATATATAGTTCATATATAGTTCATTAGGAATTACATGCATAATATTCATGTCCGTCCGTGTCAAAACAATATGTCAGATGAACATCGTGGCTATATACGTGCGCTGTTGTAGTCAACAGCCAGAAATGAGCACATGAGTTCTTGACATCTGCAATTTGAATCATAATACGATTCTCCTTCCATTATCTAGTTTAATGTAATTAATCTCATGCTTAGATTAATTTCCGAACTGACCCTGAAGTCTACATCGATTCATCTATATAATATAGGCTATATACTCAGCCTTATTTCCTTGGAAGAAATACAAGACACGACCTTCTTGCTTGACAGATAGCGTAACAAAGGCCCTGTAACCAAGTCACCCGGCGTGACCTTCCCAACGCGAATGCGTCATAATCTCCGCATATATTTCGCGTTCACTATACCGTAAAATATCGACATATTCTATAAATATTAATGACCCCTAAACGTTGCGCATGGGTAAACCCCAGCAGACGCCGTCATTTAAAATAACACCGTAACAGATTTCCTGTCAGACGGGGGCAAAAAAAAATCTATTAAATAGATTTTTTTTTTGAACAATATTAATCAAATTATCAAAAATTTAACAAAACCCGACGTATGACCTACAATGTTCTATCTAGAACAGTGTCGCGGTCATGTCAGTAATATATTATAATAAAATCAACGTCATATCATACATATACCTTATATTAAACAAGGAAATGTCACTGTCACTAACTAATTAACTAATTAATTTTGTTGTATGTATAGACTAACTAATAATGTGAGGTGTTATTAAAATTATTCTAACTAACTAAAATTAAAATAATTAATTATAGTATGTACGTATGGTACTAACTAATTAATATCTAATAGAGGAAAATGAGAAATAGTATAAGAGAGTAAAAGAAATAAAAATTGAGAAGTACGGACAATTGAAACCAAATATTAAAGTATACATTAAATTAGCATGCGTGTGAAAATGAAGTGTAAGGATAGATACTTAATTAAATTAACGCAATCAGAAGAAAAGAACAGAAAAAAAATCATACATTTTAACTATATATATGAAATGTCATAATGTAATATCTATTACCTTAATAATTACACTAATTAAAAGGTTTAATTGGTGTGATATTCTTTTGTTTCATCTTTTCTTAGTATATTTTATTTTTTTTATTTCATCACACTTTGACTTTATTATATATTATATACTAATTTAATAACTAGAAAATTTAATAATATTGGACATGAAGATCCAATCGTAGTTACCTCCTGTTGAATTGTATGAAAGTTCATTAAGACACAAGGTTCATATTATCAAATTATGATTTGATTATCCATTCATTGTTAGTTCCTTTATTAAACTTTGAAAGTAAATTGACTAAGTCATCAGCGTATCTGTCCCTTCTTCATCAGAGATTGTTCCTTTTTAACAGTTTTCAATCGAAATGAGTGATACTCAAAGTGGAATTGAAGTTCAAATTTTCAAACGATCCGTAAAACTTGATATTTTGATCACAATAGTTTATTTCGAAATGTCCTTATTTAGGTAGGAAGTCCAACTGAATTGTTGTATATTCTGACTTGATATCAATACCGTTCATTGCAAATGTAATGCTTGACTAGTCAGAAAATTTTCTTGAAATTGTAATATTCATTCAGAATCCGTAGGATGTCTGGACAACGTGTCGGCTATGACGTTTTCAGTTCCAGGTATCGACTGTATCTCGAACTCGTAGGGTTGCAACGTAATAGCAAATCGTGCAAGTTTAGCACTTTTATGGTTTGAGCGACGTAATGCTGCCACTGATTTCTGATCAGTCTGGATCAGGAATGGAGATCACAGCAAAAACTTTTCCAACTTGGTAATTGCCCAGATTACGGAGAGCAATTCTCGGTCCACAGTGGAATATTTCGTCTCCGGAGGTTTCAGTTTGCGTGAGATATACATTACAGGGTGAAGGACATCATCATGATATTGCAGTAGACATGCCCCGAGTCCGTAATTACTCGCATCTGTACGTAGAACAAACTTTTTAGAAGCATCTGGTAATCTTAAAACAGGTGGGCATGAAAATATTTTTAAGATAGTGCGAAAAGTTTTGTCACATTCGTCGGTCCAATTTATCCTTAAAGGCATGTTCTTCTTTAGTAACGAAGACAGGACAGCCGTGATGGATGATAGGTGAGGTACAAATCTGCTATAGTATTGGATTAAACCTAACAGACTCCTAACCTGTTTCTTTGTTTGAGGAACAGATAAATTTAATATTTTAGAAACCGTACTGGGAATTGTTTGGATACGTCCCGATCCAATAATGTGCCCCAGGAATGTTATCTCATTACACGCTATTTGAATTTTAGTTGGTTTAGCGGTTAAATGGTTATCCCGCAATATTTCCAAAACTGATTTAAGACCCAAAAAATGTTCCTCAAATGATGAACTAAACAAACATATGTCGTCAATATAGGTAATTATATCTGATCTACCTGCTAAAATTTTTCGCATCATGCGAATAAAGGTAGCTGGAGCATTCATTAGCCCAAAAGGCATCACGTTCCACTGGTAAAGACCTTGTGGAGTTGAGAATGCTGTGTAGTATTTGGCTCTTTCGGTTAGTGGAATCTGCCAATAACCTTTAGTTAAGTCAATTTTAGTGAAAAGTGTAGCATTGGATAGACGAGGAAGTAAAAAGTCAAGGATAGGATGTGGTTCGCTATCCGGTACTGTCTGCGCATTAAGTTTCCTATAGTCAACACATAAACGTATGTTGTTGTCCTTTTTCCGGACAATGACTAAAGGAGAAGAAAATGGAGATGTACTAGTCTCAATAATACCTAATGATATCATCTGTTCGAGTTCCTGAGATGTCTTACTCAGAAAATGTAGAGGTACAGAATAAGGATGAACACGAATTGGTGTATCATCGTTAAGAATAATATCGTGACTAATTACAGATGTGCAACCCGGTACATCAGTTAACACATCTGGGAAAGATTGTAGAAGATCAGCAACGCGTTGATGCTGTTGCGGTGTAACCGTAGAAGAAATGGTCACATCACGCCAAGATTCAGTAGATTGGACAGTAAATACAGGTAAAGGCATCTGCACTTCAGGAAAAGAAGATTCTTCCTCCTGTATAACAGATAGATTAGAATAATGACAAGTAGATACAGTATTGTCATCTAATTCATGAAAAATTGACTGTAAGTGTATAGGACGTGTATGAAATTGCTTGAGCATATTAATATGGAATATCTTTCTGTGTCCCTTGATATCTAAGACGTAATCAACGTCTGAAATTTTATCAGTAACCTTATAAGGACCAGTCCATGAGATCAATAACTTATTGTTATTGTGAGGGAGTAATACATAAGCCTCATCGCCTGGGAATAATTGGCGTAATCGTCTAGATCGGTTTTGTATAGATCGAGCCTTAGCTTTTGCAGCCTCAGAAGAAGCTGTTGCCAATTGGCAAGACTCAATAATATTATTTCGAAGATTAATCACATACTCATATGATGACTGAGTGTCCTGAGTCATCTCTGCATCAATTAATAAATCTTTTATCAGTCCCATAGGACCTCTCGGAGGGGCACCAAAAACTAACTCAAAGGGAGAGAAGCCAGTTTGTTCATGTGGCACCTCTCGGTAAGCAAATAGGACAGCTGGGAGTGCTCTGTCCCAGTCCTGAGGGTGTTTAACAGTAACCTTATGTAAAAGTTGCTTAAGCGTACGGTTAAGTCTTTCAACTGCACCGTTACTCATGGGATGATAAATACTACTCAAATTCCTATCAATGTTCCAGGTTTTCATTACCTCCTTCATGGTATCGGATATAAACTGCGACCCATGATCAGATAATAATTTTCTAGGAAACCCTATTCTAGAGAAAATTAGATGTAATGCATCAGCTACATCTGTGGTAGTGGTTGTCTTCAATGGAATGGCTTCTGGCCATCGTGTGCATAAATCAATGCACGTGAGAACAAATCTATGTCCTCTCGCAGATGGTAGAAGTGGACCAATTATATCTATGGCCATCTTGTCAAAAGGTCGTACTGAGATATCGCAAGCCTGAATAGGTGCCGTGTGAAAAGCCCCACGTGCTTTCACTTCCTGGCACGTAGTACAAGAACGTACATACTGCGAAATATCACGTGACACTCCTGGCCAAAAGAATGAAGATAATACTCGAGATCGTGTTCGAGTATATCCCATATGTCCTGCACACTGCGAGTCATGCGCGTGTTGAAGAATGTACCGTCTAAAAGCAGCCGGTACCATCACTTGTTGTTTTACCAGTGATTTATCACTAAAACATCTAATTAGTATATCATTTTTCATAATAAACCAATGTTTGTTCTTATTACCTGAAGTTAAATTATCAACCTTATTAACTAGGTTAAAAAATTTATTTAGAGATTTGTCATTTTTTTGTTTGTTAGCAAATGATTCCCTGTCAATAGGTGAATTGACCTCAATATCCTCTTGTTTTTCTGCATCCATCTTATTATCATTGACATTCTCCATGAGCATAGTCTGAGCTCTAGTTGTCACGGCGTTTCCAGTGCATAGATTGTGTCTCTCCCATTCAATAATATCTTCTGGTGAACAATCATTGCTGCCGTGTATGCGACCCACCATAAGGTCTGCTATTGGCTTTTTCAGCATGCATACCTTCACGTTACCTGTGAAAAAAGGTGTGTTAACATGGATAATAGCTGTGGGGTAAAACTCAATAGTTCCCACAAAAGTCATGCAACGGACATATTCCCCCGTTGCACAGCTAGGATGTACTAGTGACTGTCGCACTCCAATGGTTGTGGACCCCGAGTCTCTCAATACAGAAACTACAGAACCGTTTACTATCCCTCTGTTAAAAATCAGAGAGCCTGTTCCATCATTGGCTGCAAGACCTACTTCTGGTGTAATGTGTCCGCAGTTTAGCACTGTCTCCTTTGCCTTCTGAAAAATAAGATTGCATTGTGGGCAACTATTTGCCACGTTATAATTTATAGCAAAGCATGCAGCAGAAGAATTCATTGTATTATCGTTAGGTGGAACCTGAACCTTAGGGGTGATATCATTTGTAACTGCTGCCCCGGTATTATGGTTATAATGTGAAGATCCACGAGAATGAGAACGATTACGAGAATAATTAATTGAATTATCTCGTTGTCGTCTATTATAATTGTTATCTCGATGTCTCGAGTGATAATTATCGCTATTCTTCCAATTGTTACCATTATTATATTGATATGACCGATTATAACTTGAGTTACGTGGATTACTGTTGTATCTTGACTGAGGTGAATAATTTCTGATTTGTTGTCTTCCTCTATTAAAGTTATTGTTAAAGTTATTCTGTCCCTTATGAAAATTAATGTCATAGTTTCCTTTGAACCTACCTCTGTCCACACTGTGTGTTCTAGGTTTGTTATGATTATGATATGCCATATTGGAGGCTACAGGAAGAGGTTCTCTTATCAACGAGCCAGAAATATTAGCATTCGGATGTGCTGTGCAGTAATTTAAAGAAATTTTTTCTAACTCATCAATAGATTCTGGTTTTCTTTCTTGCAGATAAGCAAAGAATGGTGAGCTGACAGAAGATAATACTTTATCCCTCAATAATAAATCAACTAATTTGTCGTAAGATTTGTTGACGCCTGCCAGTTCAACCCATCTGTTAAAAGTATTGCGTATGTTAGCAATAAAACCTGTGAAATCTTTATTGTTATCTGGCAACAAACTTTTGAAACGTAATCTACATGCCTCTTCGTTCAAGTGGAAACGACGTAATAACAACGTCTTAATGGCCTCATAATCTGTGGCTAATGTAGGATCAATGTTTTGTGCTGCACTTGCAGGTTCGCCATCCAGAAATTCCTTAAGTTTAAGTGCCCATGCAGTTTTGTCAAGGTTATTGACCTTACATATATCCTCAAAGCGCGCCAGCCACGATGAAAGGTCGTCCACGTGTAATTTGAATGGTGGTAATTTAAAGTAATAATTGCCCTTAAGTCGGGTGGATGAAGATCCAGATTGAGCATTATCATTTTGGCTTGCTGCAGCACTCTGCGAATTAAGTTTTGCTGTTTCCAATTTAAGCCGTTGCAATTCCATTTCTTGCTGTAGTATGATTTCTTGTCGTTTCAATTTATTCTCTTCTTCAATCCGTAGGATTTCATCTCTTGCCACCTTTCTTTCTTCTTCTTGTCTTAATTCTGCTTTCTTTTCCGCCTGTTTTCTTTCAAGTTCTTCCATCTCTGCCTTATATCTTGCCAGTTGTTGTTCAGCAAATTCAAGGAGTGCCTCTCCCTTTTTATTACAATCTTTTCCAATTTTAATGAAATGATCCAAGGTAAGCATTCTTGGAGTTTAATTTATTTAAGTATTCAATTACTTATGTCTTGTAATCACCACTAGAATCTATGTCGATAATTATAATTACTCAACGAATGAATAATTATTATAAGAAATTGTAATATTACTGTATTGTTATGTATAAGTTCCACAATCTATAATATTTTGTAAAAATATTATATATATATACTCACTGATATCTATCATAAATAGTTATGATAGTTAGTTATATAAGCTGCTGAAAATATTTCAAGCGCTTAATATTAATATTTAATAATTATGTTTATTATCCCCAAATAATTAGTCTTAATTGTCACTAAGTTCACAATATAGTACTGAGAAAGTGTACTAATTTATATTAAATATGTATTAATATGTTATAAAGTTTTAATAATTAATCATTATATTTTATGCCATAATCATGAGCTATAAAGTACATTGCCCATTTCTTGGACCACTACTGCAAATATGTGCAAAGTCCCTAATTCCTCATCAAAGCTGATAAAAATTTAATCATATTCATCTACACTATTATTAATGAAGAAATTATAGCATTAATATTAAATTATAGAAGGATGAAATGAATACAAACAATACAATGGGTTAACCAAGGATTACGAAACAGTATTACCATACGACAAGACATTTTCACAATAAAAAATGCATTAATATCTAAGTGGTATAAAACGGAAGTGAGAGATTAAGAATGAACTGAATAGAAAGTTAAGCTGTGTACGTAACAAATAGTGACGTCACAGGACTCATTTGGCGTTAATACAATACATTTAATTAAAATTAAAGATAGCTAGATCAGGATAAACAAGATAGATTACGAACATAAGACTGTAAATGAATAAAAATAAGAACCAAATACACATGAAAATACCAGTTATAACATGACTATACACCTAACATGCAAAGTGAATTAATGCAAGTCCGAACCAAACGATCACCGATAATGATAATTCGACGCTTTCTTCGCGAGGTGCTATTAATTCACAGCCTTAGGAACATTCAGAATGAATATCGGCATCTTGAGAGCCATTTTATTCATTCCGAACCGCCGCCCAACCATACCCGCTACATGAAAAGGACAGGAACAATATTTAACATGGATACAATGAAAAAAGAACATGGCGTTATTGGACGAACAGGACGAAATATTTTAACCTTTAAAATCAGTGACTTATCTTGTTTTGGCGGTAATATCGTACATTATATGCTTCGACGACAGACTCGAAAGCTTGTTTGTATCATTGAGAAAGTCAGCAATAGGTTTCATTTGATGTTTGAAAGCTTCAAATAAATTTTTTTGATGGACATTGTCAGCTGCTGGCTTTTCCAACCGTTCATGCTGTCGTCAAGGGCATGACGTCACCGGTGTATTTGCAAATAATGTCCATTTCGATCGGAAGGAATTTAGTTCTTTCAACTCGTTAATATTTGAAATTATCCACGCCACATCTGGCCGCCAGTTGATAAAGGGGCGGGGCTTTAGATAAGGCCGAGCTGGTTTAGAGCTGGTTATGTATTTTTGTTCAATCGCGAATGCGTGCTTCGTCCGGTTATCATCTTGGAGTAAGGGTCAACGTTATATTGATTAATCATTTGTTGAATGTCCAAGAATACATTCGTTCCCTTCGGAGCTCATCATATAGATACATATTTTTCCTATCAGAAGAGTTCTTCATTTGCATAATCATCAACATTGGCAAATGCAGCAAATAGCTGTAACGTATCGATGTGATAAAGTCCTCAATTCAGAGTCCATGAATTTATGTACAGTTCACACATAAGACATTCACGTAGGTACACGTTCATATATAGTTCATATATAGTTCATTAGGAATTACATGCATAATATTCATGTCCGTCCGTGTCAAAACAATATGTCAGATGAACATCGTGGCTATATACATGCGCTGTTGTAGTCAACAGCCAGAAATGAGCACATGAGTTCTTGACATCTACTATTTGAATCATAATACGATTCTCCTTCCATTATCTAGTTTAATGTAATTAATCTCATGCTTAGATTAATTTCCGAACTGACCCTGAAGTCTACATCGATTCATCTATATAATATAGGCTATATACTCAGCCTTATTTCCTTGGAAGAAATACAAGACACGACCTTCTTGCTTGACGGATAGCCGTAACAAAGGCCCTGTAACCAAGTCACCTGGCGTGACCTTCCCAATGCGAATGCGTCATAATCTCCGCATATATTTCGCGTTCACTATACCGTAAAATATCGACATATTCTATAAATATTAATGACCCCTAAACGTTGCGCATGGGTAAACCCCAGCAGACGCCGTCATTTAAAATAACACCGTAACAGTAGAGTATGAAGAAGAAGTATGTAACTAGAATCAAATGCAAACGTAGATGAAGTATGGAAGCATAAACAAAATAAGAACCAACAAGTGGATAGTAAAAGAAGAGATGGAATGAAATGAAGAATGACCAGCAAAGAAAGAAAACAATGAAATGAGAGTAGGAAAAGAGAACAATGATACAACATGGTAACCATAAAATTAAACAATGCATTGTATAAATAAACACTATTATGGCAAAACAACATATACTAGAAAAAACAATGCATATCTAAACCAAAGAACAAATAACTAGCTACCATTTAAAAATAGCATAATATGCAAGAATAGCCAAGTTACTAAACTTATGCAGTACAAATGATGAACTTATTATAGACATCAAAATTAATAATACTGCTACAAATAGTTACCCCTAGCTCACAATGAAGCGCTGGGTAATGAAAATATCTCACAATGTCAGAAAAACACCTTTCCCAAAGTACAATACCGAAATGTATCGTAATGATAATCTAAATTTAAATCGCATTATCACTATAATTGTAACACGTTCAATGTTTATACCAAACACAGTCATACAAGAACAATATGGCAATGGCATGGTGCATAAAAAGTAAATAATACAATGTCTTAAATTAAACATATACTATAAATATCCATAGCTCCAGTGATCTTGAAAACTCTTGTAAGCATGAGGATACATAATCATCTAGTGTGGCGGCAAAATTCTGTCTGTCTTCACTGGAACAGGAAAACTTGCCCAAGGCGACATTGTAGAAGTCAATCTGGCCAACATTTGTAGATGTCATACTGGATGGTAGAAGTTTGCAGTCGTGGTGTAAGAATGACTCCTATCTAGATGTGCTGGGTACGCGAATATAAATGAAATGAATGACGATCAGGCACAACATGCAATGCGAACAGTGGCACGTCAAAAGAACAAGGCCTGTGCCAAGTAAAGCATTCAGGAACTCTTGAGTTAAAAGTTAATACAGTTTATTGACGACTACGTTTGACGAGACAAGACATCCAGCATTGACGTTTGACAATTCAATCAACAAGATGAGAGGTAAAGTATCCTCTCAATAATCAAAATCAGATAGTCCCATGAAAGTCCCATTAAGTAACTTATAGCTGGGTATCCTAGTTAATGCGACAAGGTTAATCCTTTAACCGTTGACCTCTCAAGGCCGGAGACAATTGTTATGATCCAAAAGTTAATATACATTATTAATATTTAATCTTTTACATGGCCTCGTAAATAAGAAAACATGGAATCTCTGAACATCATTGTTGAGGCATTCTTGCGCATATAAATATTTAAGTTCTGGCCTTTGGTTGACCTCTCCGTATAAGCCGTAATCCGTATTGACGGCTAATAAATAATTTATCTTTGTATTTACTTTTCTGTAAAAACAATCTCTTTAAAATATAGGCTGGCTTTCAATGACTACTTCATCGTTGATCCATTTCAGTACAATCAAATTGAAGGTGCTGACTAGATTCCAACGTGGTATAAAACGGCATAAAAATATATATTTCTTCAATTTACTTCAACGAAAAGACTTATGGTGAGAACTAACGGCTATAGCTTCTACTTAGAAGGCCGTGTCACATAGTAATCACTTGCAGTCTACCCATAACATGGGGCTTAGATAAACAGACACCATGTCTGACTTTCATACCAGCTATCTCCTTGAGATTACGACGTCATCTGACGATTAGCAACAAAATTCCCAATATCAAAATGTGCACTCCCGTGCACGATGAATAAAATTACAAATATATTATTAACATATTAGTTGATGCGTACTCTCTTAACAGAAGTAGGACCTGTGACTACTTTATGACTGTTAAGGACCCAAAAAGGACGCAACAGACATATACAACAGGTTGAAAAGTAATAGCCTAATCACGTAACATAGCAACTCTGATTCTCATGGGAAAGCCGTCGCTGTGAAAAAAACACAAATGAAAATCACTATTTTAATAACGGTAGGATTTTATGAAAGGCAACAATTAATTTTAAATTTAACCTACCGCGTGTGGTTTTATAAACTTCCGACCCCTGTACGATATTAATCAAACCTTCCTCCGTTACATAAGAAAGGGTAACAGAGAAAGTAACACAGCGTAAACTAGAATCTTGAATTAAATAGGGTCATAAAAGTGTTCTATCAGTGTGCGATAATGCATAATAGAGTCGTGGGTATATAAAGTGATACCGAAATCTATAAGCAAATCTAGAAGAAAGTAGTTAAGCAGAATCCTGTGGGCATCGAGACAATATGTCTGCCATCACATTATTCGAACCTCGAATAGCTCGTCTAGAAAAGTGGAAGGGCTGTAGCGAAATGGCATACCGAGTGGATCTTGAGCTCTTCAAGTCCTTATTCTGTATAGCTGTGAGAGCTTTTTGGTCAGTCTGTACAATAAAATGTGCGCCAAGAAGGAATCTTTGAAGCTTCAGAATCGCCCAGACCATTGCTAACAATTCACGGTCTAGGACAGAATAGTTCCGTTCTGCCGCAGTCAATTTCCTAGAGACATACATCACTGGATGCAAAGTTTCAGAATACTCTTGCATCAATGCGGCCCCAATCCCTGTCGATGAGGCGTCGCTGCGAAGAATAAAAGGCTTATCTGAATTGGGTAGTTGCAAGATAGGGGCAGATGAAAATAACAGCTTAATTTTCTCTAAAGAAGTCTGGCATTCTGGGGACCAGTGTACTATGTTAGGCGATCCCTTCTTCAATAGACTAGAAAGAGGTGCAGTAATCGATGATAGGTGTGGAATAAATCTTCCATAAAATTGAATTAGACCTAGTAGACTACGAACCTGTTTTTTTGTCTTAGGAGTAGTGATATTGAGGATCTACTTACTTAGTCGTTCCGCTTCTACCGTGAGGTGTAGAGGTTTGGAAGAGAGAGCGCCAGACTATTCTATCAGCTGTCTTCTTCCTGGCCTGGTTCCATTCTAGTCCTCGGCCCTTCAAAGATTGTCTAATGTTGTCCTCCCAGCGGACTCTGGGTCGTCCTGGGTGTCTGGATCCCTGGCTCTTTGTTTCCCATGCTTGTCATGGTAGCCGATCTTCTCCCATTCTGCAGACATGGCCAAACCATCTTAGTTGGGACTGTTCTATTTGGGTCTGCAGCGGGTGGGATTTTAGGCCTTGACGTATTGTCTGGTTGCGGACCATGTCTCTTCTTGTTACTTCAACCACCTTCCTCAGATACCTCATTTCTGAGGTTTGGATCTGGCTTTTGTGGGTTGTAGTCATTGCCCATGACTCGCATCCATATGTCAAGACTGGGACATAGGTGGAGCGGTATACAGCCATCTTTGTTTTCTTACCAACCTCTTTCTTGCTGAGGAATCCTCGATTTATGGCCTGAAAAAGTCTCCCAGCCACTGCTTTTCGAGTGGCCAACTCTTCTTTGATGCCTCCCTTTCGGTCTATAATAGCTCCGAGATATTTAAAGTGGTCGACCTGCTCCAGGACCTGTTCTCCCAACTTAATCTGATGTTTTCTTTCTTCTCGTGATATCACCATGGATTTTGTTTTAGAGCTGCTTATGACCATCCCTCTCTTCTCCAGCTCTTCCTTCCAGACTTGCAGGTTGGATTGGAGATGTGTCTCTGATTTAGCAATCAGACAGGACGATTCTCCAGCAACTTCAGAGCAGAGGCAGAGGCCTTGAAAACTGCAGCAGAGGTTATATTGACAGAAGAAACAGCAGAGAGACAAGTTGCTTTCTTTACTGATGCACAGTCAGTAATTGCAACGTTGAAAAGACAAAATAATACAGACCTGGATGATCTCAGAGTAGTGCTCCACAAACTTTGTCAACGATTCAAAAGTGTTGTGATCCAGTGGATCCCATCTCATTGTAACATCGCCAGCAATGAAGAGGCTGACAGAATGGCAAAAGAAGGTTCACATCTACCTCAGCCTGATGCAAACATAACTTTTGAGGAGGCAAAGAGTTTTATCAGAATCAGTTACAGAAACAAATGGAATGTAGAACATCCAGGGCACACACAGAATGATGCTTACTACCAGCTCCATAGAAGAGAACAAGTGGTAATCTTCAGACTCCGCCCTGGCCACAACAGATTGAGATACCATCTATTCAACAAGCTAAAGATAGGAACTACCGATCAGTGTAACTGTGGCACCGATAAAATGACTGCTGAACATCTGCTTCAAAGTTGCCCCTTATATGTGGTACAGAGAAAGTGCATTTGGCTGACGCCAGCTCCTTTCGTGGAAAAGCTTTACGGGGATTCAAATAGCCTCAAACTGACTACTGCTTTCTTTGAGAACATTCAAGTGGACGTCTGAGAGTGTACGAAGAAGAAGAAGAAGAAGATTTAGCAATCAGGACAACATCTTCAGCAAATGCTAGCTCTGAAATACAGACCTGTCTCATCTTCCAGTACCCCACTGAATACTTTCTTGTTCTCTCCTTACATGCCTTGATGACATCGTCCATGAGGAGTATGAAAAGACAAGGTGACAGGATATCGCCTTGTCTTACACCAGTGGTGGTCCTGAACTCTTCTGACTTATAGTTTTGCTGTCCTCACATAATTTCTGCAAGACTTGTAGAAGCTCTGTATAGCATGAATCAGAGGTGCTGGAATGTTCTTCCTTGCCAAACAGTCCCAAAGTTTGCTCCAGGGGACCCTGTCAAACGCCTTTTCCAAATCTATGAAACAAAGATGGATCTCACTCTTGTACTCAAGGGCCTTTTCACTCAGCTGCCTGATTGTGAAGATTAGGTCTTGAATACTTCGGTTTGCTCGGAATCCGCACTGGGCTTCATCCAATTGTGGCTCAGCTAGGCATCGGAGTCTCTGCTCTAGGATTCTAGAGTAGATTTTACCAGGGACACTGAGAAGGGATATGCCTCTGTGGTTTCCACATTGTCGATTGTCACCCTTTTTGAAAATCGGTGTTATGATGGCAATCTCCCAATCCTTTGGTATGGCCTTGTTGCACCACGCTGCCTGTAGGACCCTTAGGAGTAATAGGTCGCCTGATGCTCCCATGTACTTAACCATTTCTGGTGTTATACCATCATGCCCTGCTGCTTTGCCCATCTTGATTTTCTCCAGTGCTGCCTTCAGTTCTTCCATCTTTATGTCATCTTCACCACCATTGGTTTTCTCTTCTGTGCTAGTGGTTATCATTTCTGATGCTTGACCTTGCTCACCATCAAGGAGTTCTGAGAAATATTCTTTCCATCTTTCCATTACTTCCTTCGGGGCAGTAAGCAATTTCCCTTGCTTGTCCTTTATAAATTTAAGAGGGCATTGTTTTTCCTTCCTCATGTTCTTTAGGGTCTTATAGAACAATTTCTGGTTTTCTTGCGCATCTTTTCTAGCTTTTCTCCAAATTCTTCCCAGGACTTCTGTTTTGCTGCTAGCACCTTGTTCTTTGCTTCTGTTCTGAGTATCACATATTCTCTATATTTCTCTATTTGTCCTGCTGTGTTTTTAGCTCCTAGGTATTGTTTCCATGCCATTTTCTTCTCTCTTATTTTCTCTTTGACTTCCTTCTGTCCACCAAGGTGTCCTCTTTCTCTTGTTCCCAAGTCGGACTTCACCACATGCTTCTGCAGCAGCTGTCTTTATGATGTCCTTGAATTTAAGCCACAGGGTTTCCAAGTCATCAGGTTGTTCTTCTGTGTTTCTCACCGCTGTAGCAATAAGCCCCTGATATCTGGTCTTAATTTCTGGCTCTTTCAGCTTGTAGGTCTTAATGCTCATTTCTTCCATTTGTTTACTTGGTTTCTTGTGTGGTGCTGGGCAGTTCCTAGGCTGAGCAACTCTTTCAGTTGTTCTTTTGATTGTAAGCAGGTAGTGATCACTTCCAATCTCTGGCCCCCTCCAGACTCTAGCATCCCGGACATATTTGAATGAGCTCCTCCTAACAATGGCATAGTCGATCACTGACTTCTCATTCTTTGTTGGTTCACACCTAGTGTATGCATGTATGCGCTTATGGGGGAACTTTGTGTTGTTAATGATCAGATTCTGCTCACTGCAGAATCTGAGGAGTCGCTTTCCATTGTCATTGAGAGTATCTTCCGATAACTCCACCCCATCTAGCATGGTCATTTCCAACTCTGGCATTGAAATCTCCGAGCATGATAATTTCATCTAGGCAGTCATCCACTGTCCTTTGAAGCAGCTCGAAGAATTCTTCCTTGACTTCTGCTCTCTCATCCTCATTTGGCCCATACACTATGACCAGGTTGACTATGGTTTCTCCTTCTTTTAGTTTAACAACCATAATGCGCTCCGAGACAAAGTTCCATCCCTTGATACTATCTTTCTGGTTTTTGGCCACAATGCAACCCATGCCCCCTTTAGCTCTTTCAGATGTGGGTACACCACTGTATAGCAGAGTGTTGCCATCAAGATCCATGACTCCTTGTCCCTTTTTCTTTGTTTCGGTAATAGCCAGGATTTCTAGTTTTGCTTTCCTCATCTCTTCCATCAGCTCCTCTTCTTTCCCATTTATACTTCTTGTGTTCCAAGTTCCATAAGTCGTAGTCCGTTCCAGTTCGTCGCCTTTAGAATCAGTCCGGTTTTCTCTCTTAAATTACTTGTAATCATAGTTTAAGACAAACAGGTGATTGGCCTGTTGTGCCTTTGCATGGTGGAGGGGCTGCCTCCTTACGGCCTCCATGCAGGCCGCCCTCCTCCTTTTTCATCCGGGCTTGGGACCGGCATAGGCGGAGTTATATTGAGGATCTTCGAAGTATTATGGTCCTCAGTCTGCAAGAGCCCATGACCAACACGGTGGCCCAAAAAAGAGATGTTGCTGAACCCAACATGGGCTTTAGACGGTTTAGCCATCAAATTGTGGGACCGTAGTGTAGACAAAAGTTCAGAAAGACCTTTAAAGTGATCATCCCAAGAATTACTAAAAAGGCAAATATCGTCGACATACGTAATAACATCTGGACGATGAGAAAGAATTCGACGCATCATGCGTACAAAAGTAGCCGGGGCGTTGACGAGCCCGAAAGGCATAAAGTTCCATTGGAACAAACCCTGAGGTGTTGAAAAGGCAGTAAGAGGTTTGGCGCGTTCAGTAAGTGGGACTTGCCAGTATCCTTTGGACAAGTTGAGTTTAGTAAAGAAGAGTGAATTAGAAAGTTTGATGAGCAGATCTTCCAACAAAGGCATTGGTTCTGCATCAAACTTAGTCACTTGATTCAATTTGCGATAGTCGAAACAAAGACGTATGTTATTGTCTTTTTTTCTGACAATAACCATAGAAGAGAGGAGTATGCCGAAGTAGATGGTTCAATTATATTTAAATGTAACATTTCATCTAATTCTTTTTTAACTTGAGTTTGAAAGTGTAAGGGAATTGGGTAAGGTCTAACGCTAATAGGGTTATAATCAGTGAGTATAATGTCATGAGTAATGACCGATGTTTGACCAGGAATGTCGGTAAGGACGTCCTGAAAAGTCTGCAATAAAGAAGAGACTTGCTGCTGTCTTTCTAAAGGTAACTCCGAAGAAATAGTCACATTTTCCCATGATTCTGTTGGATGTAAAGGAATAACAGGAAGAGGGAGATTTACATCGGAGAAAGTAGCCTCTTCCTCCTGAATAACAGACAAAGATGTATATTGATTATGACGAACTGGAGGATCGTCGGTCACCTGAAAAACAGACTGTAGATAGTATGGACGGGCATGAAATTCTTTCAGCATATTAATGTGGTAGGTTTTATGCTTCCCGTCAACATCGACAACATAGTCGACGTCAGAAATTCTTGAGACAATAGTATAAGGACCTTTCCAGGAAATAAGAAGTCGATTATCCCTACGAGGAAGTAATACAAATGCCTCATCACCAGGATAGAGTTGTCGTAGACACCTGTATCTGTTGGCAAAGAGCCTCGCCTTCTCCTTGGCAGACTCAGATGCTGAGGTAGCTAACCTACATGCATCAATAATTTTCTGTCTGAGAGCAATGACATTCGTAAGAAGATTGAGTGTCATCGTTAATATCCTCAGCAGTTAATAGGTCGTGAAGTAACGACATGGGACCACAAGGTTGCGCACCAAAAATGAGCTCGAATGGTGAAAAACCAGTCTGCTCATTTGGCACTTCCCGATATGCGAAAAGTGCAGTGGGTAAAACCCTGTCCCAATCCTGAGGATAATCATCAGTTATCTTCCCAAGTAAATTTTTAAGTGTTCTATTTTGACGCTCAACCAAACCGTTTGACATAGGGTGAAACACACTGCTTAGAAACCTGTCAATGTGGAGCATGGCCATTACCTGAGACATAGAGTCTGACACAAATTGTGTGCCATGATCAGATAAGATTTATTTGGGAAAACCCAGACGCGAGAAAATTAGCCAAAGAGCATCTGCTACATCAACAGAAGAAATGTTCTTAAGAGGTATAGCCTCTGGCCAATGCTAACACATATCGATACATGTAAGGATGTATTGGTGTCCCCTGGCAGATTTGACTTTAAAAGGATCAATAATGTCAGTTGCCATTTTCTGAAAAGGACGAATAGGAATATCTGCAGCTTGGATAGGTGCTGCATGGCGTGGACCTCGTGACTTAACTTCTTGACATATTCTACAGGAGCGACAATAAATAGTTATATCTCTATTTACGCCCGGCCAAAAGAAGGAAGAAAGAACCCTAGATTTAGTTCGGGAAAAACCCATATGTCCTGCACACTGAGTCGTGGACATGTTGTAAGATACGAACTCTCATGTCAGTAGGTACTAGAATTTGCGAACGTATGGACGAAGTAGAACCCCGTACTATTCGAACTAGCACTCCATTTTTAATTAAGAACCAATATTTAAGGTTTGTGTCACAGTTTGCATTATCTTGTTTAACTAGCAGAAAAAATTTTTGCAATGATGTATCACTTTGCTGAAGTTTGATAAAAGACTCACGTGAAATTACAGAATGAGGATCCTGATTATGTACATCGTTAATTTCAGCAGGTGGGGTATGTAAAAGATTTTGAGCTTGTGCTCTAGTTGTGACTGCATAGGAGCATGAATGTTTTGCTCTTCCCAGGTAGCAATCTGTTGTGGAGTACAATCCTTAACCCCATGTATATGTCCGACGATAAGGTCTGCAATAGGATTCGGGAGCATACATGCATGGATATGTCCCGTAAAAAAGGGAGTAGCTATGTGGACAATAGCAGTTGGAAATGTCTCAATTGTCCCACCAAATGTCACACATTTCACTACATCACCAGTGGCGCAAGAAGGATGTATTAGAAACTGGTTAATCCCAACAGTCGTGCATCCAGAATCAAAGAGAACTGAGACTGGCTTATTATTTACAAATCCCTTGTGTAGGGTAAGAGACCCTCTTCCGTCATGCGTAGATAAGGCAGGAAGAGTAGGCAGAGGATGACCGCAACTCAAGGTAGTCACCGCTGTAGGCTGGAACAGAGTTGTGCACTCCGGGCACTGAGATGCTCTCTCGAAATCGAAAGCAACGCAAGCAGTAGCATTAGAAACACTATTATCATTATTACCTTGATTACCAATAGCCTGGGGCTCCTGATGAGCATAGTTAGCATGGCGATGCGATCTATCATTTGGAGATCTATCGTCATATCGAGATCTATCACAACTATTATATCTATTGGGACCATTGCTATTTCCTCTATTAGGCCCATTGTTCTGATTTGAACCCCAGTTAGCATAGTTGCGATTACTATTTCCCCTTTGATCAAAATATCTATTAGATGGATTTTGTTGTCTCCGAGAAAAATTATTGTAAGGTTGATAATCTCTAGTGTAGTTACCCCTTCCAAAATTTCCATAATTGTTGGAACCAAAATGTTGAGGTCCGTTAAGTTGTCTCCAGTTTCTTGGAGAGGGAGAATTACTACGTGATGGACCTTCTTGGTACTGTCTAAAATCACGATTATCTCTCCTACCAAAATTGCGTTCAGCACTTTGTGATCTACGGCGCAAATTAGGGGCATATGGTATTGCTGAAGCCACAGGTAAACCTTCTTTGACTTGAGATTTGCTAACAGTCACATTTGGGTGTGCCTTGATGTATTGGCAACAGTATTGTTCCATGTCTTTCAAGTTTGTAGGCTTTCGCTCATGTAAGAAGGAAAGAAAAGACTCATTCACTGATGACTTGACTTTGTCACGAAGCAATAAGTCCATAAGGGCTTCATATGTGTGTTCAGTTTTTGAAAGTTCAATCCAACGTGAGAACGTAAGACGTATATTTGCTATAAACTCTGAAAAATCTTCCCCAGTCTCCGATAACAGAGTCTTAAAGCGCAGACGAAAACCGTCTTCATTAAGTTGGTATTTCTTTAACAAGGCAGCCCTGGCAGTATCATAGTTATTTTTGTCAGGCCCCTCCAACCTACTAACAAATTCAAATGTGTTAGATAAACAATAGACAACAACTGGTTAGTGTTAGGATTAGATAAACAACAACTGGTTAGTGTTAGGGTTATATAGACAACAACTGGTTAGTGTTAGGGTTAGATAGACAACAACTTGTTAGGGTTAGATAAACAACAACTGGTTAGGGTTAGATAAACAACAACAACTGGTTAGTGTTAGGATTAGATAAACAACAACTGGTTAGTGTTAGGATTAGATAAACAACTGGTTAGGGTTAGATAAACAACAACAACTGGTTAGTGTTAGGATTAGATAGACAACAACTGGTTAAGGTTAGATAACAACAACTGGTTAGTGTTAGGGTTAGATAAACAACAAGTGGTTAGTGTTAGATAGACAACAACAACTGGTTAGGGTTAGGTAAACAACAACTGGTTAGGATTAGATAGACAACAACTGGTTAGGGTTAGATAAACAACAACAACTGGTTAGTGTTAGGGTTAGATAACAACTGGTTAGGGTTAGATAAACAAGAACAACTGGTTAGGGTTAGATAGACAACAACTGGTTAGTGTTAGGGTTAGATAGACAACAACAACTGGTTAGTGGTAGGGTTAGATAGACAACAACAACTGGTTAGTCCTGCACATCTCTTTTACAAACAGACATCTCTACCACATCAATATTTAATAATAATAAAAATGTCCAGGCTTTGTGTGTTATATATTTATTTAGTTCACTGGAAGACCTCACTATTTTGTCTGTTGTATTTATTTAGGTCAGTGGAACACCTCACTGTGTTGTGTGTGGAACACCAGGAGGAAAAATTGTGTCCTGCAGACTCTGCCCTCGTTATATCCACCTAGATTGTGCCGATCCTCCTCTACCCCGTATGCCGAAGAGGTGGCAGTGTCTTAACTGTCTGATGGAAAAGGTGAGAATAAACCAACACACACCACTCACTCACTTGTAGTCATGATTTACTGTCGGTAAGTTTTTATTGTCAAATCTTATGAGTAAATTTGTGTTGGCATACCCTATGGGAAATTTGTGTTGACAGACTCTGTGGGTAACTATCTGTTGGCATACCCTGTTGGTGATTTTGTGTTGATGTACCCTGTTGGTGATTTTGTGTTGACAGACCCTGTGGGTAACTTTGTGTTGACATACCCTGTTGGTGATTTTGTATCGACAGACCCTGTGGGTAACTTTATGTTGACATACCCCGTTGGTGATTTTGTGTTGACAGACCCTGTGGATAACTTTATGTTGACATACCCTGTTGGTGATTTTGTATCAACAGACCCTGTGGGTAACTTTATGTTGACATACCCTGTTGGTGATTTTGTGTCAACAGACCCTGTGGGTAACTTCATGTTGACATACCCTGTTGGTGATTTTGTGTTGACATACCCTGTGGGTAACTTTATGTTGACATACCCTGTTGGTGATTTTGTTTCGACAGACCCTGTGGGTAACTTTGTGTGTGACATACCCTGTTGGTGATTTTGTGTCGACAGACCCTGTGGGTAACTTTATGTTGACATACCCTGTTGGTGATTTTGTGTCGACAGACCCTGTGGGTAACTTTATGTTGATATACCCTGTTGGTGATTTTGTGTCAACAGACCCTGTGTGTAACTTTATGTTGACATACCCTGTTGGTGATTTTGTGTCGACAGACCCTGTGGGTAACTTTATGTTGACATACCCTGTTGGTGATTTTGTGTCGACAGACCCTGTGGGTGATTTTGTGTCGACAGACCCTGTGGGTAACTTTATGTTGACATACCCTGTTGGTGATTTTGTGTCGACAGACCCTGTGGGTAAGTTTATGTTGACATACCCTGTTGGTGATTTTGTGTCGACAGACCCTGTGGGTGATTTTGTGTCGACAGACCCTGTGGGTAACTTTATGTTGACATACCCTGTTGGTGATTTTGTGTCGACAGACCCTGTGGGTGATTTTGTGTCGACAGACCCTGTGGGTAACTTTGTGTTGACATACCCTGTTGGTGATGTTGTGTTGACACATTAGGACCACTACTAGCTGAGATCATGTGACTAGGAAGAGTTTGTGTATAACAAGCTGGCAACTTTTATCTTATAAATTGCTACACAAAACCCACCCCTGCATGAAGTACCTGGCACAGTCAGTTGCATTGGTGGCCTTGTGCAGTCCAGAGAAGAAGTGGGTAGTTTAGTGAAGTCACATGACAGGTGGGTAGTTTAGTGAAGTCACATGACAGGTGGGTAGTTTAGTGAAGTCACATGACAGGTGGGTAGTTTAGTGAAGTCATATGAGAGGTGGGTAATTTAGTGAAGTCATATCCAGTATGTAAGCTGATAGGGACATGTTCAGGGAGAAATTTACTGGTACAAGGTCCTGTTTGTTTGTGAATATTGATTTTGCCACAATTTTTTTCTTTAGTTAATGAGTTGATTGAGTTTTTCTCTCCTATCTCGTCTGTACAGGGCAACTCAAAAAAGTGCAAGAAGCGTAAGGAAAAGCTACCAACTGTCCAGAGGATCACCATCACAAAACTGGTCATTAAGGAAGAGCTTCAGGATGATAATGAGTACACGTCTGAAGTGACAGCAGCAACATCATCATCATGTGGCCAGACTTGTGTTGGTCAGCCTGATGAGGTGGACAACAAGAACAGCGATCGATTGGTCAGTGATAAAGCTTCCAGTGCAGAAGACAGTGTGTCTCATCCAGAAGTGGAGAAGAAGAAAAGAAAGAGGAAGGAAAAAGAGACAGTGATTCCACCCACACCAAAGAAGAAAGATAAAATATTAAAGAAAGAGAGAAAAATACGAGAGAAGAAAGGAGAAGAGCTAGAAAAGATGAAAGATTCTCCAGCAGAGGATAAGAAAAGTGACAAAGGAATGCACAAAGAGTTATTATCTTGTGGGTAAGCTCATGCACTGGATTGTGTGGATAAGTTTTTGAACTAATTTGTGTGGATACGTTTGTGAACTAATTTGTGTCAGTGAGTTTGTGCCAGTGAATTTGTGAACTAATTTGTGTCAATAAGTTTGTGAACTAATTTGTGTCAATAAGTTTGTGAACTCTGCCATCACCGGTGTCAATACCTTGTCGAGGTATGGCGGCTTGCGTACCCTGATTACCCCCAGAGCTATGCCAGCGGGAGTTTTACTCCTGGAAGGTTCTACCAAGCTGGACAGGTTTGCGCGGGCAGGGATCAGACTAAAGCAGACACCCTGGTCCTCCAGGTTGGGGGTTTTAGCATTGGGCTGACACCCCTGTCTATGTAAAAAAAAAAAAATTGAAGTTACGGAAACAACAACGAATAAACAAACTTTGCTGCGGGACGGACATCCGGAGTCTGAGGCTCGTATGACTGTCAGTGGTGAAAGCCGAAAGGAAGCTACTGACATGAGAATGGACGTCCTGACCACAAAACATGATACAAGAATAGGATTTTGGAATGTCAGGACAATGAATGAGACGGGTAAACTAAAACAGGTCACGGCAGAAATGAGAAACTATAGGTTACACATTCTAGGGATAAACGAGAGCAGATGGACAGGGGCAGGAAAAGTTAAAACAGCAACAGGAGAAACAGTACTTTTACTCTGGAAGAGAGGATGGACAGCACAATGAAGGTGTAGCCATTATTCTACAGAAGGGAATAGAAAGGACATTACTGGAATGGAAACCTATCAACAACAGACTGATAAGATTAAGATTGAGAGGTAGATTCACCAATACTACAATAATACAATGCTACGCACCAACGAATGACAGCGATGAAGAGGTCAAGGATGAATTCTATCAACAACTGCAGAAAGAAATGGAAGTCACACATAGATATGATCTTATTATAGTAATGGGAGACCTCAATGCGAAAGCTGGTACACACAATACATATAATGAAAGAGCAATGGGGAAATGCGGCAGCGGAACAGCAAACGAAAATGGGGATAAATTAATAAGTTTCTGTAGTATTGACAACCTGGTCATTCTTTTTCTTCTTCTTTCTTCGATCCTTAACCACCGACCGTCAAAGCAGTCAGTGGCCATCACGCCTAGTGGCGTCTTGTAG
The DNA here is from genome assembly GCA_024509875.1 of Oreohelix idahoensis. Taxonomy (NCBI): domain Eukaryota; kingdom Metazoa; phylum Mollusca; class Gastropoda; order Stylommatophora; family Oreohelicidae; genus Oreohelix; species Oreohelix idahoensis. Next base: position 113,842 of record JAMPIV010021124.1, on the reverse strand, counting down.
GGCAACAACAAATTGATTCCACTTTGCACGGTCGGTGGCCATCCTTCGTACAGTGCCCCAACTCTGGTTCATTCTTTGCATCTCAGCCTCCACAGTCCTCCGCCAAGTTGTTTTTGGTCGGCCTCTCTTTCGCTTTCCTTCAGGGGTCCAAAGCATAGCTGTTCTTGTGATGGCATCGGGGTCTCTTCTGAGGACATGACCAACCCAGCTCCAGCGTCTGCCAGCTATGATGGTATGCATGTCCTCTTGCTTGCTGCGAGTAAGCAGATCTTGGTTGGTGATGGTATTCGGCCAAAAGATTCGGTGAATTTTTCTTAGGCATGTTGTGTGAAAAGAGGACAGTTTTTGACATTTCTTTCTCTGTGACTCTCCAGCATTCCGCACCATAGAGAAGCACAGAAAGCACGCAACTCTGGTATAATCTTAATTTTGTGCTTGTGCTGTATTGGGAGGACTTCCAGATGTTATTTAGGCTAAAGAAGGCTGTTCTTGCCTTATTCATTCTGATGTTGATGTCTTTGCCTGCCCCACCATCTGGTGTTACTATGCTTCCTAGGTATGTGAAGGTATCTGTCTGTACCAGTTGCTGATTCCTTACTGATATGGGCTCAGGGTTGCTCACATTGAGCATCATGACCTCAGACTTCTTTAAATTGATGTTCAAGCCCACCTGCTGGCTAAATTTATTAAGTCTATCCGTTTTTTCCTGGATGTGTTGATGTGAAAACCTGGTCATTGGAGGAACACTTTTCCCACATAAAGAAATTCACAAATTAACATGGGAATCACCAAATGGTCGGGACAGAAACCAGATAGACCACATCATGATTAACGGTAGATGGAGACATGCATTACAAGATGTGAAGGTAAGAAGAGGTGCAGATGTGGGAAGTGATCACCATTTAGTAGTAGCAAAACTGAAAGTGAAACTAAGAAGGGCTGGACCAACTGTAACTACACAGAAAAGGTTTGACATCAGCAAATTGAAGGACCTTCTTACCAGAAAAGCTTTTGCGGCCGACATAAAGAAACGATATCAATTTGCCAGAAGTCAGGAAAAGACATTGGCTGATGATATAGACCAGAAATTCAACACCATTTCAACAATATATAAGGAAAGCAGCAAATCATGCTTGGGATTCCAGGAAAGGAAGAAGCAAGACTGGATAACACCAGAAACATTAACTTTTACTATACGTGAGCTAAAACCGCGTTTTTACGCGCTAGTTTAGCTATCATTACCGTCGCGCGCCAGTTGAACTGGCAAGCCATAAAATTGGTACTAAACCCGCGCCACTTCACGGGGTTTGCCGGATAGTAAGAGTTAAACACCATAACACTGAGAAAGGAAATGAAAAGAAAGAAAACAGAAGCAAAGTCCCCCAGGTTAAAGCAACTATATAGCGAACAGTACAGTCAGCTGGACAAGGAAGTTAAACGCCAAACCCGAGCCAACAAAAGGAATTTCCTAGACGATCTTGCAAGACAGGCAGAAGAGGCAGCACTGAGAAATGAACAAAGCACAGTATACGAAATAACTAAATTCATCAGCGGAAAACGAGGTGCAAACAATATTACATTAGTAAGAGATAAGCAAGGAAATCTCATCACGACAGCAGAGGGACAGGAAACAAGATGGGCAGAGCACTTCAGAGAAACTCTGAACAAGGAACCACCAGAGACACAATTGAATGTTCCTGAGGCTGAAAACGATCTAGATGTAAATACAGACATTCCACGAAAAGAAGAAATCATCACAGCAATCAAAGGGTTAAAGAATGGAAAAGCTCCTGACCATGATAACTTAAATGCAGAGCTATTTAAGACAGACTCTGAGCTAGCAGCAGAACTATTAGAACCACTATTTGCACAAGTCTGGAAAACGAGGACAACACCATCAGAGTGGAACAAAGGAATAATTGTCAAATTGCCCAAGAAGGGAGATCTTGCAGACTGCAATAATTGGAGAGGAATCACTCTTCTCTCAGTTCCCAGCAAAATACTAGGCAGGATAATTATACAGAGAATTTCAAAAGCAGTAGACCACAAACTGAGGAAAGAAGAAGCAGGATTTAGAAAGAACAGAAGATGTGTAGATCATATATTCACTCTCAGGAACATTATAGAGCAGTGCTCAGAATGGCAAAGACAGCTGTACATTAATTTCGTTGATTTTGAAAAGGCTTTTGACAGCATACATAGGGACAGTTTATGGAAAATACTGAGGGCTTATGGAATTCCAAGCTGCATAGTGTCAATCATAAAAAGCCTCTATGCCAACTTTACGTGTAGTGTTGGGCAGAGCAACCTAACCTTTGAGGTGAAGACAGGAGTACGACAGGGATGCCCCTTATCAACCACTCTATTTTTAACAATCGTAGATTGGGTGATGCGCCAGACAACAGAGGGCAGTCCAAGAGGAATAAGATAGACTACATTTTCTACATTGGAAGATCTGGAATATGCAGATGACATTGCACTACTAGCACATTCACATCAACACATCCAGGAAAAAACGGATAGACTTAATAAAGTTTAGCCAATTTAAAGAAGACAGAGGTCATGACGCTCAATGTGAACAACCCTGAGCCCATATCAGTAAGGAATCGGCAACTGGTACAGACAGACACCTTCACATACCTAGGATGCATAGTAACACCAGACGGCGGGGCAGGCAAAGACATCAACATCAGAATGAATAAGGCAAGAACAGCCTTTTTTTAGCCTAAACAACATCTGGAAGTCCTCTCAATACAGCACAAGCACAAAATTAACACATTAACTACCGCAAGCCGCAGTCAGCGGCTCACAAAATAATCACATTTGGACCGCAAGCCGCTCAGAGCGCCAATCTAATTTTAGTAATAAAACAAATGAAAAATGTACTGAAACACTTTCTGATCAGGTTCGAGATTTTAAGTTGCCACCGGAAAACAAATTCCCAAAGCATGGTTGTTGTAGAACACTGGAAAATTGATATCATGTTCATATTTTTCAGCGTTTTGGGTTAGTTACCAAATCGTGTAAAACTGTTTACCGTGGCAACTAGTGATAGGACTACAAAAATGCGTGTACATCTCGTCTAACGGCTGAATAGGATAGAAACGTGTTTCAACAATTGACTGATAGATCTAGCGACGAGGACAAGAGTGAAAACGGTGTGCACATTGATTGAAATTGTGATTTTGATAGAGATGGGGCGCAAGCAGTTATAATTGTGAAAATATTGCAAGTCCTCGGCCATCGGAGGGCCGTTAAATAGCAATAACTTCTATTAGAGTTACAACTGGTGTTTATTGCAATAGTACATTAATTTATCTTTAAAATGACGTGTAATTCATAAAAATCTGTAAACAATTACGAAAACTACAGCTTACTTTGTGCAAACACCTACAGGATGAAAATGGGAAAAAAATTTAATTCGGCCACAGTCTGTTTTTCAATTCGGTAGTTAATGTGTTAAGATTATATCAGAGCTGTGTGCTTTCTGTGCTTCTCTATGGTGCGAAATGCTGGAGAGTTAAGAGAAGGAAATGTCGAAATTGTCCTCTTTTCACACAACATGCCTAAGAAAAATTCACCGAATCTTTTGGCCGAATACCATCACCAACCAAGATCTGCTTACTCGGAGCAAGCAAGAGGACATGCACACCATCATAGCTGGCAGACGCTGGAGCTGGGTTGGCCATGTCCTCAGAAGAGACCCCGATGCCATCACAAGAGCAGCTATGCTATGGACCCCTGAAGGAAAACGAAAGAGAAGCCGACCAAAAACAACCTGGCGGAGGATTGTGGAGGCTGAGATGCAAAGAATGAACCAGAGTTGGGGCACTGTACGAAGGATGGCCGCCGACCGAGCAAAGTGGAATCAATTTGTTGTTGCCCTACAAGACGCCACTAGGCGTGATGGCCACTGACTGCTTTGACGGTCGGCAGCTAAGGATCAAAGAAGAAGAAGTTTGTGAACTTATTCATTTGAAAAAGCTTGTGAACTGATTTGTGTGTGGAAAAGTTTGAGCCTTGGGCCTGTGGTAAATTGTGTGTACTGGTGACTTGTCAGTTAAAGTCAATGGTCAAGTTTGTGGGCTGGATATTGTAAGTTCAAGAAATGACTTGTTTGGCTGTTTTGTGTGCGAAAACTGTTTTATGTTGTAAGTTATGCTGTTGTTGTGAATTAAGTAGTGTTGGTAATTTTGTGGACTGTTTTATGTTGTGAGTTATGCTGTCGTTGTGAATTGAGTTGTGTTGGTAATTTTGTGGACTAGATAGTGTGGATACATTTGTGTACTGAGTTGTGTTGGTAATTTTGTGGACTAGATAGTGTGGATACATTTGTGAGCTGAGTTGTGTTGGTAATTTTGTAGACTAGATGGTGTGGATACATTTGTGAGCTGAGTTGTATGGGTAATTTTGTGGACTAGATAGTGTGTATTCATTTGTGAGCTGAGTTGTATGAGTAATTTTGTTTACTAGATAGTGTGTATTAATTTGTGAGCTGAATGGTATGGGTAAGTTTGTGGACTAGATAGTGTGGATACATTTGTGAGCTGAGTTGTGTTGGTAATTTTGTGGACTAGATAGTGTGGATACATTTGTGAGCTGAGTTGTATGGGTAAGTTTGTCATTTGAAGCTTGTGGGTAGTTTGTGTCTTTAGCTATTCCTGTTGAAAAAATAGAATAATTCTGAGTTGTACATTCATGATTTACACTGTGTACATGAGAGATACACCAAGGTTATATCTACAATGTGTACATGAGGAATAATCCTAAGTTGTACATTCATGCCTTACACTGTGTACATGACAGATACACCCAGTTTGTATCTACACTGTGTACATGAGGAATAATCCTGAGTTGTAAATTTATGCCTTACGCTGTGTACATGAGAGATACACCCAGTTTGTATCTACACCATGTACATGAGGGAAAATCTTGAGTTGTACATTGATGCCTTACACTGTGTACATGAGAGATACACCCAGTTTATATCTACACTGTGTACATGAGGAATAATCCTGTGTTGTACATTGATGCCTTACACTGTGTACATGAGAGATACACCCAGTTTATATCTACACTGTGTACATGAGGAATAATCCTGAGTTGTACATTGATGCCTTACACTGTGTACATGAGAGATACACCCAGTTTATATCTACACTGTGTACATGAGGAATAATCCTGAGTTGTACATTCATGCCTTACACTGTGTAGAGGAATAATCCTGAGTTGTACATTCATGCCTTACACTGTGTACTTGAGGAATAATCCTGAGTTGTCTGTTTGCAGGAAACTCCTGACGGAGCTGGAGAAGCATGATGATGGTTGGCCATTCTTGAAGCCTGTCAACAGAAAACAGTTTCCTTCCTACAAGAAATACATTAAAGTTCCCATGGACTTTAGCACAGCGCGGGTGAAAATCAGGAGCAGGGAGTAAGTGACAGTTTCTTTTTGATGTACTAAATCTGTCCCCTGAATTTGGTAAAAGGTAAAGGATCCCGTTACACGCCCATTGAGGCATATTCTGAATATGGTGTTAGGCCCATATTTTCGTGACCATCGGCACACTAGGGTGATGTGGTCAGCATCACGCTGGCCGCCTTAACCTTCCCAGAATTGCTCTGGTACCCAATTCATGATACTGGGTCGACCCCGGAGCTGTTTGCGGTCTAAAAAGTCCCACCTCAACTGGGGATCGAACCATGGACCACCAAGCTAGGAATCTGTCCCAAGACTTTGGTGTTTGACTAAATCTGTCCCCTGACTTTGGTGTTTGACTGAATCTGTCCCCTGACTTTGGTGTTTGACTGAATGTGTCCCTTGACCTTGGTGTTTGACTGAATGTGTCCCCTGACTTTGGTGTTTGACTGAATCTGTCCTCTGACTTTGGTGCTTGCCTGAATCTGGCCCATGTCCCTGATGTTTGACTGAATGTGTTCCCTGACCTGGTGTTTGACTGAATGTGTCCCCTGACCCTGGTGTTTGATTTAATGTGTTCCCTGACTCTGGCGTTAGACTGAATGTGTCCCCTGACCCTGGTGTTTAACTTATTGTGTCCCCTGACCCTGGTGTTTAACTTAATTTTTCCCCTCACCAAAGTGGTTAACTGAATGTGTCCACTGACCTTGGTGGTTACCTGAAATGTGTCCACTGACCTTGGTGGTTTACTGAATGTGTCCACTGACCCTGGCTACAGTGTTTGACTGAATGTGTCTTTTGTACCCAGTGTTTAACTGTGTTATAAGGCCCCAGTGTTTGACTATGTTATAAGGCCCCAGCGATTGACTGAATGTGTTATAATGTCCAATTTTTGACTGTTATAAGGCCCCAGTGTTTGACTGAGTGTGTCACAAGGCCCTGTGTTTGACTGAGTGTGTCACAAGGCCCCTGTGTTTGACTGAGTGTGTCACAAGGCCCCTATGTTCGACTGAACATGTCACAAGGCCCTTGTGTTTGACTGAATGTGTCACAAGGCCCTTGTGTTTGACTGAGTGTCACAAGGCCCCTGTGTTTGGCTGAATGTGTCACAAGGCCCATGTGTTTGACTGAATGTGTCACAAGGCCCCAGTGTTTATCTAGATGTGTCATAAGGCCCCTGTGTTTGACTGAATGTGTCACAAGGCCCTATGTTTGACTGAATGTGTCTCAAGGCCCCTGAGTTTGACTGAGTGTGTCACAAGGCCCCTGTGTTTGAGTGTCACAAGACCATTGTGTTTGACTGAATTTGTCACAAGGCCCCTGTGTTTGGCTGAATTTGTCACAAGTCCCCTGTATTTGACTGAATGTGTCACAAGGCCCCTGTGTTTGACTGAGTGTGTCACAAGGCCCCTGTGTTTGACTAAATGTGTCACAAGGCCCCTGTGTTTGACTGAATGTGTCACAAGGCCCCTGTGTTTGACTGAGTGTCTCACAAGGCCCCTGTGTTTGAATGTGTCACAAGGCCCCTGTGTTTGACTGAATGTGTCACAAGGACCCCGGTGTTTATCTGGATGTGTCACAAGGCACCAGTGTTTCACTGGATGTGTCACAAGGCCCCAGTGTTTGACTGAATGTATCCCATGGCTCCATTGTTTGACTGAATGTGTCACAAGGCCCCAGTGTTTGACTGAATGTGTCACAAGGCCCCAGCATTTGACTGAATGTGTCACAGGGCTCCTGTATTTTACTGAATGTGTTATAAGATCCAGTGTCTGACTGAATGTGTCACAAGACCCCAGTGTTTGACTGAATGTGTCACAAGGCCCCAGCATTTGACTGAGTGTGTCACAAGGCTCCTGTATTTTACTGAATGTGTTATAAGATCCAGTGTCTGACTGAATGTGTCACAAGGCCCCTGTGTTTGACTGAATGTCACAAGGCCCTGGTGTCTGACTTAATGTGTCACAAGGCCCCAGTGTTGACTGAATGTGTCACAAGGCCCCCTGTGTTTGACTGAATGTGTCACAAGGCCCCTGCATTTGACTGAGTGTGTCACAGGGCCTCTGTGTTTGACTGAATGTGCCACAAGGCCCCCAGTGTTTGACAGAGTGTGCCACAAGGCCCCTGTGTTTGACTGAATATGTCACAAGGCCCCTGTGTTTGACTGAATGTGTCACACGGCCCCAGTGTTTGACTGGATGTGTCACAAGGCCCCAGTGTTTGACTGAATGTGTCACAAGGCCCCAGTGTTTGACTGGATGTGTCACAAGGCCCCAGTGTTTGACTGGATGTGTCACAAGGCCCCAGTGTTTGACTGAATGGGTCACAAGGCCCTAGTGTCTGACTGAATGTGTCACAAGGTCCCAGTGTTTGACTGAATGTGTCACAAGGCCCCCCTGTGTTTGACTGAATGAGTCACAAGGCTCTGTGTCTGACTGAATGTGTCCCAATGCCCCAGTGTTTGACCGAGTGTGCCACAAGGCCCCTGTGTTTGACTGAATATGTCACAAGGCTCCTGTGTTTGACTGAATGTGTCACAAGTCCCCAATGTTTGACTGGATGTGTCACAAGGCCCCAGTGTTTGACTGGATGTGTCACAAGGCCCCAGTGTTTGACTGGATGTGTCACAAGGCCCCAGTGTTTGACTGGATGTGTCACAAGGCCCCAGTGTTTGACTGGATGTGTCACAAGGCCCCAGTGTTTGACTGAATGGGTCACAAGGCCCTAGTGTCTGACTGAATGTGCCACAAGGCCCCCAGTGTTTGACCGAGTGTGCCACAAGGCCCCTGTGTTTGACTGAATATGTCACAAGGCCCCTGTGTTTGACTGTATGTGTCACAAGGCCCCAGTGTTTGACTGGATGTGTCACAAGGCCCCAGTGTTTGACTGGATGTGTCACAAGGCCCCAGTGTTTGACTGGATGTGTCACAAGGCACCAGTGTCTGACTGGATGTGTCACAAGGCACCAGTGTTTGACTGAATGGGTCACACGGCCCTAGTGTCTGACTGAATGTGTCACAAGGCCCCAGTGTTTGACTGAATGTGTCCCAAGGCCCCAGTGTTTGAATGTGTCACAAGGCCCCCTGTGTTTGACTGAATGAGTCACAAGGCTCTGTGTCTGACTGAATGTGTCCCAAGGCCCCAGTGTTTGACTGAATGTGTCACAAGGCCCCCTGTGTTTGACTGAATGTGTCCCAATGCCCCAGTGTTTGCTGTTGAAGAAGACAGTCTTCATTGCTCAAGTTTGTAGAATTATTTTCCCTTGTTTGTTGAGTAGTTTCATCAGCTAGGATTTGTAGAATTGTTTTCTCAACTCTGGTTTGTTGAGTAGTTTCATCAGCTAGGATTTGTAGAATTGTTTTCTCAACTCTGGTTTGTTGAGTAGTTTCATCAGCTAGGATTTGTATAATTGTTTTCTCAACTCTGGTTTGTTGAGTAGTTTCATCAGCTAGGATTTGTAGAATTGTTTTCTCAATTCTGGTTTGTTGAGTAGTTTCATCAGCTAGGATTTGTAGAATTGTTTTCTCAACTCTGATTTGTTGAGTAGTTTAATCAGCTAGGATTTGTAGAATTATTTTCTCAACTCTGGTTTGTTGAGTAGTTTAATCAGCTAGGATTTGTAGAATTGTTTTCTCAACTCTGGTTTGTTGAGTAGTTTCATCAGCTAGGATTTGTAGAATTGTTTTCTCAACTCTGGTTTGTTGAGTAGTTTCATCAGCTAGGATTTGTAGAATTGTTTTCTCAACTCTGGTTTGTTGAGTAGTTTCATCAGCTAGGAATTGTAGAATTGTTTTCTCAACTCTGATTTGTTGAGTAGTTTAATCAGCTAGGATTTGTAGAATTGTTTTCTCAACTCTGGTTTGTTGAGTAGTTTCATCAGCTAGGATTTGTAGAATTGTTTTCTCAACTCTGGTTTGTTGAGTAGTTTCATCAGCTAGGATTTGTAGAATTGTTTTCTCAACTCTGGTTTGTTAAGTAGTTTCATCAGCTAGGATTTGTAGAATTGTTTTCTCAACTCTGGTTTGTTGAGTAGTTTCATCAGCTAGCATTTGTAGAATTGTTTTCTCAACTCTGGTTTGTTGAGTAGTTTCATCAGCTAGGATTTGTAGAATTGTTTTCTCAACTCTGGTTTGTTAAGTAGTTTAATCAGCTAGGATTTGTAGAATTGTTTTCTCAACTCTGGTTTGTTGAGTAGTTTAATCAGCTAGGATTTGTAGAATTGTTTTCTCAACTCTGGTTTGTTGAGTAGTTTAATCAGCTAGGATTTGTAGAATTGTTTTCTCAACTCTGGTTTGTTGACTACTTGACTCAACTAAGATTTGTAGAACTGTTTTCTAAACTCATGTTAGCTGAGTATTTTATTCAACTGAAAGTTTTAGAACTGTTTTCCCAACTTGGGTTTGTTGAGTACTTTATAAGAAAATATTTGTAGAACTGTTTTCTCTACTCAGGTTTGTTTAGTACTTCTTTGTATTTACCCACTTTTATTTAAGTTAATTGCAGTTTATGTATTTATTTGTTGTATACAGTTCTGTAGTAATGTTGTATCCTCTAATTTCCTTTTTTGCTCCTTGATCAGCATAAAACCACCACTGCAGCTAGTCCACTTGCAGAAAGTCTACACCATAGCAGTCGTGTGATCTTGTAGCAGTAGCTGTCATGTGATCTTGTAGCAGTAGCTGTCATGTGATCTTGTAGCGGTAGCTGTCATGTGATCTTGTAGCAGTAGCTGTCATGTGATCTTGTAGCAGTAGCTGTCGTGTGATCTTGTAGCGGTAGCTGTCGTGTGATCTTGTAGCGGTAGCTGTCGTGTGATCTTGTAGCAGTAGCTGTTGTCTGATCTTGTAGCAGTAGCTGTCATGTGATCTTGTAGCAGTAGCTGTCGTGTGATCTTGTATTGGTAGCTGTCATGTGATCTTGTAGCGGTGGCTGTCATGTGATCTTGTAGCGGTGGCTGTCATGTGATCTTGTAGCGGTGGCTGTCCTGTGATCTTGTAGCAGTAGCTGTCATGTGATCTTGTAGCAGTAGCTGTCATGTGATCTTGTAGCAGTAGCTGTCATGTGATCTTGTAGCAGTATCTGTCGTGTGATCTTGTAGCGGTAGCTGTCATGTGATCTTGTAGCAGTAGCTGTCATGTGATCTTGTAGCGGTAGCTGTCCTGTGATCTTGTAGCGGTAGCTGTCATGTGATCTTGTAGCAGTAGCTGTCATGTGATCTTGTAGCAGTAGCTGTCATGTGATCTTGTAGCGGTACCTGTCATGTGATCTTGTAGCGGTAGCTGTCATGTGATCTTGTAGCGGTAGCTGTCATGTGATCTTGTAGCGGTAGCTGTCATGTGATTGTGTAGCTGTAGTTGTCATGTGATCTTGTAGCTGTAGCTGTCATGTGATCTTGTAGCAGTAGCTGTCATGTGATCTTGTAGCAGTAGCTGTCATGTGATCTTGTAGCGGTAGCTGTCATGTGATCTTGTAGCGGTAGCTGTCATGTGATCTTGTAGCGGTAGCTGTCATGTGATCTTGTAGCGGTAGCTGTCGTGTGATCTTGTAGCGGTAGCTGCCGTGTGATCTTGTAGCGGTAGCTGTCATGTGATCTTGTAGCGGTAGCTGTCATGTGATCTTGTAGCGGTAGCTGTCGTGTGATCTTGTAGCGGTAGCTGTCATGTGATCTTGTAGCGGTAGCTGTCGTGTGATCTTGTAGCGGTAGCTGTCGTGTGATCTTGTAGCGGTAGCTGTCCTGTGATCTTGTAGCGGTAGCTGTCCTGTGATCTTGTAGCGGTAGCTGTCGTGTGATCTTGTAGCGGTAGCTGTCATGTGATCTTGTAGCAGTAGCTGTCGTGTGATCTTGTAGCAGTAGCTGTCATGTGATCTTTTAGCAGTGGCTGTCGTGTGATCTTTTAGCAGTGGCTGTCGTGTGATCTTGTAGAAGTAGCTGTCATGTGATCTTGTAGCAGTAGCTGTCATGTGATCTTGTAGCAGTAGCTGTCATGTGATCTTGTAGCAGTAGCTGTCATGTGATCTTTTAGCAGTGGCTGTCGTGTGATCTTGTAGCAGTAGCTGTCATGTGATCTTGTAGCAGTAGCTGTCATGTGATCTTGTAGCAGTAGCTGTCGTGTGATCTTGTAGCAGTGGCTGTCGTGTGATCTTGTAGCAGTGGCTGTTGTGTGATCTTGTAGCAGTGGCTGTCGTGTGATCTTGTAGCAGTGGCTGTCATGTGATCTTGTAGCAGTGGCTGTCGTGTGATCTTGTAGCAGTGGCTGTCGTGTGATCTTGTAGCAGTAGCTGTCATGTGATCTTGTAGCGGTAGCTGTCATGTGATCTTGTAGCGGTAGCTGTCCTGTGATCTTGTAGCGGTAGCTGTCATGTGATCTTGTAGCGGTAGCTGTCATGTGATCTTGTAGCGGTAGCTGTCGTGTGATCTTGTAGCGGTAGCTGTCGTGTGATCTTGCAGCGGTAGCTGTCATGTGATCTTGCAGCGGTAGCTGTCATGTGATCTTGTAGCGGTAGCTGTCATGTGATCTTGTAGCGGTAGCTGTCATGTGATCTTGTAGCGGTAGCTGTCATGTGATCTTGTAGCGGTAGCTGTCATGTGATCTTGTAGCGGTACCTGTCATGTGATCTTGTAGCGGTACCTGTCATGTGATCTTGTAGCGGTAGCTGTCATGTGATCTTGTAGCGGTAGCTGTCATGTGATCTTGTAGCGGTAGCTGTCGTGTGATCTTGTAGCGGTAGCTGTCATGTGATCTTGTAGCGGTAGCTGTCGTGTGATCTTGTAGCGGTAGCTGTCGTGTGATCTTGTAGCGGTAGCTGTCGTGTGATCTTGTAGCGGTAGCTGTCGTGTGATCTTGTAGCGGTAGCTGTCGTGTGATCTTGTAGCGGTAGCTGTCATGTGATCTTGTAGCGGTAGCTGTCATGTGATCTTGTAGCGGTAGCTGTCATGTGATCTTGTAGCGGTAGCTGTCATGTGATCTTGTAGCGGTAGCTGTCATGTGATCTTGTAGCAGTAGCTGTCATGTGATCTTGTAGCTGTAGCTGTCATGTGATCTTGTAGCGGTAGCTGTCATATGATCTTGTAGCGGTAGCTGTCATGTGATCTTGTAGCAGTAGCTGTCGTGTGATCTTGTAGCGGTAGCTGTCGTGTGATCTTGTAGCGGTAGCTGTCGTGTGATCTTGTAGCGGTAGCTGTCATGTGATCTTGTAGCGGTAGCTGTCATGTGATCTTGTAGCAGTAGCTGTCATGTGATCTTGTAGCAGTAGCTGTCATGTGATCTTGTAGCAGTAGCTGTCATGTGATCTTGTAGCCGTGGCTGTCATGTGATCTTGTAGCGGTGGCTGTCCTGTGATCTTGTAGCGGTAGCTGTCATGTGATCTTGTAGCAGTAGCTGTCATGTGATCTTGTAGCAGTATCTGTCGTGTGATCTTGTAGCGGTAGCTGTCGTGTGATCTTGTAGCGGTAGCTGTCGTGTGATCTTGTAGCGGTAGCTGTCGTGTGATCTTGTAGCAGTAGCTGTTGTCTGATCTTGTAGCAGTAGCTGTCATGTGATCTTGTAGCAGTAGCTGTCGTGTGATCTTGTAGCAGTAGCTGTCCTGTGATCTTGTAGCGGTAGCTGTCATGTGATCTTGTAGCGGTAGCTGTCATGTGATCTTGTAGCGGTAGCTGTCATGTGATCTTGTAGCAGTAGCTGTCATGTGATCTTGTAGCGGTAGCTGTCGTGTGATCTTGTAGCGGTAGCTGTCGTGTGATCTTGTAGCGGTAGCTGTCATGTGATCTTGTAGCGGTAGCTGTCATGTGATCTTGTAGCAGTAGCTGTCATGTGATCTTGTAGCGGTAGCTGTCATGTGATCTTGTAGCAGTAGCTGTCATGTGATCTTGTAGCCGTGGCTGTCATGTGATCTTGTAGCGGTGGCTGTCCTGTGATCTTGTAGCGGTAGCTGTCATGTGATCTTGTAGCAGTAGCTGTCATGTGATCTTGTAGCAGTATCTGTCGTGTGATCTTGTAGCGGTAGCTGTCGTGTGATCTTGTAGCGGTAGCTGTCGTGTGATCTTGTAGCGGTAGCTGTCGTGTGATCTTGTAGCAGTAGCTGTTGTCTGATCTTGTAGCAGTAGCTGTCATGTGATCTTGTAGCAGTAGCTGTCGTGTGATCTTGTAGCAGTAGCTGTCCTGTGATCTTGTAGCGGTAGCTGTCATGTGATCTTGTAGCAGTAGCTGTCATGTGATCTTGTAGCAGTAGCTGTCGTGTGATCTTGTAGCAGTAGCTGTCCTGTGATCTTGTAGCGGTAGCTGTCATGTGATCTTGTAGCGGTAGCTGTCATGTGATCTTGTAGCGGTAGCTTTCGTGTGATCTTGTAGCGGTAGCTGTCGTGTGATCTTGTAGCGGTAGCTGTCATGTGATCTTGTAGCAGTGGCTGTCATGTGATCTTTTAGCAGTGGCTGTCGTGTGATCTTGTAGCAGTAGCTGTCATGTGATCTTGTAGCAGTAGCTGTCATGTGATCATGTAGCAGTGGCTGTCATGTGATCTTGTAGCAGTGGCTGTCGTGTGATCTTGTAGCAGTGGCTGTCGTGTGATCTTGTAGCAGTGGCTGTCATGTGATCTTGTAGCAGTGGCTGTCATGTGATCTTGTAGCAGTAGCTGTCATGTGATCTTGTAGCGGTAGCTGTCGTGTGATCTTGTAGCGGTAGCTGTCATGTGATCTTGTAGCGGTAGCTGTCATGTGATCTTGTAGCGGTAGCTGTCATGTGATCTTGTAGCGGTAGCTGTCATGTGATCTTGTAGCGGTAGCTGTCATGTGATCTTGTAGCAGTAGCTGTCATGTGATCTTGTAGCAGTAGCTGTCATGTGATCTTGTAGCAGTAGCTGTCATGTGATCTTGTAGCGGTAGCTGTCATGTGATCTTGTAGCGGTAGCTGTCATGTGATCTTGTAGCGGTAGCTGTCGTGTGATCTTGTAGCGGTAGCTGTCATGTGATCTTGTAGCGGTAGCTGTCGTGTGATCTTGTAGCGGTAGCTGTCATGTGATCTTGTAGCGGTAGCTGTCATGTGATCTTGTAGCGGTAGCTGTCATGTGATCTTGTAGCGGTAGCTGTCATGTGATCTTGTAGCGGTAGCTGTCATGTGATCTTGTAGCGGTAGCTGTCATGTGATCTTGTAGCGGTAGCTGTCATGTGATCTTGTAGCGGTAGCTGTCATGTGATCTTGTAGCAGTAGCTGTCGTGTGATCTTTTAGCAGTGGCTGTCATGTGATCTTTTAGCAGTGGCTTGTCATGTGATCTTGTAGCAGTGGCTGTCATGTCATCTTGTAGCAGTGGCTGTCATGTGATCTTGTAGCAGTAGCTGTCATGTGATCTTGTAGCAGTGGCTGTCATGTGATCTTGTAGCAGTGGCTGTCATGTGATCTTGTAGCAGTGGCTGTCATGTGATCTTGTAGTGGTGGCTGTCATGTGATCTTGTAGCGGTGGCTGTCGTGTGATCTTGTAGCGGTAGCTGTCGTGCGATATTGTAGCGGTAGCTGTCGTGTGATCTTGTAGCGGTAGCTGTCGTGTGATCTTGTAGCGGTAGCTGTCGTGTGATCTTGTAGCGGTAGCTGTCGTGTGATCTTGTAGCGGTAGCTGTCATGTGATCTTGTAGCGGTAGCTGTCGTGTGATCTTGTAGCGGTAGCTGTCGTGTGATCTTGTAGCGGTAGCTGTCGTGTGATCTTGTAGCGGTAGCTGTCGTGTGATCTTGTAGCGGTAGCTGTCGTGTGATCTTGTAGCGGTAGCTGCCATGTGATCTTGTAGCGGTAGCTGTCATGTGATCTTGTAGCGGTAGCTGTCATGTGATCTTGTAGCGGTAGCTGTCATGTGATCTTGTAGCTGTAGCTGTCATGTGATCTTGTAGCTGTAGCTGTCATGTGATCTTGTAGCTGTAGCTGCCATGTGATCTTGTAGCAGTAGCTGCCATGTGATCTTGTAGCGGTAGCTGCCATGTGATCTTGTAGCGGTAGCTGCCATGTGATCTTGTAGCGGTAGCTGCCGTGTGATCTTGTAGCGGTAGCTGCCGTGTGATCTTGTAGCGGTAGCTGTCGTGTGATCTTGTAGCGGTAGCTGTCGTGTGATCTTGTAGCGGTAGCTGTCGTGTGATCTTGTAGCAGTAGCTGTCATGTGATCTTGTAGCAGTAGCTGTCATGTGATCTTGTAGCAGTAGCTGTCATGTGATCTTGTAGCGGTACCTGTCATGTGATCTTGTAGTGGTACCTGTCATGTGATCTTGTAGCGGTAGCTGTCATGTGATCTTGTAGCGGTAGCTGTCGTGTGATCTTGTAGCGGTAGCTGTCGTGTGATCTTGTAGCGGTAGCTGTCATGTGATCTTGTAGCGGTAGCTGTCTTGTGATCTTGTAGCGGTAGCTGTCGTGTGATCTTGTAGCGGTAGCTGTCGTGTGATCTTGTAGCGGTAGCTGTCGTGTGATCTTGTAGCGGTAGCTGTCATGTGATCTTGTAGCGGTAGCTGTCATGTGATCTTGTAGCGGTAGCTGTCATGTGATCTTGTAGCGGTAGCTGTCATGTGATCTTGTAGCGGTAGCTGTCATGTGATCTTGTAGCGGTAGCTGTCATGTGATCTTGTAGCGGTAGCTGTCATGTGATCTTGTAGCGGTAGCTGTCATGTGATCTTGTAGCGGTAGCTGTCGTGTGATCTTGTAGCGGTAGCTGTCGTGTGATCTTGTAGCGGTAGCTGTCATGTGATCTTGTAGCGGTAGCTGTCGTGTGATCTTGTAGCGGTAGCTGTCGTGTGATCTTGTAGCAGTAGCTGTCATGTGATCTTGTAGCAGTAGCTGTCATGTGATCTTGTAGCAGTGGCTGTCATGTGATCTTGTAGCCGTGGCTGTCCTGTGATCTTGTAGCAGTAGCTGTCATGTGATCTTGTAGCAGTTGCTGTCATGTGATCTTGTAGCAGTATCTGTCGTGTGATCTTGTAGCGGTAGCTGTCGTGTGATCTTGTAGCGGTAGCTGTCATGTGATCTTGTAGCGGTAGCTGTCGTGTGATCTTGTAGCGGTAGCTGTCGTGTGATCTTGTAGCGGTAGCTGTCGTGTGATCTTGTAGCGGTAGCTGTCGTGTGATCTTGTAGCGGTAGCTGTCATCTGATCTTGTAGCGGTAGCTGTCGTGTGATCTTGTAGCAGTAGCAGTTGTCTGATCTTGTAGCAGTAGCTGTCATGTGATCTTGTAGCAGTAGCTGTTGTGTGATCTTGTAGCAGTAGCTGTCATGTGATCTTGTAGCAGTAGCTGTCATGTGATCTTGTAGCAGTAGCTGTCATGTGATCTTGTAGCAGTAGCTGTCGTGTAATCTTGTAGCGGTAGCTGTCATGTGATCTTGTAGCGGTAGCTGTCATGTGATCTTGTAGCGGTAGCTGTCGTGTGATCTTGTAGCGGTAGCTGTCCTGTGATCTTGTAGCAGTAGCTGTCATGTGATCTTGTAGCGGTAGCTGTCCTGTGATCTTGTAGCGGTAGCTGTCGTGTGATCTTGTAGCGGTAGCTGTCGTGTGATCTTGTAGCGGTAGCTGTCCTGTGATCTTGTAGCGGTAGCTGTCCTGTGATCTTGTAGCGGTAGCTGTCGTGTGATCTTGTAGCGGTAGCTGTCGTGTGATCTTGTAGCGGTAGCTGTTGTGTGATCTTGTAGCAGTAGCTGTTGTGTGATCTTGTAGCAGTAGCTGGCATGTGATCTTGTAGCAGTAGCTGTTGTGTGATCTTGTAGCGGTAGCTGTCGTGTGATCTTGTAGCGGTAGCTGTCGTGTGATCTTGTAGCGGTAGCTGTCATGTGATCTTGTAGCGGTACCTGTCATGTGATGTTGTAGCGGTAGCTGTCATGTGATCTTGTAGCGGTAGCTGTCATGTGATCTTGTAGCGGTAGCTGTCATGTGATCTTGTAGCGGTAGCTGTCATGTGATCTTGTAGCGGTAGCTGTCATGTGATCTTGTAGCGGTAGCTGTCGTGTGATCTTGTAGCGGTGGCTGTCGTGTGATCTTTTAGCGGTGGCTGTCGTGTGATCTTGTAGCGGTAGCTGTCGTGTGATCTTGTAGCCATGGCTGTCATGTGATCTTGTAGCCGTGGCTGTCCTGTGATCTTGTAGCAGTAGCTGTCATGTGATCTTGTAGCAGTAGCTGTCATGTGATCTTGTAGCAGTATCTGTCGTGTGATCTTGTAGCGGTAGCTGTCGTGTGATCTTGTAGCGGTAGCTGTCATGTGATCTTGTAGCGGTAGCTGTCGTGTGATCTTGTAGCAGTAGCTGTCATGTGATCTTGTAGCAGTAGCTGTCATGTGATCTTGTAGCCATGGCTGTCATGTGATCTTGTAGCCGTGGCTGTCCTGTGATCTTGTAGCAGTAGCTGTCATGTGATCTTGTAGCAGTAGCTGTCATGTGATCTTGTAGCAGTATCTGTCGTGTGATCTTGTAGCGGTAGCTGTCGTGTGATCTTGTAGCGGTAGCTGTCATGTGATCTTGTAGCGGTAGCTGTCGTGTGATCTTGTAGCAGTAGCTGTCATGTGATCTTGTAGCAGTAGCTGTTGTGTGATCTTGTAGCAGTAGCTGTCATGTGATCTTGTAGCGGTAGCTGTCGTGTGATCTTGTAGCGGTAGCTGTCATGTGATCTTGTAGCGGTAGCTGTCGTGTGATCTTGTAGCAGTAGCTGTCATGTGATCTTGTAGCAGTAGCTGTTGTGTGATCTTGTAGCAGTAGCTGTCATGTGATCTTGTAGCAGTAGCTGTCATGTGATCTTGTAGCAGTAGCTGTCATGTGATCTTGTAGCAGTAGCTGTCGTGTAATCTTGTAGCGGTAGCTGTCATGTGATCTTGTAGCGGTAGCTGTCATGTGATCTTGTAGCGGTAGCTGTCGTGTGATCTTGTAGCAGTAGCTGTCCTGTGATCTTGTAGCAGTAGCTGTCATGTGATCTTGTAGCGGTAGCTGTCGTGTGATCTTGTAGCGGTAGCTGTCGTGTGATCTTGTAGCGGTAGCTGTCATGTGATCTTGTAGCAGTAGCTGTTGTCTGATCTTGTAGCAGTAGCTGGCATGTGATCTTGTAGCAGTAGCTGTTGTGTGATCTTGTAGCAGTAGCTGTCATGTGATCTTGTAGCAGTAGCTGTCATGTGATCTTGTAGCAGTAGCTGTCATGTGATCTTGTAGCGGTAGGTGTCATGTGATCTTGTAGCGGTAGCTGTCATGTGATCTTGTAGCGGTAGCTGTCATGTGATCTTGTAGCGGTAGCTGTCATGTGATCTTGTAGCGGTAGCTGTCATGTGATCTTGTAGCGGTAGCTGTCATGTGATCTTGTAGCGGTAGCTGTCCTGTGATCTTGTAGCGGTAGCTGTCATGTGATCTTGTAGCGGTAGCTGTCATGTGATCTTGTAGCGGTAGCTTTCGTGTGATCTTGTAGCGGTAGCTGTCGTGTGATCTTGTAGCGGTAGCTGTCATGTGATCTTGTAGCAGTGGCTGTCGTGTGATCTTGTAGCAGTGGCTGTCGTGTGATCTTGTAGCAGTGGCTGTCGTGTGATCTTGTAGCAGTGGCTGTCATGTGATCATGTAGCAGTGGCTGTCATGTGATCTTGTAGCAGTGGCTGTCATGTGATCTTGTAGCAGTGGCTGTCGTGTGATCTTGTAGCAGTGGCTGTCGTGTGATCTTGTAGCAGTAGCTGTCGTGTGATCTTGTAGCGGTAGCTGTCATGTGATCTTGTAGCGGTAGCTGTCGTGTGATCTTGTAGCGGTAGCTGTCGTGTGATCTTGTAGCGGTAGCTGTCGTGTGATCTTGTAGCGGTAGCCGTCATGTGATCTTGTAGCGGTAGCCGTCATGTGATCTTGTAGCGGTAGCTGTCATGTGATCTTGTAGCGGTAGCTGTCATGTGATCTTGTAGCGGTAGCTGTCATGTGATCTTGTAGCAGTAGCTGTCATGTGATCTTGTAGCGGTAGCTGTCATGTGATCTTGTAGCGGTAGCTGTCGTGTGATCTTGTAGCGGTAGCTGTCATGTGATCTTGTAGCGGTAGCTGTCGTGTGATCTTGTAGCGGTAGCTGTCGTGTGATCTTGTAGCGGTAGCTGTCATGTGATCTTGTAGCGGTAGCTGTCATGTGATCTTGTAGCGGTAGCTGTCATGTGATCTTGTAGCAGTAGCTGTCATGTAATCTTGTAGCGGTAGCTGTCGTGTGATCTTGTAGCGGTAGCTGTCATGTGATCTTGTAGCGGTAGCTGTCGTGTGATCTTGTAGCGGTAGCTGTCCTGTGATCTTGTAGCAGTAGCTGTCATGTGATCTTGTAGCAGTAGCTGTCATGTGATCTTGTAGCGGTAGCTGTCGTGTGATCTTGTAGCGGTAGCTGTCGTGTGATCTTGTAGCGGTAGCTGTCGTGTGATCTTGTAGCAGTAGCTGTTGTCTGATCTTGTAGCAGTAGCTGGCATGTGATCTTGTAGCAGTAGCTGTTGTGTGATCTTGTAGCAGTAGCTGTCATGTGATCTTGTAGCAGTAGCTGTCATGTGATCTTGTAGCGGTAGGTGTCATGTGATCTTGTAGCGGTAGCTGTCATGTGATCTTGTAGCGGTAGCTGTCATGTGATCTTGTAGCGGTAGCTGTCATGTGATCTTGTAGCGGTAGCTGTCATGTGATCTTGTAGCGGTAGCTGTCATGTGATCTTGTAGCGGTAGCTGTCCTGTGATCTTGTAGCGGTAGCTGTCATGTGATCTTGTAGCGGTAGCTGTCATGTGATCTTGTAGCGGTAGCTTTCGTGTGATCTTGTAGCGGTAGCTGTTGTGTGATCTTGTAGCGGTAGCTGTCGTGTGATCTTGTAGCGGTAGCTGTCATGTGATCTTTTAGCAGTGGCTGTCGTGTGATCTTGTAGCAGTGGCTGTCGTGTGATCTTGTAGCAGTGGCTGTCGTGTGATCTTGTAGCAGTGGCTGTCATGTGATCATGTAGCAGTGGCTGTCATGTGATCTTGTAGCAGTGGCTGTCGTGTGATCTTGTAGCAGTGGCTGTCGTGTGATCTTGTAGCAGTGGCTGTCGTGTGATCTTGTAGCAGTAGCTGTCATGTGATCTTGTAGCGGTAGCTGTCGTGTGATCTTGTAACGGTAGCTGTCGTGTGATCTTGTAGCGGTAGCTGTCGTGTGATCTTGTAGCGGTAGCTGTCATGTGATCTTGTAGCGGTAGCTGTCATGTGATCTTGTAGCGGTAGCCGTCATGTGATCTTGTAGCGGTAGCCGTCATGTGATCTTGTATTGGTAGCTGTCATGTGATCTTGTAGCAGTAGCTGTCATGTGATCTTGTAGCAGTAGCTGTCGTGTAATCTTGTAGCGGTAGCTGTCGTGTGATCTTGTAGCGGTAGCTGTCGTGTGATCTTGTAGCGGTAGCTGTCGTGTGATCTTGTAGCGGTAGCTGTCGTGTGATCTTGTAGCGGTAGCTGTCGTGTGATCTTGTAGCGGTAGCTGTCGTGTGATCTTGTAGCGGTAGCTGTCATGTGATCTTGTAGCGGTAGCTGTCATGTGATCTTGTAGCGGTAGCTGTCATGTGATCTTGTAGCGGTAGCTGTCGTGTGATCTTGTAGCGGTGGCTGTCGTGTGATCTTTTAGCGGTGGCTGTCGTGTGATCTTTTAGCAGTGGCTGTCATGTGATCTTGTAGCAGTGGCTGTCATGTGATCTTGTAGCAGTGGGTGTCATGTGATCTTGTAGCAGTGGCTGTCATGTGATCTTGTAGCAGTAGCTGTCATGTGATCTTGTAGCAGTAGCTGTCATGTGATCTTGTAGCAGTAGCTGTCATGTGATCTTGTAGCTGTCATGTGATCTTGTAGCAGTAGCTGTCATGTGATCTTGTAGCAGTAGCTGTCATGTGATCTTGTAGCAGTAGCTGTCATGTGATCTTGTAGCAGTAGCTGTCATGTGATCTTGTAGCAGTAGCTGTCATGTGATCTTGTAGCAGTAGCTGTCATGTGATCTTGTAGCGGTAGCTGTCGTGTGATCTTGTAGCGGTAGCTGTCGTGTGATCTTGTAGCGGTAGCTGTCGTGTGATCTTGTAGCGGTAGCTGTCGTGTGATCTTGTAGCGGTAGCTGTCGTGTGATCTTGTAGCGGTAGCTGTCGTGTGATCTTGTAGCAGTAGCTGTCGTGTGATCTTGTAGCAGTACCTGTCATGTGATCTTGTAGCAGTAGCTGTCATGTGATCAAGTAGCAGTAGCTTTCATGTGATCTTGTAGCAGTTTTATTATATGATGTGTTTGTCAGCCTTAAGCACAACCTTATTCTTTGTTTCCTAAGAGATCCTTAACAGCTACAAGAGTGACTATTTCTATAAACACACATCTCAACACATATACCATGTCTTCTTCTTCGTACACTCTCAGATGTTGTACACTCTCAGACGTCGTACACTCTCAGACTTCATACACTCTCAGACGTCATACACTCTCAGACGTCAACTTGAAAATGTTCAAAGAAATCAGTGGTCAGCTTGAGGCTGTTCCTATCTCCATATATGTCTGATTCTTTTTGTATATTTTTTTTTTAACATGAATAGCTAAATCTGACAGTATTCTGTCCATAACATATGTCTGATTCTCTTTATCTATTTAAAAAAAAACAGGAATAGATCAATCTGACAGTAATCTGCCCATAACACGTGTCTGATTTTCCCCTCAGGTACAAACACAGACAAGAATTTGCAGCCGACGTGCGTCTGATCTTCAACAACTGTGAGACCTTCAATGAAGATGATTCTGAAGTGGGGCAGGCTGGGTATTCTCTGAGACAGTTCTTTGAGAGGAGATGGCTGGAGACATTCCCAAGTGATGATGTATAGAGCAGTTACTTTGAGAGAAAATGGCTGGAAATATTCCCATGTGATGGTGTTCTGTAGAACATTTATTTGAGAGATGATGGCTAGAGATATTCTTATGTGATGGTATTCTCTGAAGCAACTTTTTGAGAGGTGATGATTGGAGATATTCTTATGTTGTAATATTCTCTGAGGCAACTCTTTGAGAGGTGATGATTGGAGATATTCTTATGTTGTAATATTCTCTGAGGCAACTCTTTGAGAGGTGATGATTGGAGATATTCTTATGTTGTAATATTCTCTGAGGCAACTCTTTGAGAGGTGATGATTGGAGATATTCTTATGTTGTAATATTCTCTGAGGCAACTCTTTTGAGAGCAGATGGCTGAAGATATTCCCACATGATGATATTCTCTAGAACAGTTAGTTTGAGAGAAGTTGACTTGGGATACTGCTACATAGTTCTATTCTCTAGAACAGTTAGTTTGGAAGACGATGGCTGGAGATATTCCCAGATGATGATGAAGCTAATCTTGAAAGTCCATGAGTGATCACACAAGTGATGCTATGGTGACATTGCTGTAGGTCACATTGACTTTAGCGATGCCACTGATTACAGGACCAACTATGACCACTATTTTACTGTGTCTATGGTGGCTGATGTATGTCAAATAGCTGTGTCTATTGGGATTAGGTAAGTATCATCATGTTTTTTCCCCCACCTATATTACCCCCTTCAAGAACATGAGACCAACTAAAACACTGCCTCTGCTCTTATGTTGGTAGTTGTAGTGAGTTTATTTTTTATTTTTTTTTTACACTCAAGAGTCCATGAAGCTTTGTGGGGAGCTGAAGTTTTTGTTGCTGAGCCAAGCATGTCCCATTGGCTGTGTGGATGGGTGGTTTCTGTAGCAGTCTGTTTTCTAAGATGTGATTGCTCATTCTATGAATGCTGGGACTGACAGAGGAATGCTGAGAGTAAACATCACTTGAGAGAGATAATAAACAGATTAGAGGAGTGCTGGGAGTAAACATCAATTGAGATAAATCTTTCCAACAGAGCAAAGGAATGTTGAGACTACACATCATTTGAGAGATTAAATTAATATGAAACAAATATAAAGGTATGTTATTAGGCACTCGCAGGAAATAAAGAAGTAGAACACCAGACAACAGAAAAACAACAGACGTGAGTGGCTTACCCAGGATTTGAACCCTGGACCTTCTGTGCGACAACCCCGCCTAGCCATGCAAGCGAATCACACTATCCTCCCTGCCATCTACGCATCATCAAAAAATGATGTTTCAATGGCAGGTCATCAGTGCGAACCACAATACACGACACCGGAAGTCCACCATGGGCAGTTCAGCCTATTAATGACGCAATCACTTCTGTGATTTGCTTGCATGGCTAGGCGGGGTTGTCGCACGGAAGGTCCAGTGTTCAAATCCTGGGTAAGCCACTCATGTCTGTTGTTTTTCTGTTGTCTGGTGTTCTACTTCTTTATTTCCTGCGAGTGCCTGATAACATACCTTTATATTTGTTTCATATTAATTTACTGTTTACAGGCCTCGGGTTTCCCTTCCTTATGTGTAATAAATCATTTGAGAGATAATAAACTTCCTGTGGTGATCAGATACGACGATCAGTGAAAGGGCATAATAATGAGAAAAAAAACGGATTTAGCAAGAGAAGATGAGAATACATGTTAGATAATTAATAGTTGGACAAGGAGAACTGTGATCATTGTGACAAATAAAAGGAGTAACAATAAATGTATGGAGAGTTACTGCAAGAAATCACAAGTTTCTTCAATACATAACAACAGGACAATGGATGTGATATAGGAGTTCAAGAGAGAAGCTGACTGTTGTTAACATCCTCACAAATAGCCATACAAGTCAGTGTTTACAATCAGAAAGTGTTAACATTGTCACAAATAGCCATACAAAAAAGTGTTCATGATCAGAAAATGTTAACATCGTCACAAATAAGTGTTTATGATCAGAAAGTGTTAATATCGTCACAAATAACCACACAAGTTATCGTTTACAATAATAAAGTGTTAACATATACTTTTTGATGTCGAAACATAAAACACAGGACAAACAGCTAGGATGGAAGCAAGAACATAGGTCTTTGAAGAAGTAGATGTACAAAAAATGCAGTGCATTTCTTTGAAAAATGGAAAACAATAAATAAAGTTGTGACAGAGCAGGCATGAACAGAGAAACAACAGATGAGGTCAGAACACCTATTTAGGGCTTGTGCATAAACACTTTTCTGGTAGCCATAATGGAAATAGACGAGAACAACAGACATGTTCAAGGTAAACATATAAGACAACAATATTTAAGTCAGACAAGTAAACTGTCATATTTTAAGTCAGACAAGTAAACAACAGTCATATTTTAAGTCAGACAAAAAAACAACAGTCATGTTTTAAGTCAGGCAAATAAACTGCAGTAAATTGAAACAAGACAACAACAGCCCAGACAAATGGACTACAATATTTTAGTCAAACAAGACAACAACAATAATATAAACAGCTTCAATCTGTGCAAGAATTTGGCATACTGGTGCCTCATTCTCTAGCTGAAGTGGGCACACAACAGCCTTATCATGTAAGACAAGTGGGCACACAACAGCCTTATCATGTAAGACAAGTGGGCACACAAGCCTCATTTTGTAAGAGAATTTGGCGTGCAGTAAATCTGGAGTCGGAGTCCCTAAGGCAGACTAATGTTGGTTAAACATTATTCTGGCAACTCGTGCGATGTGGCTGGTACCAAACCGTATTGGCTATTGCCGTTCCTTTTGACCTACCGGCTGCATGGAGAGGGAGAACATGCTGCATGGGAAACAGTTATAACACATAAGGAAGGGAAACCCGAGGCCTGTAAACAGTCAATAAATATTAGACAAACATAAAGGTATGTTTTCAGGCACTTGTAAGAAATAAAGAAGTAGATAGTGTGATTCGCTTGTATAGCTAGGGGGTGTTGTCGTACGGAAGGTCCGGGTTTGTCTAATATTTATTTACTGCATGGGAAACAGCTAGATACTCCATATAACTGTGCCCAAGCTCGCGCCCTGGAGAGGACACTCCAGCTTCACCCTGTAGATATTGGCACAACACGGAAAAGAACAGTTAGCTGACCACAGCTGAAGTTCAAAGATGTGTACAAGAGAGACATGAGGGCACTGGACATAAATCCTGCAACATGGGAGAACAAAGATGTGTACAAGAGAGACATGAGGGCACTGGACATAAATCCTGCAACATGGGAGAACAAAGATGTGTACAAGAGAGACATGAGGGCACTGGACATAAATCCTGCAATCTGGGAGAACAAAGATGTGTACAAGAGCGACATGAGGGCACTGGACATAAATCCTGCAACATGGGAGAACAAAGATGTGTACAAGAGCGACATGAGGGCACTGGACATAAATCCTGCAATCTGGGAGAACAAAGATGTGTACAAGAGCGACATGAGGGCACTGGACATAAATCCTGCAATCTGGGAGAACAAAGATGTGTACAAGAGAGACATGAGGGCACTGGACATAAATCCTGCAACATGGGAGAATGAAGCTGCCGATTGCAGCAAGTGGCAATGCTCTCTACGGTGCCACCTCAGACTGGGTGAATAGAAGCCCTCACTGCAAGCAGAAGAGAGGTGAAAATGTCACATGAAACACCAGGAACATAAGCAGCTGACGACTGTCACCTGAGGGCCATATTCCCATAGTCAGTTATGACAGAAGGGGCTGTTATTATAATAAGCCTTATTCTGTAAGTGGATCGGGCTCACATTAGCTTTATTCCTTTAATTAAGGGAAGTGGGCACACAGTACCCTCATTGCGATAATAGAATCTGGCACACAGTAACTACAATGTGTAGGAGAAATGTGAAGTGTGCACACAGTAGGAGAACAGTGGACAGACAAAACACCTGAGTTCTCAGGTAACTTAAGCACCTTCATTCATTTAACAACAAAATCTCTACATAAAGTTGAGGACAGCTGTCACTTTGTTTGTTTATGATGCTGGATTGACTTGACCTGAGGTGACCTGTTTCATGTATTTACTGTTGTACAGCCGACCAGGGATGTAGTGCTTCAATTTCTCTTTCTTTCTTTGTTTTCTCACAGTTTGTCCTTCTTCCTCTTTGTTTCCTCACAGTTTGTTGGTATACGTACGTTTGTGCATCATTCTGTGTCTCTCACTTCCTTACTATCTCCATATGTTGATATGTTTTCATGACTTGTTTACCTACATGCCCATATATGCTTTAGTCTCTGTCATTCTATATGACATCAGTGGTGGAAGTCATAGGTCATTCTGTGCAAACCATCAGCAGAAGTCTTCTGTCAGCCATATATAAAAATATAGAGTGGAAACAACACATTTGTTCATACGTTGATAATAACTGTAATGCTTGTTTATCGTATGTGATGTTAACATATTGTTTATATGTTGTAAAGGTAGTCATATGTTCACCTGTGCTAGTAATATTTCCTTCATGTCAGCCTTTTCAAATTTGTATGAATTCTGTGTTTTAAATTGAGCCATATTCTTTGTTGTGTTTGATTATATTTAACATATCAGTTCATGGCACAGTGGCTGCTGATTGTGACAGAGTGATTGTGACAGTTAAATAGAATGGTCTCTGATGCAGTGATTGTGGACTGATTGTGACAGACAGGTAGGATGTTTGTGAGAGCTAGTGATTTCTGAGAGGTAATGTGTTTGTGATGTACAGGTAAGGCATTCGTGACATACAGGTAGGTTTTTGTGACAGATTCATAGAACTGTTTTCTCATCTCAGGTTTGTGACAATGATATCTGACAGGTGGAGTGTTTTTGTCATATGAATAGGGTGTTTATGAAGTTGAGTTTTAGACAGGTAGAGTGTTTGTGACAATTATTTCTGGCAAGTACAATGTTGTTTTTTCTTACAGGTATTTTTTTTTCTTACAGATAAGGTTTTAGTGACACACAGATAAGGTATTTTTTCATACAGGTAAGGTGTTAGTGACATACAGATAAGGTATTTTTTTTCATACAGATAAAGTGTTAGTGACATACAGATAAGGTATTTTTTTCATACAGGTAAGGCGTTAGAGAATGAACGATCTTTATTTTCAAAGGGTTGAGAATTGGGCACACAGGTCCTTCTGACATTTTGCCCTTCCTTTCTCTCATCTTTTATACTGAATTTATTTATTCTCATATGCATTTTACATATCAATTTACAGGAATTCACGTTATAAAGGTAAAAGAATAGCATACTCACATTCACAGTATCTAATTATAAACATAAAATAAAATACGTTGAAAAGTACAAACTAAGTATTACCATGAAATAAAATATGTTGAAAAGTATAAACATTATCATTAAACCTACATTCGATATTATATCATTTATTCAAAAAACTAATCACATTAGGGGGGGTAATCAGAACTCATAAAGTATTCAAAAAGTCTACGATTGTATGGATAGGGACTGAAGTTGTTATGTTTTAGATAATGTGGAAGATAGTTCCAGAGATGAGCAGCAGAGTAAGCTAAGCTTTTCTTGAATAAGTCAAGCCTAGGCTTGGGCACTTGTATTTTATTAAGGCGTTGACTGCGTCTTTCATTGTATTTGAACATTAGCCACATATATGTTGGAGCATTCTGTGACAAGATTTTGTGAACAAATTTAGCTTTGTTGAATAGAAGGTGCTTTCTTAGGGGCAGAACAGAACAGGTATTTCTTTCATACAGATTAAATGTTAGTGACTTACAGATATGGTAACAGTGACGTACAGATAAGGTGTTAATGACTTACATGCGTGTGTGTGTATACATGTGTTTGTTCTTTGCATCTAAATGACTGAATATTTATTCTAATGTACAGGTTTGTTACAAGGTGACCCATATATGTTGTCTGTCCGTTACTCTTGTTTACTGAATTATTTCTTCATGTACTCTCCATGTTTATGGCATAATGTTTTTGATTGTCTTTGTTGCACTTCATTGTCAGCTTATATATATAACATTTGTACATATCTATCTCTCACTTTCTGATTGCCACAACTTGTTTTTTTTTTTTTTTAATGAAGATGTGTCGATTTTTTATAATGGTCACATTTTGGAGGCTCATATTTTTCAGTGTTTATTTATCTGTAAATTAACATGATGTGGATTAGGGGGGGAGGGGGTAATAAGTATATATATATATATATATATATGTGTGCGTATACATGTATTTATGTTGTGTGTATGGTGAAATAATATATTTGTGTGTGTCTACAGAGAATGAGAGCGTGTGTGTATATGTGCATTCAGAGTGACAGATTGTTTTTGTGTGTTGGAACAGGAAGTGAGCGGATTAGTCTGAACAGGAAGTGAGCAGATAAAATTTTACCAGCAACACAATGTGAAAACCATTCATCAGAAGCTTGTGTTTTTGGTTCACGATAAAGCTGTTTTTTTTTTTTCATGTTTGACTGGTGTTTTTCTAGTGATTTACAGTAACTGCTTTGGTCAAGTTTTGTGTGTCTTGATGTCTTGAGTTGCTGGTCGGTGCTCTCTTATTTCATTGTTTAACTAAATCACATTTATCTCATTGGTTTGTATTCTGCTGCTTTATAAACAGATTTGGGGAGGGGGTTTGTGTAAACATTCTTTTTCTTATTAAAAATAATTCAGTGTATTGTTTTTTGTATTGTCAGAATGTGTTTGTCTGTCTCTTGTCACTGATTTTATTTCATCATGTAAACATTTATATTCACTTTTTCTTATTAAAAATATTCACTTTTTCTTATTAAAAATAATTCAGAGAAAACTCGTCTCTCTCTTGTCACTGATTGTCAGAATGTGTTTGTCTGTCTCTTGTCACTGATTGTCAGAATGTGTTTGTCTGTCTCTTGTCACTGATTGTCAGAATGTGTTTGTCTATCTCATGTCACTTTGTAAGAATATGTGACTTGTGTTTGTATCTCTTGTCACTTTGTCAGAATATGTGACTTGTGTTTGTATCTCTTGTCATTTTGTCAGAATGTGTGACTTGATAACAAATTTTGTCAATGTGTGACTTGATAACAAATTTTGTCAGAATGTGTGACTTGATAACAAATTTTGTCAGAATGTGTGACTTGATAACAAAGTTTGTCATTTTATCAGAATGTGTGACTTGATAACAAATTTTGTTAGAATGTGTGACTTGAGAACAAAGTCTGTGTCTCTTGTCACTTTGTCAGGATGTTTGACTTCTGCACCAAGTTTCTCTCGTGTCACATTTTCAGGATGTATGACTTCTGCACCAAGTTTCTCTCGTCACTTTGTCAGGATGTATGACTTTTATGCACCAAGTTTCTCTCTTGTCATGTTATCAGGATGTTTGACTTCTGCACCAAGTTTCTCTGTTATCACATTATCAGGATGTATGACTTCTGCACCAAGTTTCTCTCTTGTCACATTGTCAGAATGTATGACTTATGCACCAAGTTTCTCTTGTCACTTTGTCAGGATGTTTGACTTCTCCACCAAGTTTCTCTCTTATCACATTGTCAGGATGTATGACTTCTGCACCAAGTTTCTCTGTTATCACATTGACAGGATGTATGACTTCTGCACCAAGTTTCTCTCTTGTCACTTTGTCAGGATGTATGACTTCTGCACCAAGTTTCTCTCTCTCTCTTTTGTCAGGATGTGTGACTTCTGCACCAAGTTTCTCTATCTTTTGTCAGGATGTTTGACTTCTGCATCAAGTTTCTCTCATGTCACATTGTCAGGATGTATGACTTCTGCACCAAGTATGACTTCTGCACCAAGTTTCTCTCGTGTCACATTATCAGGATGTATGACTTCTGCACCAAGTTTCTCTCTTGTCACTTTGTCAGGATGTATGACTTCTGCACCAAGTTTCTCTCTCTCTCTTTTGTCAGGATGTGTGACTTCTGCACCAAGTTGCTCTCGTGTCACATTGTCAGGATGTTTGGTGCAGCTCTTTAAATAACGATCAAGTGTAATGGTGGCATTATGCTCCAGCAACAAAACCAGAAAAAAGAATCAAAACCGACAGATAATAAATAAAGTAATCCTATCATTGGCTGTATTTCTGATCTGTTCATTCCAAAGTCTTGTAGTTTTTAGTTAGCTCCTTTCTTCAGGCATCACATTTCACAAGTTTCTTCTTTTGTGTTCAACATTTAAATGACTGCACAATTAGAGGGTGGGTGTGACACCAGGAACCTCTTTTAATTATTGGCAAATTATTTCCAGATCTTGTATTGGGGTTTCTACCAAAAATTTCATCATCAAACAGCCAATAAAGAAAAAAAGTCTTGCATTAAATTCCACAATTTTGTGCTCAGCACTCATCCTGACAAAAGAGAGAGAGAGAGAGAAAAACTTGGTGCAGAAGTCACACATCCTGACTGTTGTAGATTTTTGATAGGGGAATTAAGACTTGGGTTGGTCCCTTCTGAATAGATTAGAATAAGTGATAGTCACAGTGAAAAGTAGTAATAGCAATAGATTTCCACGAGTGAGATGGTAGAATGTGATTTAGAGGCTGTCTCTGAGATCGAGAAAATCTTCTCTCTCTCACCTATCTTCTACGACAGCTTTCGAGAAGTCAGACAGTCTAAACACACATGTATATATATATATATATATATATATATATATATATATATATATATAACCACTCACGTGCACGCACATAGATGATGACAGTTAGACGTACAGATGTGGGAAAACTATAACAAATGATTATATAAATATTCTAGAACGAGCTGACCAACACGCTGATTAATTTCAAGAGAAATTTTAATTATCATCTAAAATTTCTTCACAACACATAGAAATTACATCAAAGCATATACACAGTCATAAAAAAAAACAAGGAAATTGCTACAAGAAATGATAGACCCACCGTTAGATCTTATCCCTCAAGGTATGCCCACAGTCCTGTTGGAAGAAAGTGATAACCCCAAGGAAACAATACACATTAAAATTGTCCAGGCACGAAACATTCAACGAACAGTGTCAATAGCTTAGGTTTCTAGAATTGAGGAATGTCAGATCGGTGTCTACTTTCAGGAAAGGACTATATTTGGTCACCACACCACTAGTCGAAACTCCGTCGGAATGTTACTGACGTTAATATGTTACTTGCCACAACGGCTAAATTTGTACATAGAGTTTGTGCAGAAAATCTGATCTGGCTCAAAGGCCCAGTATAAAATATTTAGTCTTTAATAAAACCCATTAGTGAGAGTTGTTCTCTGTCTATTAATGAAGACACATGCACTGTCAGACAGGTGTTAACTTGTAAACCCACGTGGTTAAAAGATAAAAATGTTTATGTTTCTCACAGGTATGTCTCTGTACTAAACGCCGGCAAAGTTTTGGGTTACCCCAGTATTCACTGCATAGGGAAGAAAAACCACATATGAAATATTTTACATATTATGTACTCACTATAACTTACATTTTTTTAAAACTGCAAGCGTACCGCTTGACTTATCATTTAAACCTTCCTGAGAAATAAGTTATATACATAAAATCAATCATCATGAATTAGGAATACCTACGTGTTCCGTCACCACTCATGAAGCATCTAGCATTATAAGTTAGTTAGAAAAATTTATTCTCGTCTGATTATTCTAGCAGTAAAATTAAATTCCTTAATAGCCGACTGAGTTTAAGCTAGAAATATAATTTCTGTTTTCCACTGTAACTCGTCACTATAAAATAATACAGACTATATAAATTAAGCGCTCTGCACCAAATCTAACTAGTGAAATAAAATAAGCGATTTAACACTTTAAACACTTCACAAAATACTAGAATATAATATATATAATATTTACCTCAACACAGAACTACCAAAAACTTAAACCACTTCGACCAAACTAAATGCCATCTCTATTAACAGAGATTCTTAGGAATCGAACGAAGGCTAGTTCTAGTCTTGACTGCGAAGTTAATGAGTGAATTAAGTCTCAAACTCTCGTTTAAGATATATGAAACACACACAAAGAATGTGCCCTATTTCCAAAACCACGCAATCTCTCGTCTTTCCTAACACTTACGTAACTTAGACGCATGCCGTAAGTGCCACCGGTGCGTCTTCACACCTACGTTAACAAACTGACCGAGAAGCGTGCGTGTCATGGAAAAACCCAGACTATATGTCTCATTCCCGAGCGCTGCGTGAGTGTCATATCACACTTCACTCTGAGAGAAGCGTTAGTGTCAGGTGAAAATGCTAGACGGTATGACACCTAGCCTGACGAAACGCCCGTGACATGAGAAAAGTACAGACACATGTCTGCTATCTCTGTCTGCCCAGACGAGTATTCACACGTTCTATCGTCCACTGACATCTAATGCAATAGAATGCATTTAAACGCTCTCTCTCTCTGACACGTTATGTCATAAATGCGTTTACCAGTATGAAAAAGAAACCGGTAAAATTGAGAATGGGAAAGAAGATATTTTTTGCAAACGAATGGATGCGAAAAATACAGGAAAAAGGTAAAGAGTGATAATAAAAATAGAGGATATGGGTGAAAGAAAAAGAAGAGGATATAGGCAATTTAATGATCATAAAACCTCTGTGACAGAACGTCCCCCCTTTAAGATATGGAAGCACTCCATGTCTACGTTATGGAAATAAATTTCCTCTATCCGTAGCTTCAGGGTGTCTGTCTTCTTCCCTCTCATCTCCCCCTCCATCTCTCTCCAATTCCTACTCACGTCTCCTCCCAAAGTTTCCTTTCTCTGGAATGTCTCCCATGCGCGCTTGAAAGAGCGTCGCCGCTTCTGACATTTTTGAAAGATTTTGTGTGTGTGCAGTGGAGTTTCCCTGCCACTATCGTCATCTTCGTCAGTTTTGGCGATTGTCAGGAGATGGTCGGAGGTTGGCACTGGTTTTTTCAAGTATCTAACAGATTTAAATGGAAAACCTTTTCCTTTCCTTGAATAGAGATCTAGTAGTTAGCCTTAGAAATCTTTTTCAGGACGGTAAACGGCCCTTGCCATCCGATCCTCAGTTGGTTGTTTCCGGTAGGGAGTAACACCAAAACTTTCTCTCCTGCTTCCAGTTCTCTCTCTTTCGCGACTTTCCTGTATCGGTTAGCGTGCTTTGTGCATGCTTGCTTAAAGTTTGTCGTTGCTAGGTCCCATCCTAGTTTCAACCTTTCCTTTAAATCCGACACATATTTACTTGCTGAGACAACTGTCTCATCAGCCTTCTGGTCTGTAGGCGACCAAAGTAAGGCTTCAAGCGGGCCCTTAATGGGTCTGCCAAATAAAAGCGTAGCTGGCGGAAATCCTGTGGAAGTATGAGGAGATTCTCTGTAGCCAAATAAAGCTGCAGGAATACAAAGATCCCAATCTTCAGGTTTCACTTGTGCCAGTTTACTTAACATCATGTTGAGGTTTCCATTGACACGTTCCACGAGCCCATTTCTGGCAGGAGTATAAGGCTTTGTGTAGATGTGTTGGGTCCTCAAAATCTTCACGATCTCATCCATCAACAGGTTTCGGTATGGAGATCCGTTAACCGTCAACACTTGTTGAGGGAATCCCAACTGAGTGAAAATCTGCACGAGGGCTTCTGCGACATGCTTGGCATCTGCGCATGTTAGCGGGATAGCTTCTGCCCATAAAGTGCATGTATCGACTAAGGTCAGGATAAACCTGTTCCTTCTTTTAGTCCTTTCTAAGGGTCCTAAAATGTCGATCACAACCCGTTCGAATGGTGTTCCCACTATTGGCATTTCACCCAAAGAGACTGGGGGTGCCCGTTGCTTGGGTGGTACACGTTGGCACTGGGCACAGGATTTGACATACCTGATAATCTCAGTATTTACTCCTGGCCACCAGTAATGAGTGGTTATCCGTTGGTTTGTGGCGTTCTGTCCCATATGCCCGCTGAAGGGAAGAGAGTGCCCCATTTCTAGGATTTGGCTTCTGTACTGTTTCGGTACTAGGAGCTGATTGTAACCTTGGTCAGGCTTGCCCGTTCTGCGATAAAGTACGCCATCCTTAGAAAAAATGTCCCCGTGCTGTCTGGGTTCCTTAGCCATGGGCAGTTTCCTAAAGCAGGGTGCCAAGGTAGGATCCTTTTGTTGCGCTTCTTTAAGTTCCATGGGTAACAAATTAGGCGCAGGCTCCCGTTCCTTCATGGTTTGCCCTCTTGTAGTTACTGCTGCCACAATCGGCTCTTCCGGTTTCCCAATAGACACGTATCTACCGCCAAGTATGACTGGGTAGATGGGGTCATCCATAACAGCCGCTTTGATCACGCCTCTGACAAAATCGGAGTGGATCTCCACCAATGCGATGGGAAGCGCTGTAGGTGCATCACTCTTACGAACTCCACAAAGTTGGACGGTCTCTCCTGTCTCTTGACCGGGTTTAACCAGGTTTCTGGCAACAATGCAATCATACGAAAGCCCCGTGTCAAATAAACAAGAAGTTTGAGAACCGTTCAATGTAACAGTACCTCGCGTTGAGGGTCTATCCCCAACAGGTTGGGAATCACTGTCAATAATTCCACCTTGCGAGACTGTTAATAAGCATCCGATGCATTTAGGCTCGGTGTGCTCGATCTGATCTTATGTCCCGTGCTCAGGGGTTCTCCCTTTGCCGCCTTGTCCTTTCTGGCTATGCTGCCATGAAGGGCGGTCGGGTTGATCAGATTGTTTACTGTGGTTGGGGTACTTGTTTCTGTAGAACTTGGATTTTTCAGGAGGGGGGTTTTGAGGTCCAGTTTCTCTGTGGTTATTCTGATTTGAAGAATGAGAAGATTGGTCTAGATTATTTTTTCGAAAATGCTCTTCTGTCGGTTTACGTTTTGAGGCCGGTAGTTCAGCCAGCGCATTGTGATATCGCTCAGACTTTTCTAGATGTCTTCAAGCTTTTCTGCACCCTGCTCAGCTAGAAATCTCCGGGTATCAGCAGACAAAGTGTTCTTTATTTGTTCTGTTAAAACAAATTCCTCCAGACCTTCATAGGTAGAGGGGAGCTGTGAAAGCTCAAGGCACTTTGTCAGATATCCCTTCAAACGAGATGAAAACTGCTGGAAAGTTTCAGAGCTCTCCTTCCTGCTGTTGCGAAACAGTTGCAAAAATTTGCGAGCATTCATTTCAAAGCGCTCCAGTAATGCTTTCTTCAACACATCATAGTTGTCTTGTTGGCTGGTCTCCAGTTTGGCATAAACATAATACGCAGAACCTTTGAGGGCCTGGGAAAGTTTCATACACCAACGCGACCTCTCTAACCCGTACAGAGTTGCAATTTTCTCAAATTTTTCTAGATACGTATCAATCTTCTCATTAGGACAAGGGAAAGATTCTAGAGCGAAAGACATAGCAGTAAGGTGAAGAGATTGAGTGTTAGAAGGATCAGTTAAGGAAGAATGAGGAGAAGACTCCATTGCTGGAGGTAGAGGCAGCGCCACGACCTTGGAATTCTAGAGTTTTAAGAGCCAACTCATGCTGTCTCTCCTTCTCTCTTTCCTCTCTCTCCTCCCTCTCCTTCTCATGCTGTCTCTCCTCCCTCTCCTTCTCATGCTGTCTCTCCTTCTCTTTTTCTCTCTCCCTGCGGATTTCCATTTCTTCCTCAATCTTCTTCTGCTGTACTAGACGTTCCTCCGCTTCTTTCCTCTCCGCTGCTTCTTCTTTCCTCCTTAATTCTTCTTCTTTCTTCTCCGCGTCATATCTCTCAAGTTCGTCCCTGACAAAAGCTTTCGCTTCGTCCCCGTCCAAACCTTCTTCTCTTGCCTCGTCCCTGAGGAGTTGTCTAAGCTTCGCCCTCTCTGCCATAATAAATCAGTGGCTGCGACTTAGTCGAGAAAGAAGTCAGAAAAAGGATACACTGGTTCCTACCACTTGTGAGAAAATACCAAAACAAAAGATGATATACTATAACCTGGGATACCTCCTCCAAAATAATAAAGTATCTAACTATCGCTGCCATTAATCGGCAATTAAGCACCTAATGCAGACGACTACGCCAAATAAATGGTAGTTAAGATTACTCACTGAAAAATAAGTTGCTACAGTGGAAACAAAATAATTATTGCAAAAAATTTTAAGGAGAAAAAAAAATCCCTTAATTTTTTTAGTCCACTAAAAGTTCACCTCTGAAGATAGCTAGGGTAAGGGAGGCAATTAATCTGGACGAAATAGTCCGAAACGCACTCCTTAGCTTAGCTCAAACACCTACTTCTTCAGAACCCTGTGAATGTTATACACTCACAAACTTTACCAGTGTGTAGTATTACAAAATCAGTAATTAACATATATTCCGACAAAATCAACCTGTAAACCAAATGTATAATGCTCAATAATGCTGTGGAAAAACAATTATTAGCCGTGTGGTCAGCACGCCCATAAAACAGATCGATATGTCTAGGGGATAGTTATTATTATTTTTTAAAAGATACAAAACTCACAAGACATCACACTATTACTCTATATCAGAATAAAGAAAATTAATCCTGCAAACGAGCTGATATTCGTATTTGCTCAGGACTAGAGTTCAATTCCCGGAAAAACGAGCCACCATTCTGTCGTAGATTTTTGATAGGGGAATTAAGACTTGGGTTTGTCCCTTCTGAATAGATTAGAATAAGTGATAGTCACAGTGATAAGTAGTAATAGCAATAGATTTCCACGAGTGAGATGGTAGAATGTGATTTAGAGGCTGTCTCTGAGATCGAGAAATCTTCTTTCTCTCACCTATCTTCTACGACAGCTTTCGAGAAGTCAGACAGTCTAAACACACGCACACATATATATATATATATCTAACCACTCACGTGCACGCACATAGATGATGACAGTTAGACGTACAGACGTGGGAAAACTATAACAAATGATTATATAAATATTCTAGAATGAGCTGACCAACACGCTGATTAATTTCAAGAGAAATTTTAATTATCATCTAAAATTTCTTCACAACACATAGAAATTACATCAAAGCATATACACAGTCATAAAAAAAAACAAGGAAATTGCTACAAGAAATGATAGACCCACCGTTAGATCTTATCCCTCGAGGTATGCCCACAGTCCTGTTGGAAGAAAGTGATAGCCCCAAGGAAACAAGGATACATAGGATTAGGTCTAATATTTCCCCTTCTTAAGGTATGAACAGACTTGATATCTCTGCTCTATTTTAAGGGAAATAAGATTAGCAATACTAGCCTACAGAAAGTTAAGACAGCAAATGGGTGCCCAATTACAACAATAAAGAGATCACTCCGTCCTGCATTCACTTTATTCATTCAGCCGAGCACACGTGCACATGTTTATACTCACAGCTTAGATAGCCACTTCTGGTAATACAATTTTTAGGAAAGGACTATATTTGGTCACCACACCACTAGTCGAAACTCCGTCGGAATGTTACTGACGTTAATATGTTACTTGCCACAACGGCTAAATTTGTACATAGAGTTTGTGCAGAAAATCTGATCTGGCTCAAAGGCCCAGTATAAAACATTTAGTCTTTAATAAAACCCGTTAGTGAGAGTTGTTCTCTGTCTATTAATGAAGACACACGCACTGTCAGACAGGTGTTAACTTGTAAACCCACGTGGTTAAAAGATAAAAATGTTTATGTTTCTCACAGGTATGTCTCTGTACTAAACGCCGGCAAAGTTTTGGGTTACCCCAGTATTCACTGCATAGGGAAGAAAAACCACATATGAAATATTTTACATATTATGTACTCACTATAACTTACATTTTTTTAAAACTGCAAGCGTACCGCTGGACTTATCATTTAAACCTTCCTGAGAAATAAGTTATATACATAAAATCAATCATCATGAATTAGGAATACCTACGTGTTCCGTCACCACTCATGAAGCATCTAGCATTATAAGTTAGTTAGAAAAATTATTCTCGTCTGATTATTCTAGCAGTAAAATTAAATTCCTTAATAGCCGACTGAGTTTAAGCTAGAAATATAATTTCTGTTTTCCACTGTAACTCGTCACTATAAAATAATACAGACTATATAAATTAAGCGCTCTGCACCAAATCTAACTGGTGAAATAAAATAAGCGATTTAACACTTTAAACACTTCATAAAATACTAGAATATAATATATATAATATTTACCTCAACACAGAACTACTAAGAACTTAAACCACTTCGACCAAACTAAATGCCATCTCTATTAACAGAGATTCTTAGGAATCGAATGAAGGCTAGTTCTAGTCTTGACTGCGAAGTTACTGAGTGAATTAAGTCTCAAACTCTCGTTTAAGATATATGAAACACACACAAAGAATGTGCCCTATTTCCAAAACCACGCAATCTCTCGTCTTTCCTAACACTTACGTAACTTAGACGCATGCCGTAAGTGCCACCGGTGCGTCTTCACACCTACGTTAACAAACTGACCGAGAAGCGTGCGTGTCATGGAAAAACCCAGACTATATGTCTCATTCCCGAGCGCTGCGTGAGTGTCATATCACAATTCACTCTGAGAGAAGCGTTAGTGTCAGGTGAAAATGCTAGACGGTATGACACCTAGCCTGACGAAATGCCCGTGACATGAGAAAAGTACAGACACATGTCTGCTATCTCTGTCTGCCCAGACGAGTATTCACACGTTCTATCGTCCACTGACATCTACTGCAATAGAATGCATTTAAACGCTCTCTCTCTCTGACACGTTATGTCATAAATGCGTTTACCAGTATGAGAAAGAAACCGGTAAAATTGAGAATGGGAAAGAAGATATTTTTTGCAAACGAATGGATGCGAAAAATACAGGAAAAAGGTAAAGAGTGATAATAAAAATAGAGGATATGGGTGAAAGAAAAAAAAGAGGATATAGGCAATTTAATGATCATAAAACCTCTGTGACACTGACAAAAGAGAGAGAGAGAAACTTGGTGCAGAAGTCATACATCCTGATAATGTGACACGAGAGAAACTTGGTGCAGAAGTCATACTTGGTGCAGAAGTCATAAATATTTCCTCTTCTGTGGCAGTAGTTGTTTCTATAGTAACTGGTTTGACATCATTAGGACCACTGGTTCTGACAACAATTTCCATGAACTAGATTCCCTGGTGCTGGCAATCAAATCTGGTACTTTTATAATTCCAGGCGGACACCATACAAAATTAGAAATGACTTAAATTTAAAAAATGTTACCAAACAGCAAGGTATTGCTAGGGGAAAGTGCCCCAGTGAAACACATTTCCTTGACTGGCTGTAATTTCACCATCATGAACATTCTCACACATCATCATCATGTGTCATTTTTGGAAATGATGGTCAGGTCCTCAGCAAATCTAGAATTGACAGAAAGATCAGAGGAGACAAATAAGGAGGTTATAGGATAGACTGAAAGATTAGAGGAGATGAATCAGGAGGTTATAGGATAGACTGAAAGATCAGAGGAGACATATGGAGGTTATAGGATAGACTGAAAGATTAGATGAGACAAATAAGGAGGTTAAAGGATAGACTGGGTGATGCACCAGACAACAGAGGGCAGTCCAAGAGGAATAAGATGGACTACATTTTCTACATTGGAAGATCTGGAATATGCAGATGGCATTGCACTACTAGCACATTCACATCAACACATCCACGAAAAAATGGATAGACGTTTAGCCAGCAGGTGGGCTTGAACATCAATTTAAAGAAGTCAGAGGTCATGACACTCAATGTGAGCAACCCTGAGCCCATATCAGTAAGGAATCAGCAACTGGTACAGACAGACACCTTCACATATCTAGGATGCATAGTAACACCAGACGGCGGAGCAAGCAAAGACATCAACAACAGAATGAACAAAGCAAGAACAGCCTTTTTTAGTCTAAACAACATCTGGAAGTCCTCTCAGTACAGCACAAGCACAAAATTAAGATTATATCAGAGCTGTGTGCTTTCTGTGCTTCTCTATGGTGCGGAATGCTGGAGAGTTACAGAGAAGGAAATGTCGAAATTGTCCTCTTTTCACACAACATGCCTAAGAAAAATTCTCAGAATCTTTTGGCCAAATATCATCGCCAACCAAGATCTGCTTACTCGGAGCAAGCAAGAGGACATGTACACCATCATAGCTGGCAGACGCTGGAGCTGGGTTGGCCATGTCCTCAGAAGAGACCCTGATGCCATCACAAGAACAGCTATGCTATGGACCCCTGAAAGAAAACGAAAGAGAGGACGACCAAAAACAACTTGGTGGAGGACTGTGGAGGCTGAGATGCAAAGAATGAACCAGAGTTGGGGCGCTGTACGAAGGATGGCCACCGACCGAGCAAAGTGGAATCAATTTGTTGTTGCCCTACAAGACGCCACCAGGCGTGATGGCCACTGACTGCTTTGACGGTCGGTGGCTAAGGATCAAAGAAGAAGAAGGATAGAATGAAAGATTAGTGGAGATGAATAAGGAGGTATTACACAAGAGGTTATGAGTTATAAAACAGCAAATGTCTAGCTCAAAAAGAAAAAGTATAAGTAGTGCATAAGTGGTAATGATCTGTGACAACAACAGACGTCAGCAACTAATGTCCAGAGTGGACATGTCTGTGACAACAACAGACGTCAGCGACTAATGTCCAGAGTGGACATGTCTGTGACAACAACAGACGTCAGCGACTAATGTCCAGAGTGGACATGTCTGTGACAACAACAGATGTCAGCGACTAATGTCCAGAGTGGACATGTCTGTGACAACAACAGACATCAGCGACTAATGTCCAGAGTGGACATGTCTGTGACAACAACAGACGTCAGCGACTAATGTCCAGAGTGGACATGTCTGTGACAACAACAGACGTCAGCGACTAATGTCCAGAGTGGACATGTCTGTGACAACAACAGACGTCAGCGACTAATGTCCAGAGTGGACATGTCTGTGACAACAACAGACGTCAGCGACTAATGTCCAGAGTGGACATGTCTGTGACAACAACAGACGTCAGCGACTAATGTCCAGAGTGGACATGTCTGTGACAACAACAGACGTCAGCGACTAATGTCCAGAGTGGACATGTCTGTGACAACAACAGACGTCAGCGACTAATGTCCAGAGTGGACATGTCTGTGACAACAACAGACGTCAGCGACTAATGTCCAGAGTGGACATGTCTGTGACAACAACAGACGTCAGCGACTAATGTCCAGAGTGGACATGTCTGTGACAACAACAGACGTCAGCGACTAATGTCCAGAGTGGACATGTCTGTGACAACAACAGACGTCAGCGACTAATGTCCAGAGTGGACATGTCTGTGACAACAACAGACGTCAGCGACTAATGTCCAGAGTGGACATGTCTGTGACAACAACAGACGTCAGCGACTAATGTCCAGAGTGGACATGTCTGTGACAACAACAGACGTCAGCGACTAATGTCCAGAGTGGACATGTCTGTGACAACAACAGACGTCAGCGACTAATGTCCAGAGTGGACGTGTCTGTGACAACAACAGACGTCAGCGACTAATGTCCAGAGTGGACGTGTCTGTGACAACAACAGACGTCAGCGACTAATGTCCAGAGTGGACGTGTCTGTGACAACAACAGACGTCAGCGACTAATGTCCAGAGTGGACATGTCTGTGACAACAACAGACGTCAGCGACTAATGTCCAGAGTGGACGTGTCTGTGACAACAACAGACGTCAGCGACTAATGTCCAGAGTGGACGTGTCTGTGACAACAACAGACGTCAGCGACTAATGTCCAGAGTGGACGTGTCTGTGACAACAACAGATGTCAGCGACTAATGTCCAGAGTGGACATGTCTGTGACAACAACGGATGTCAGCGACTAATGTCCAGAGTGGACATGTCTGTGACAACAACGGACGTCAGCGACTAATGTCCAGAGTGGACATGTCTGTGACAACAACAGACGTCAGCGACTAATGTCCAGAGTGGACATGTCTGTGACAACAACAGACGTCAGCGACTAATGTCCAGAGTGGACATGTCTGTGACAACAACAGACGTCAGCGACTAATGTCCAGAGTGGACATGTCTGTGACAACAACAGACGTCAGCGACTAATGTCCAGAGTGGACATGTCTGTGACAACAACAGACGTCAGCGACTAATGTCCAGAGTGGACATGTCTGTGACAACAACAGACGTCAGCGACTAATGTCCAGAGTGGACATGTCTGTGACAACAACAGACGTCAGCGACTAATGTCCAGAGTGGACATGTCTGTGACAACAACAGACGTCAGCGACTAATGTCCAGAGTGGACATGTCTGTGACAACAACAGACGTCAGCGACTAATGTCCAGAGTGGACATGTCTGTGACAACAACAGACGTCAGCGACTAATGTCCAGAGTGGACATGTCTGTGACAACAACAGATGTCAGCGACTAATGTCCAGAGTGGACATGTCTGTGACAACAACAGATGTCAGCGACTAATGTCCAGAGTGGACATGTCTGTGACAACAACAGATGTCAGCGACTAATGTCCAGAGTGGACATGTCTGTGACAACAACAGATGTCAGCGACTAATGTCCAGAGTGGACATGTCTGTGACAACAACAGACGTCAGCAACTAATGTCCAGAGTGGACATGTCTGTGACAACAACAGACGTCAGCGACTAATGTCCAGAGTGGACATGTCTGTGACAACAACAGACGTCAGCGACTAATGTCCAGAGTGGACATGTCTGTGACAACAACAGACGTCAGCGACTAATGTCCAGAGTGGACATGTCTGTGACAACAACAGATGTCAGCGACTAATGTCCAGAGTGGACATGTCTGTGACAACAACGGATGTCAGCGACTAATGTCCAGTGGACATGTCTGTGACAACAACGGATGTCAGCGACTAATGTCCAGAGTGGACATGTCTGTGACAACAAACGGATCGTCAGCGACTAATGTCCAGAGTGGACATGTCTGTGACAACAACGGACATGTCTGTGACAACAACGGACGTCAGCGACTAATGTCCAGAGTGGACATGTCTGTGACAACAACGGACGTCAGCGACTAATGTCCAGAGTGGACATGTCTGTGACAACAACGGACGTCAGCGACTAATGTCCAGAGTGGACATGTCTGTGACAACAACGGACTAAATGTCCAGAGTGGACATGTCTGTGACAACAACAGACGTCAGCGACTAATGTCCAGAGTGGACAACAACAGACGTCAGTAATGTCCAGTGACATGTCTGTGACAACAACAACGGACGTCAGCGACTAATGTCCAGAGTGGACATGTCTGTGACAACAACAGACGTCAGCGACTAATGTCCAGAGTGGACATGTCTGTGACAACAACAGACGTCAGCGACTAATGTCCAGAGTGGACATGTCTGTGACAACAACAGACGTCAGCGACTAATGTCCAGAGTGGACATGTCTGTGATAACAACAGACGTCAGCCACTAATGTTCAGAGTGGACGTGTCTGTGACAACAACAGATGTCAGCGACTAATGTCCAGAGTGGACATGTCTGTGACAACAACAGACGTCATCGTTAGTGTTACATGTCGTTTTATGGTAATGTTAATATTCTATATATCAGGATGGTTCCTGATGGCCAAGATAACTTCTAGGGTAGTAAATCTTTGACA
This sequence comes from Oreohelix idahoensis, assembly GCA_024509875.1. Lineage (NCBI taxonomy): Eukaryota > Metazoa > Mollusca > Gastropoda > Stylommatophora > Oreohelicidae > Oreohelix > Oreohelix idahoensis. The sequence goes on along the minus strand of JAMPIV010021124.1, from coordinate 70,044 downwards.
CTGTAACCAGCCAACACCATTCAGAAATATTGGAATCACAACTGGCGACGTGGACCAATATAGTTAATTTAGGACAGCACGCAGCTCCACAAATATTACAATTCAGGCCAACAATATAATGGCATATAATCGACAGTAAGTCCATGTCAAAACAGGCTGTCATAATCCTTCTCAATATGATTCATATATTCTTATTAATAATCATAGAACTTCATTTATTAAACACTTCAACACCAGGCGCTCAAAATATACGTCCACTCGCCATTAAACTCAATGCCCTTCTCTTCCCTTTCTCTTCCAACAGTCACCTTTCTCTCACGAGACTCAGCCAAGCGTATCGGCTTATCGTAGCTCGCCTGTCTTTTCCAGTGACCTGTGTAAAATAAACAAACGATGAGCCCTGCTGAGCTAAAGCTATATAATTCACACCTGTTATGAATTTTAATCATAACAGTACTTCCCCCCCCCCCCCCGCAAAATAATGGAAACAAAGTTTTCATTATTTCCATGGTGTGAGTATACCAACACCAGAGTGAAATATGGTAACATCAAATTTCATTATACATAAGCACTAATATAGCACCCAGGTTTCTGCCATAGGGTAGGCAATTAAACAGTAAGAGTATCGTCAATGGTTAATACCATAGCCACAGTCTCCTATTGACAAAATCCTATTTAACCACAGTGTGAGGTCACCATAACTAATAGTACTCAACATATTTAAAAATGGTGGTAGGAATAGATACACTCACATACCTCACACCGTCACATAACGCCTATCCGTCAAGTCCAGTATCAGTAGTCACTTAATTAATTCATGATCAACATCAAACATGCAAAGCAATAAATAATAAACAAATATGCTTACTTACTTAGTCGTTCCCCTTCTAACGTGAGGTGTAGAGGTATAAACAAATATGCACCAACATAAATAGATGAAATGAGGCAGACAATCATAATAGTAAGGTAAATGAATGCAACATCTTACGCTAAACAATTAAAGTGAATGTACATCTAAAGTAATTATGAAACAAAATGTGTTGTGGTGCCAATAAAAACATAAATTCTTGCATCTTACTGAAAATGTGTGTCCTATCAGGTAATAATAACATATGGTACAAATTACTAATAATATTGAGAACGCATAAAATATTAACTCAACAATCAATGTAGCCTAATTCTAGTAAAGGATGTGTGAAAGACCGAATCCTATTCCATGAATTAAAATTAATCAACCGGTAACTAATGCACTGTATTAATAGCAATAATATTATAGAATTACACACTAATAGAATAATACTAACTAAACTCTCAAGTTCATGTCCATGATCCTCTGCTATATTCTTGTATAAGTTACATTATAATGAATCTGTACGTATAGAAGTTCAGTGTTCATCGAAAAGTACGATATAATTCTAGTAGTAGCATCCCCTTGAACAAGCGAAGAATTCTTGCTTACCGTCCCTTCATTTTGAAACGTCATGGCAATAATAGCATCAACAAAGTTTTGCCTTCAAACTGTCCATCGTGTCATATATGTCTGTAATAATCAATAATTGTGTGTTTATGCATATAAAGTACGTATGACAACTGTTCCAAAGGACGATGACATCCCCGTAATGAGCTGAGTACAATGAGATCCATCTTGAAATCAGCGACATCCGCATTCATCATCATCAGGTGCCTAGCAAAGTGCTCTATACCTGTAAGTACTGTCCAAAGGGCCCGTGAGCGATTTATTTCAATTTCTGATACCACAGTTATGATTGTTCTGAAGCTAGGCATCTATCACAGAGCACTTGTATCTTCAATATTTTGTGAGCATCAGCATCATCAGGAAACAGGTTCATAAAAAGTAGAATGTAGAATCGGTCACCACGTGAGGTAGTCAGCAAATAAGTTATCTGTAACCTCACAAGGTATCTGCAGTTGACGCGTTGTTAGCTGATAGTGAGTCTTTCATACATGTTCTAGCTCCATCCGCAACCACGTTGTGACTGCCCTTGATGGCACGAATGACATATTCATAGACAACCATCAAATTCCTGCACAAGTGCACCACCGATCCAGAAGCGTAGACTCTAAGGACAAACGGAAAACGAGTATCAGGCAATCGTAAAATTGGTGATTTTGAAAAATAACATTTAAGTACATTTAATGCCACATCATATGAATGTAACTAAACAATCCCATTTGAAGAGTTCTTTCTTTCTAACGCAGACAGAACTGAAGTAATTTCTGAAACATTAGGCAAAAAATTTCTTACAGAATCTGACAAGTTCCCAAAAGACTGAATTCCAAGAATATGATGAATAAGACAAATATCATCAATATAGGTAAATATGTCATCACGATTAGAGAAAATTTTACGCATCATGCTGACAAAAGTCGCAGCAGCATTATCGATACCAAAAGATATAAGATTAAATTGAAACAATCCCAAAGGTGTAGGGAAAGCAGTATAAGGTTTTGCTCTGTCCGTTACACAAAACGCAGTATCATTCAAAGTTCTGCTCTGAGAAGGCAAACGTAGGTCAGTCCCAGATAATAATAATGAATGGGTTTTATGCGCGGAAAGTGGGAAATGAATGTTTGTGTGATCTGGTTTTTTTTTATCCAATTGTTAAGGTGGAAAAGATCACACATGTGAAAAAAGTCGAAATAACAGAAAGTCGTGTGCAAAATGTCGAAAACAGAGAGACGTGTGCAGAAATTGTAACGTGTGGAAAAAATAATGGGACGTGGGGAAAAAGGCAGGAAAAAAGACAGGAACAGTATAAAAAGGAGAGATGTGGGCGATAAGGAAGATTTCAGGATTTATGATTCCAAGGATTCCATGATTTTAGACTAGAGGACTTTTTTTTAGATAGCATTAGGTGAACTTCGTCTTTGAGGATATCAAGACAAGTATATTATTCAGTTGGATTATATATTTTTCATTTTGGATAAACAACCATCATTTTGTGAAATTTACAGTGTTTGTCTAATGACATCAATAAACTTTAATATAATTTTCTACTGAATTGCTGTTTGTGGAAATTTACAGTAATTTCTTTTGGATATACGTTGTTGTGCTGAAACTGTTTTGCTTATTACCAAACTTAAAGGGAAGAACAAACCTGGAAAGAAGAAGAAAAATGAGTAAAGGTCAAGTATTACCATTTGTGGCGGAAGGCCAGTTAGCATTTGAACCACAACAACATATGAAGGATTAACTCTAATTGAATATAACAATCAATATAACTAATTGATGCCGTAACCTGCCCTGCCACATAACATACTAATTGGTGCCGTGACCTGCGCACAAGTAACTGACGCTGCCACACTAGCTGATGCCACTGGCAATGAATCCTTTATGTTATTCCTGCCAAGTTTCCTTCCAGGATGTGCAACTTGGTACTGTCATCCCAGATTTTCTACATCAGCCACAGTCTCAGGCTTTCTCTCCTGCAAAAAGGATAAAAAGTCGCCACTGACTGACGACAGGACTTTGTCTCTTAAAATTAAGTCAGTCAGCCTCTCAAAAGTTTTTTCAATCTTAGACAAATCAATCCATCTAGCAAAGCAAAGCTTAATGGATGAAATGAATTCAGCAAAATCTTTAGCTGAATCAGGCAACAATGATTTCAGTTTCAATCTGTACTCATTTTCATCTAATTGATACTTTTTTAGTAGCAAAGCTTTCACGGCATCATAGTCATTTCTAGTCTGATCATCCATGATGCAGACTGCAGTAAGAGCCTCACCCACTAACAAACTCATCAGCCTGCTAGGCCATGTAGCTTTATCAATTTTAAACTCTAGGACAACATGTCTCATATCTATTTAGAAAGCATGAAATATCGTCTATATTAGAATTAAATTTAGGCAAATTTAGCTTAAAAGCAGATGCATGGTCTTTTTTTCCAGCCTCCTGAACTGGGTTATCCTGTTTTAGTTGGACTCTTAATTTTTCCAACTCAAGTTCTGCCATTCTTTGAGCATAGGCTAATTTTTCTCCTCTTGAGCTTGTGCCAATTTATTTTCCTCATGAGCTTGTGCCAATTTTTTTTCCTCAAGTTCATATTCTCTTTTTTTATTCTCTTGCTCTAATTCTTCCTGTCTTCTCTTCTCAGCTAATTCTTCCTGTCTCTTCTTCTCCTCTCTATCTAATTGTCTCTGATCTCTGAGTTCATTGTCTACATAGGTTTTCAAAGTTTCACCCTCCTAACCAAATTCTTTTCCAAACTTTACCAAATCCTTAAAGGTAGCCATAATTCACTATTAATGTGACACACACTTGTGCACTAATACTTCAATTTATATATATATATATATATATATATATATATATATATATATATATATATATATATATATATATATATATATATATATATATGAGCAATATTAGCCACAAATATTAGTCCTCAAGATCAACTAAATGCAATAAACTCTAGATGTATTATAGGAGCAAAAGAAAATAGAAATACTACCAAAATCACAGTATCAAAGATTATAGTCGCAGAGCCAACTCAAGATAATACTAATGAAAAAAACCAAGGCAGAAATCTATGAATAGAAAAATGAAAAAAAAAAATTGGCTCTACCACATTTATGACAATACAAGCACGCTTTCACAACATATAATACATCTAATAACTGAATGATAGCAAGATTAGAAGAACAAATTTACAAACAATAATGGAGAATGAACTAAATAAAATACAATTAACCTGACCACGACTACAAATTTACAAATAAACAGGGCAAAACAGCTAACACTGATGGTTATGGTAATCTCAAGAGCAGCAGTTAAACTCACAGCTTTGTAGTGCCGGCCCCACTATTTGAGAAAATCATAAACCAAACCTAAAGACCAGCCAATAATTCACGACCGTGGGATTGTTATTGTGAACTAATGGCTCCCTCGCCAACCAACCCGCCTATCTCACAAACATATAAATAGGAATATACATATAACATATGAAAAAAGAACCCTGTCAAATGAAATTCTTCAAGTCACACACTGTATGTAACAATAAATACACTTATCTGTTATATGAAAAAAAAATCCTCCTGGCTTCCACCTCTAGTTCAGGAATGACGATACACATACAGTGCGGCAGGGTAGACTTGGAACACCGGCATATACTATAGACACGCCATCTTGAAAACGTCTCTCACCGGCAAACATTGGCTTGAAAAATTACTGAAACATCACATACGGTATGTTCATAATCCCGGCTTGAAGCCTCCAGAATTACGTAGCTGTTACGTGTCGTTTTATGTTAATGTTAATATTCTATATATCAGGATGGTTCCTGATGGCCAAGATAACTTCTAGGGTAGTAAATCTTTCTGACACTGTAACCAGCCAACACCATTCAGAAATATTGGAATCACAACTGGCGACGTGGACAAATATGGTTAATTTAGGACAGCACGCAGCTCCACAAATATTACAATTCAGGCCAACAATATAATGACATATAATCGACAGTAAGTCCATGTCAAAACAGGCTGTCATAATCCTTCTCAATATGATTCATATATTCTTATTAATAATCATAGAACTTAATTTATTAAACATTTCAACACCAGGCGCTCAAAATATACGTCCACTCGCCATTAAACACAATGCCCTTCTCTTCCCTTTCTCTCCCAACAGTCACCTTTCTCACGAGACTCAGCCAAGCGTATCGGCTTAACGTAGCTCACCCGTCTTTTCCAGTGACCCGTGTAAAATAAACAAACAGCGAGCCCCGCTGAGCTAAAGCTATATAATTCACACCTGTTATGAATTTTAATCATAACAGTCAGCGACTAATGTTCAGAGTGGACACTGTGACAACAACAGACGTCAGCGACTAATGTCCAGAGTGGACAGATCTGTGACAACAACAGACGTCAGCGACTAGTGGACAGGTATGTGACAACAACAGACGTCAGCAACTAATGTCCAGAGTGGACAGATCTGTGACAACAACAGACGTCAGCGACTAGTGGACAGGTCTGTGACAACAACAGACGTCAGCGACTAATATCCAGAGTGGACAGGTCTGTGACAACAACAGACGTCAGCGACTAATGTCTAGGTATAGTGGAAATACAAAATGTAAGTTAGGAGAGAATGGGCAGACGAATGTTTTAGATCTGATATTAAAGGTAGGATAAATTAATTAAAGGCAGTATGTTTCCCCTTTGAGAGATACTAGATCTGGGTGGTCCAACTTATTCTACCCCACGGGCCACATAAACCAAAAATTTAAAGTTCGCGGGCCATTTATGATAAAAAATTATTTAAAATAAAAGCTTAGTGACAAATGGAGGAAAATCCAAGATTGGAAAATAAAATACAATAAAAAAATGATCATTTTGTTTCTATGGACATAAGTTTTTGTTTTATTCTTACCTCCTAATGGGAAGTTTTTTTTTTTTTTTGGGGGGGGGGGGGGGGGGGGGGGGGGGGGGGGGGGGGGGGGGGGGGGGGGGGGGGGGGGGGGGGGGGGGGGGGGGGGGGGGGGGTGGGGGGGGAGGGGGGAATTTTCTGTAACGAGTCTCGATATCAATGTCAGTCGAACGGTTTCTGATGCTGACTGTTGGCAGTAAAACATCGCTTTGTGGCGGATGTTTAGAGTCTAATCTCAAAACTGTTAATTATACCCAAACTGTATTTGTATGAGTGCGAGCCACAAAATAATTTTACACGGGCCACATTTGGCCTGCGGGACTGCTGTTAGACCATGCTGGGCTACATACAAGCACTTCTGGTAGAGTGAACTTCTAATGTGTAATGACTGCTTTCTACTATGTTCTTGAAACCATGTGTAAAAGAACATGGTTAGAAAGATCTGAGGTTCGCTCTTCTCAGATGCCAGGATGTTTGCAGAGGAGGTAATTCCTGTTGAGACAGAGGCTTTGGGCATCTACATGGAAGAACAAGCATTTATGTTTGGTAGAACTTACTTACTTAGTCGTTCCCCTTCTACCTTGAGGTGTAGAGGTTTGGAAGAGAGAGAGCCAGACTATCCTATCGGCTGTCTTCCTTCTGGCCTGGTTCCATTCTAGTCCTCGGTCCTTCAAAGATTGTCTAATGTTGTCCTCCCAGCGGACTCTGGGTCGTCCTGGGGGTCTGGATCCCTGACTCTTTGTTTCCCATGCTTGTCGTGGTAGCCGATCTTCTCCCATTCTGCAGACATGGCCAAACCATCTTAGTTAGCACTGTTCTACTTGGGTCTGGAGGGGGTGGGATTTTAGGCCTTGACGTATCGTCTGGTTGCGGACCACGTCTCTTCTTGTTACTTCAACCACCTTCCTCAGATACCTCATTTCTGAGGTTTGGATCTGGCTTTTGTGGGTTGTAGTCACTGCCCATGACTCGCATCCATATGTCAAGACTGGGACATAGGTGGAGCGGTATACAGCCATCTTCGTTTTCTTACCAACCTCTCTCTTGCTGAAAAATCCTCGATTTATGGCCTGAAAAAGTCTCCCAGCTGCTGCTTTTCGAGTGGCCAACTCTTCTTTGATGTCTCCTTTTCGGTCTATAATAGCTCCGAGATATTTAAAGTGGTCGACCTGCTCCAGGACATGTTCTCCCAGCTTAATCTGATGTCTTCTTTCTTCTCGTGATATCACCATGGATTTTGTTTTAGAGCTACTTATGACCATCCCTCTCTTCTCCAGCTCTTCCTTCCAGACTTGCAGGTTGGATTGGAGATGTGCCTCTGATTTAGCAATCAGGGCAACATCATCAGCAAATGCCAGCTCTGAAATACATACCTGTCTCATCTCCCAGTACCCCACTGAATACTTTCTTGTTCTCTCCTTATATGCCTTGATAACATCGTCCATGAGTATGAAAAGATAAGGTGACAGGATATCACCTTGTCTTACACCAGTGGTGGTCCTGAACTCTTCTGACTTATGGTTTGCTGTCCTCACATAATTTCTGCAAGACTTGTAGAAGCTCTGTATAGCATGAATCAGTGGTGCTGGAATGTTCTTCCTTGCCAAACAGTCCCAAAGTTTGCTCCGGGGGACCCTGTCAAACGCCTTTTCCAGATCTATGAAACAAAGATGGATCTCACTCTTATACTCAAGAGCCTTTTCACTCAGCTGTTTGATTGTGAAGATTAGGTCTTGAGTACTTCGGTTTGCTCGGAATCCGCACTGGAACTCATCCAATTGTGGCTCAGCTAGGCGTCGGAGTCTCTGCTCTATGATTCTAGGGTAGATTTTACCTGGGACACTGTGAAGGGATATGTCTCTGTGGTTTCCACATTGTCGATTGTCACCTTTTTTGAAAATTGGTGTTATGATGGCAGTCTCCCAATTCTTTGGTATGGTCTTGTTGCACCACGCTGCCTGTAAGAGTAATAAGTCACCTGATGCTCCCATGTACTTAACCATTTCTGGTGTTATACCATCATGCCCTGCTGCTTTGCCCATCTTGATTTTCTCCAGTGCTGCCTTCAGTTCTTCCATCGTTATGTCATCTTCATCACCATTGGTTTCCTCTTCTGTGCTAGTGGTTATCATTTCTGATGCTTGACCTTGCTCACCATCAAGGAGTTCTGAGAAATATTCTTTCCATCTTTCCATTACTTCCTTCGGGGCTTGGTAGATCTTATGGAGAACAATTGTTCGGAATTACAACATTTACAGAAGATAAATGGTAGACAACGTGTGATTGGCCAGATGTTGTTAGGGCCAGGTTATTTTTTAATCTTGAGGACGTACCGTAACTTCTCGTATGCCAAGATCCAGCCAACGTACACAACGTGTGCTACATGCTGTCAATGTCCTGACTTTATTACGTGTCAAGTTATGACAACCAGCGACTAGAACTGATTGACTATCAAGTTATGACAACCAGTGACTAGAACTGATTGACTGTCAAGTTATGACAACCAGCAACTAGAACTGATTGACTGTCAAGTTATGACAACCAGCAACTAGAACTGATCGACTGTCAAGTTATGACAACCAGCAACTAGAACTGATCGACTGTCAAGTTATGACAACCAGCGACTAGAACTGATCGACTGTCAAGTTATGACAACCAGCGACTAGAACTGATCGACTGTCAAGTTATGACAACCAGCGACTAGAACTGATCGACCGGCAAGAGCTAAAATGTTTTGTTAAAAGATACATTTTTTGTGATGATATTTAAATGTACAAAGTGTTTATACAGGACACTTATATTCATATTAATTCATCATCATCAAACTGTGTGAAAGTTTGTTTGTGGAATAGGATTATTGTGCTGACACACAAATGGTTGTTAGTGGGTGTGGTAGAGTTTGTGGGTTGTGAAAATGGTAACCAAATGTGGTAGTCTGGAGTGTCACATAATTTTGTTCGCTCTCTTTTCCTCTCCAGCAGTATTGATCTACCTTTATTGGGCGTACTAATTATGTGCGCCATTCGATTGTTCATCATCATCATCATCAGTTGCCATCTCCACAACGGAGGTTGGCTGTAATGGATCTCCAACGTCTTCTGTCTCTTGTCTTGGTGGTACACTCTGATAGACTCTTTCCCGTCCATCTCTTGATGTTATCTTCCCACTTATAGCGCTGTCTTCCCCTTGCACGTTTACCTTCAACTCTCCCTTCTGTTATGGTCTTCTGCAAGGTGTTATGCCTTTTTATGTGGCCAAAGTATTTTAGCTGCCGAACTTTGACCTCTCTCATTAGTTCTCTTTTCATACCTAGATTTTCTAGGACCTCCTTATTTGTTTTCATCTCTTTCCATGAGATACGCCCCATTCTTCTATATATCCACATTTCAAGAGCCTCAATTCTTTCTTCCAAATGCTTATTCATCGTCCATGTTTCTGCACCATACAGAAATGCAGAATATATATAACACTTTATGATTCTCAGTTTTAATTTATGAGATAACTGTTTGGATGTCAGTATATGTTTCATGTTGTTGAATGTAGCTTTGGCCATTCCTATTCTCTTCTTGATTTCTGTTTCACATCTGCCATCTTCTGTTATTATATGACCAAGATATACGTAGCTCTTGACTTGTTCCAGGATTTTCCCATTTACGCTTATCTTTAATGTGGGTTTATCATCTGTTTTGCTAATTATCATAGTTTTAGTTTTCTCAATATTAATGTCGAGTCCATATTCATGACTTATACTGTTCACTTGCTTCACTAGTTCTTGTAACTCCTGTTCGCTTTCAGCTAACAACACGGTATCATCTGCATATCTAAGGTTGTTTATTGATCTTCCACTGATGTTCAGTCCTGGTATTTCCTGTATCTGTTTGAAAATTTTTTCGGTGTATAAATTAAATAGGCAGGGGGACAGCACACAACCTTGTCTGACACCTCTTTTTATGTCTATGTATGGTGAATAATTCCTTCCCGATCTTACTGTGGCAGTTTGCTCCCAATAAAGGTTACTGAGTATTCTTATATCTTTTCCATCAATACCTATGTCTTTGAGGCATTCAATTATTTTCTCATGATGGATTCTGTCAAAAGCCTTCTTATAGTCAATGAAGCACATATACATACTTTTTTGGACCTCTGTATATTTTTCTGCTAATCTTCTTAGGCAAAATATTGCCTCTCTTGTTCCACTGTTCCGTCTAAAACCAAACTGTTCTTCTTGGATTTCGCTGTCTACTTTACTTTTTATTCTTTCCTGTATGATTTTGAGCAGTATCTTAATTGCATGACTCATCAGGCTGATTGTTCTGAAGTCTGAACATTCTGTTGCATTTGGTTTTTTGGGCAATGTTATAAAAAAAACTGATGTCTTCATGTCGTGTGGTAAATATCCTGTATTGTATATATATCATTGCATATTTCTGTGATTGTATCTATACCAAAGCTCTCCAGAGCTTCTATCATTTCAATGTTTATGTTATCCATGCCTGCTGATCTTCCTTTTTGTATCATATGAATGGCATTCTCTACTTCTGATCTGAGAATGTGTGGGCCTTCATTAGAATCTGGTGATGGTTTTTTACCTCTGTTGTCCTCGAATAGTTCTTTTACGTATTCTGCCCATCTGTTTGATATGTCTTTCTCATCAAGTAATATTACACCATTTTTGTTCTTGATACAGCTTCCTCCTTGTGCAAACTGCGACCGATTTGATAATTTCTTTATTTCTTCATGCATATCTCTTGTCATGTGCTTCGCTTCCAAGTCTTCTATTTCCTTACATTTTGTTTCTATCCACCATTCTTTTGCTTCTCTACACATAGTACGTATGTCATTGTCTATTGTTTTATATTCTGGAGTATTTTTTGCTTTCTTTCTTTCTGCCATTTTATTCAAGATGTCATCTGTCATCCAAATTTGATTTTTCTTAGACTCCTTTTTAGGTAAATTTGCATTTGCTGATTGTATGCTTGTTTTTAAGCATTCCCATTTTGCGGTTGCTTTTTCTTCTGGGTTTTCTCTTCTATACTGCTCCATGCTTTCTGTCAATAACTGTTGGTATTTATTTTTGACTTCGATTAAATATTTCTGTTTTATATCTGGTTGTTTCAGCGCTGATATTTCTATCTGGGGTTCCTCCTGTCTTCTGTTTCCTGCTCTTTTCAGCTTTATATATTTACTTTGATGACAACTGGATTGTGATCTGAATTTATGTCGGCGCCAGGATGTGTCTTTGCACTTGTGACACTGTTCTTAAATCTATGTTTTATCATGATATAGTCGATTTGATTACGTGTTACATCTCCTGGGCTTTTCCATGTGTATAATTTCCTTGGGTGATGTTCAAAAAAGGTGTTACATATGACCAGCTGGTTTTCTTCACAGAACTGGATAAGTCTGTCTCCTCTATCATTTCTTGTCCCTAATCCATACTGTCCTACTATTTTCTTGTATTTTCCTTTTCCTACTTTTGCATTCATATCACCCATTACTATCAACACATCTGTAGATTTGACTGGTTTAAGTGTGTGTTGTAGCTCTTCATAGTATTCTTCTATTTCTTCCTCGCTGTAATCTTTAGTTGGTGCATAAGTTTGTAAGATTGATATGTCGAATGGCTTTTCTCTCATCTTTAGTAACATCATTCTGTCATTGTGTGTCCAGTATCCACATACGTATTTTTCTAACTCCTTCTTTATCAACATTCCTACCCCTCTTTCGTGTTTTTCTCCTCCTGAGTGTATAAGCGTGTACTGGTCTCTTGTTATGTAGCCTGTATCCAAAAGTCTTGCCTCTGCAACTCCCAGTATATCGAGTTTCATGTCGGTTGCCTCTAATATAAGATTGTCCAGCTTTCCTTCTCCGTTTAAAGTTCTAACATTCCATGTTCCTATTTTTAGGCTTCTCCTACTAGTTTTTAGGTGGTCTTTCTCAGAATGCTCCCTTTCAACAGAATTTAAGGAACACTCGTCATTATGTACTTCCTTACTCATTAGAGGAGTTGCCTCTTCCCTGTTAATTTGTACAGTAGATTCTTCCCCAGGGACAGAGAGTTCTCTACATATCGGTTCTTATCTTGTTGTTGTGATTCCATTACTTTCTGTAGGAAGTACGTGGTAAGGCCCCAATCTCTTCCACGGTGGCTAGCCATTGTCTTTTTCTATGTCCGACATGCCTCTAGTGCGCCACACACTTTGCTGTTTCGCTTTGCGAGCCGTTGATCTTCTCAGATTCCTCCGCCTCACTCACCGTCTCAGTCTTTGTGTACTAGGGATGGACATTCCCTTGAGTAAGATTGCTCCTACTCCACCCATGTAGTTTAGCCAGTCAGCCAAGACTGTTGCCCGGGATGTGGCCACCGCCGTACACAAGCGGTATTCTAGGAGCCATACATGAGCTAGACAAAGAGAGGAGAACCAAATAGGATCCTGACTATCCTAAAAAGGACATGGCTGTCTCTCACCGTGAGGTACTATCCCTCTCTCTTTATCCTACATCCATTCGATTGTTAGCACGTTCTATTTTCCTACCTCCGACAGTATTTCGTATCTTCTATTCGTACGTGTCATGTTTGCCTGCCTATCCTCGCGGAGGTGAGTTACAGGTAAACCCAGATTAGCGACAAGTCATTTTCGAATAATGACGCCCAGTGATTGTTTGCATAGGGAGTGCCGGTCAATTATCCATCTGGTGGCATATTACATACACACCCGAATAAACTCCCGGACAGACTTGTTATAAGCAAGATAAATGTAAGAAGGTGTGGTGGTAATCATTACTGAGAATTGACGGAAATACCAATTCCATTTACAGAGAGTGACCGTTTGAATTTAACAAACGCATGAGTCATGCAGAAAAGTCCATGAGGAAAGTTATCATAACATGCACTTTTGAATGATATTGGCTAAGCAGTTTAGAGGCAAATATACATTCACGTTGATTGGAAGTTTTGTCAGAAACGCCAGGTATGAGCATGGGCAGGAAAACTGCAATATAACGTAGAACATTTTAGACATAGAACAATGCATTCCAGAATCGTCAAAAGTAGACAGCTCGGACTGAAGCCAGGAAAGAGTAGAAGTTAGGATTCTGAACTTATATGAACAGAAAACAAGTATTGGGGCACCTTTTGAATAATACAATAAGGAAACTCCATCTTTTAATACGGAAACCGGACTCCTACAGGACATACTCACAAAGTCACAGAGGGATTCTATAATAGAAATAATACCCCAGATGCGTGTTCGAGGCATCTTTATCAAGTTGCCAAGACTATTCAACTGAGCAAGAAGTTTATGTCCCTGTTATTGGGTTTGTGGTATGAGTTTACGAGACCATTTGAGGTATGATTCTATGATACCAGCTGTACTGCTGTTCTCAAGTTCAAAGCTTGCGATCGACACTTGGAACCTACCTTCAAAGGGTTGTGAAGATACCTGCCTTGACCAGGAGAATTGCCCTTGCCACTGAGACGAACTGACAGAAACAGCAGCATCAACACTCCAGCAGTTTGGAAGCTAAGTGGCATTTTTAGCAGGCCAATACAACAGAACTTACTGATCTATTCCACAACTAAGCTTCCTAAAGCTGATATCAGGGTCAATGACGAAACCTATTTTTGTGTAATCACCAGTTCATATTTATTTACATTTGTTCCAAAATAATTGATCATTAAATTTGTTATATGTTGGGTTGTTTTTTGTTTTACAAATTCATAGTTGATTTAGTTATTACAGACAGAAAGGCACACGGATGAATCAGCATCTTTAATATATCTATATTTGCATCTATAGAGCCAAATAATAATAAGAATTTCACCGTTAATTCAGTTCGGGACTTGTACGAGCTAAATTAAATGATATAATACCTCTTCCCAAAAGTTGTCGGGCAGATACAAGTTAACATTGCTAAGACATATTCAGCATTGTTCTTGACTTCTGAAATATCTTGTGAAGATTCCCTCAAGGTAGAAGCATCATCATCATCCTTCTATCTGCATCTCTGCCAAGAGTAATCTTGTGCGAAGGTAGATACCTTTGAAGACCCACACTAGATACTCTAGGTTTTAGCCATTGTTGGACGATCACTGTAGAGCAAAGGGGAGGCAACCCATGGCATGGAGCAGTCGACAACACTGGTCTGGATTTACTTCTGGTGTTCCCAGAAATGTGACTATCTGATGGGGCGTGGCTGAGGTGAGGCTATTTGAACAGGTAAATGTGTCACAGGTGTGTGTGTCTGAAGGGGCAAATGTTGTCTGTGTGATGGTTATCATGAGTGACAAAACTGTGGACATCAGGTCTGGATATGTTTGAAGTGGTCACAGGTGTGATATCTAAAAGAGTGTCATTTGTATGTGGCTGAATGTGATGGTGTTGGGTTGCCTGATGCTGTGGACGTTGTCTGGTGATGCAGTTGCCGGGTGTGGATGTTGTCTGGTGATGCAGTTGCCGGGTATGGATGTTGTCTGGTGATGTGAATGTCTGGTAATGTGGATGTTGTCTGGTGATGTGGTTGCCTGGTAGTGTGAATGGAGTTTTCTTGTGATGTGGTTGCCTGGTGGTGTGGATGGAGTTGTCTGGTGATGCAGTTGCCGAGTGTGGATGTTGTCTGGTGATGCAGTTGCCGAGTGTGGATGTTGTCTGGTTATGTGGATGCCTGGTAATGTGGATGTTGTCTGGTGATGTGGTTGCCTGGTAGTGTGCATGGAGTTGTCTGGTGATGAGGTTGTCTGGTGATGTGGTTGGTGATATGGATGCCTGGTGTGGAGTTGTCTGGTGATGTGGTTGCCTGAAGGTGTGAATAAAGTTGTCTGGTGATGTGGATGGAGTTGTCTGGTGATGTGGTTGCCTAGTGTGGATGTTGTCTGATGGTGGTATTTGCCTGGTAGTGTGGATGTCGTCTGGTGATATGGTTGCCTGGTGTGGATGTTGTCTGGTGATGTGGTTGCGTGGAAGTGTTGATGTTGTCTGGTGATATGGTTGCCTGGTGTGGAGTTGTCTGGTGATGTGGTTGCCTGGTGGTGTGAATGGAGTTGTCTGGTGATGTAGGTGCCTGGTAATGTGGTTGCCTGGTGGTGATGGTGTGGATGTTGCCTGATGATGTGGATGTTGTCTGGGGATGTGGTTGCCTGATGGCGTGAATGGAGTTGTCTGCTGATGTGGTTGCTTAGTAATGTGGATGGAATTGTTTGGTGATGTGGTTGCCTGGTGTGGATGTTGTCTGGTGGTGTTGTTGTCTGGTAGTATGGATGTTGTCTGGTGATGTAGTTGCCTGGTGATGTACATGTTGTCTGGTGATGTGATTGTATGGTGGTGTGGATGTTGTCTGGTGATGTGGTTGCCTGGTAGTGCTGATGGAGTTGTCTGGTGATGCAGTTGCCTGATGGTGTGGATGTTGTCTGGTGATGTGGTTGCCTTATGGTGTGGATGTTGTCTGGTGATGTGGTTCCCTGGTGGTGTGGATGGAGTTGTCTGGTGATGTGGTTGCCTGGTGATGTGGTTACTGGTAGTGTGGATGTGATTGCCTGGTGGTGTGGATGTTGTCTGGTGATATGGTTGCCTGTTGTGCATGTTGTCTGGTAGTTTGGATGTTGTCTGGTGATGTGGTTGCCTGATGGTGTGAATGGAGTTGTCTGCTGATGTGGTTGCCTGGTAGTGTGGATGGAGTTGTCTGGTGATGTGATTGCCTGGTGTGGATGTTGTCTGGGGATGTTGTTGCCTGATAGTGTGGATGTTGTCTGGTGTGGAGTTGTCTGGTGATGTTGTTGCCTGGTGGTGTAAATGGAGTTGTCTGGTGATTTAGTTTCCTGGCGATGTGCATGTTTTCTGGTGATATGATTGTCTGGTGGTGTGGATGTTGTCTGGTGATGTGGTTGCCTGGTAGTGTTGATGGAGCTGTCTGGTGATGTGGTTGTCTGGTGATGTGGTTGTCTGATGGTGTGGAAGTTGTTTGGTGACATGGTTGCCTGATGGTGTGGATGTTGTCTGGTGATGTGGTCGCCTGGTGATGTGGATGGAGTTGTCTGGTAATGTGGTTGCCTGGTGGTGTGGTTGTCTGGTGATGTGGTTAGTGGTAGTGTGGATGTGGTTTCCTGGTGGCGTGGTTGTGGTTACCTGGTAGTGTGGATGAAGCAGCCCAGAAGCTTATAATGTCTCTACATGAGAAGACCAAGAAATGAACTATTTGTGCCATGATAAATTTCCTGGACAAATCAGGAGAACATGACAGCTCACTCAGCTTCATGTTGGACAATAACAACATGACAGCTCACTCAGCTTCATGTTGGACAATAACAACATGACAGCTCACTCAGCTTGATGTTGGACAATAACAACATGACAGCTCACTCAGCTTGATGTTGGACAATAACAACATGACAGCTCACTCAGCTTGATGTTGGACAATATCAACATGACAGCTCACTCAGCTTGATGTTGGACAATAACAACATGGCAGCTCACTCAGCTTGATGTTGGACAATAACAACATGGCAGCTCACTCAGCTTGATGTTGGACAATAACAACATGACAGCTCACTCAGCTTCATGTTGGACAATAACAACATGACAGCTCACTCAGCTTGATGTTGGACAATAACAACATGGCAGCTCACTCAGTTTGATGTTGGACAATATCAACATGACAGCTCACTCAGCTTGATGTTGGACAATAACAACATGACAGCTCACTCAGCTTGATGTTGGACAATAACAACATGGCAGCTCACTCAGCTTGATGTTGGACAATAACAACATGACAGCTCACTCAGCTTCATGTTGGACAATAACAACATGGCAGCTCACTCAGCTTGATGTTGGACAATAACAACATGGCAGCTCACTCAGCTTCATGTTGGACAATAACACCATGACAGCTCACTCAGCTTCATGTTGGACAATAACAACATGACAGCTCACTCAGCTTGATGTTGGACAATAACACCATGACAGCTCACTCAGTTTGATGTTGGACAATATCAACATGACAGCTCACTCAGCTTGATGTTGGACAATAACAACATGACAGCTCACTCAGCGTGATGTTGGACAATATCAACATGACAGCTCACTCAACTTGATGTTGGACAATAAGAACATGGCAGCTCACTCAGCTTGATGTTGAACAATAACAACATGGCAGCTCACTCAGTTTGATGTTGGACAATAACAACATGACAGCTCACTCAGCTTGATGTTGGACAATAACAACATGGCAGCTCACTCAGCTTCATGTTGGACAATAACACCATGACAGCTCACTCAGCTTCATGTTGGACAATAACAACATGACAGCTCACTCAGCTTCATGTTGGACAATAACACCATGACAGCTCACTCAGTTTGATGTTGGACAATATCAACATGACAGCTCACTCAGCTTGATGTTGGACAATAACAACATGACAGCTCACTCAGCTTGATGTTGGACAATAAGAACATGGCAGCTCACTCAGCTTGATGTTGGACAATAACAACATGGCAGCTCACTCAGTTTGATGTTGGACAATAACAACATGACAGCTCACTCAGTTTGATGTTGGACAATATCAACATGACAGCTCACTCAACATGACCGGCCAGAGGAAAAATCTGAGAGTAAACATAACTGCAGCACGGACATCACAACTGTAGTTAATGTTTAGTTTGAATATCGGACTAATTGTGAAGTCAGTGACCAGCGGGGGGGGGGGGGGGGGGGGGGGGGGGGGGGGGGATGACAACTGGCTATGATAAAATGTCTATTCATGAACAATCTGAAACATTTTTGCAAGAATAAGGAAGATTGGAAGTGAAGTGGGACCTCAAGACGCAGCAATAGAGACCACAGTCAGCGACTCATAGCTTGACTGCCTGCTTCAGGACCAGCGAACCAGAGCTGGTCAAGACCATGCTCCACCTCCACGTGGTGGTCCTGGAAACAGTATGCAGCAATGCAGGCTGGCTGAGCGAGCACGGATCGCAATGGGAAGGCAAACCCGGTCCTAAAAGATGCCGTGAAGAAGTCGGATGTGTCGACCGAAAGGTGCAGATATCACAGCTACGTTGTAAACAGACACAACGCAACCACCGTCCTTTTCAGGGCGAATGAAGAAGAAGAAGGAGAAGAAGGAAGTGAAGTTATTCCTGATAATGACAATGGGTAATTAGTTTTCTGGGGATGGATGGGACAGGATATTAGATCTGACCTGAAAAATGCATGAGAATACAAAATTGCAACTTCGACAGTGTTCATCAATGTATGCACATTTAGATATTAGAACCGTAACAACAAGAACACTTGTCATGTCTCATCTATGTGGTAAGTTGGGATTATATAAATAGTTATAGGGGACTTGGTGTACTGACTGAGATCAGCTGTGAAGGTATCTGTATCTAATAAGTGTGGTGTGTTACAGATGACCTTACTTTGCTACCACATTTAGACCTCATTCAGACTTATTCTGGAATATTGTGATGACTACGTTGAATGTCTAGGGTTATGATAGTGATGAAGTGTAAGTTCACAACAACCAACAGACAGATAAACACTTTAATTAAGATCCACAACACTTTACAACACTATGACAAGCACATACATATAACACTCTAGAAGACTATCTTAAGTAAGTCAAGTGTTAACTTTTAAATTATGTATTAGTTTCCTTCAAGAATAGATATCCTGATCCAACTACAGAGTGAATCAGGAATCACAATCAAATGTAAACACAATGTTTATGTACAAAATTTATACAAAGGATCTTTGTCCTGACATATATTATTACAATATGTGTGTAGGGTTGTGATGTAGTATTATGAGGTAATACTGGCTTTTGAAGCTAGGTTGTTGTTTGTCATCACGACTTCATGTGTTTGTTACTGGTGGAAATAGTATTGAAGGGTTCACAATTTCTTTTTATTTGTAATACAATAACTGTCCCTCTTGATTTAGTATTATAGTCAATTTTAAGGTGGGTTATACAAGGGTGAGCTGCTCTGGCTGACAAATTCTTAGCTTATATGTCGGCGGCAGGAAAACTGTATCCTCTGCTCGCTTGCTTCTCAGTTATCTTGAAGTACACCACTGGTCGATATCTTGGACAAGGAGTCTGCTGCCAGCCCTCTGGATCCAGCAAAACTCAGACCAGGTGCTGCTCTAATACTTCAGTACCACGGTCCCTGAAATAAGAAGGTTGTACCTCCTTCTTCAGAACTAATATATAATATATTTCCACACTGAAGTACAGGACATTACAAACACAGAGTTCAGCGCTGTAGGCCAACTGCTAGCTTCTCATGTGACAATATACACCAGTATTCCTCTCCCTAATGGTTACAACGCCTCTGCAATTCCAGCGTTAATTCCTTCTATACAATAGGATAGGTGTCATGTTACTATTTGGCAATCCCATATATGCCTATGCAGTTATACTCCTCTCTGACAAGCTTTTACATGGTGGAGCAATATCTAGGCTTTGCCTTCTGTTTGCTACTGAACCACACACATACAGACACAATTTATCATTTCATATTCAATTTTCATATTATATATATATATATATATATATATATATATTTATATTTATTTATATATATTTATATATATTTATATATATTTATATTTATATTTATTTATATTTATATATATTTATATTTATATAGGAAATATGTCTAGCTTACCACAATTCAAGGAAATATACACAAGTAACGTTGACTGGCGATGAATTCTGGCACAATTTTGATCTGCCTTATCCCAGGCTTTTATTAGAAAAATATTAGCTTGATCTCAACGCACTTGCTTCTCACAAAATTTATTTTCAAAACTGGCCCTGAACTGACGCTTCTATTTGACTATATCGAACGTTCTAACCAATGAGACCATGTTTACAAGAGCCTTTGAAAAAATTTCACCCATCCTACACGTTGCCATTAACCACAATAATAGTATTGGCAGTTCGACTAATAAGGTTTCGCCTTACATATTACTACAGCCAATCAAATCGTATCTAACTTGTTGGCCTCATTTCCCCTAAAGCAGTGTTTTTCAAACATGCCATTATGAGAAAATATGATCTTGTGCTGTCGGACAACCCCACTATAGTATTTTGGCTATAATTTGTTAATTAATAGACTATTTGCGTAACACATAACATATTCTTTGTCAGCAAGTCCTAAGGTACAAGAATATATAAGTTTAATGGGGCTAAGTGGCTTCGTTCAAAATATGTATTATTCTAGGATAGCCGTGTATTTGTTTTTACCACCCGTTCACTTCTATACCAAGGGATGTCTTCTGTACTGTCAGACTAAAGTCATGAGCTTAGACATAAAAATCAGTAGAATGTCAGGTTTCCCAATAAGAGCTTAAACCTGTTTTCAGAACCTAACCTCGTATCGTTAGTGTTTTTTATTAACTGTTTATTTGAAAAAATCAGGTCTTCATGCCTTTCGCGTGGGATTGGCGTTCACTTTTTAATCGCGAGACGACGTGGTACAATTGCATGCGTTCCTCCGTGCATCTCTCTCTCTCTCTCTTCTAAGCCCGTCTGTCTTTTAGGTTAACGTAGTGTGTATAATGACATTAATGTAGTATTATATCTAGGTCATTAAGCAGTGTGCCTATCAAGGTCGTCTAAGAAATACAGTACCAGTTTTATTTTTAGAAACGCGTGTATGATGCTGTAGGCTTTTACTATCGTACGTGGAAGCGTTACAGTTATGCAGACGAAGTAGAAAAAGGGGGTTCTCTGGTTCAGCCATTATGGCGTTCTATAACACAGGCGTACGCTATTGTGAAGGCACTGATCTGTCACCATTCTTCTTTCTTTCTATTGAATTACTTCGTTAGGCTTTACATTTATTTTCTAATTTATATATGTGGATTAGAATTTTTCACCACAATCTATGACATTTGGTTACAGCTCTAGACAAAGAAGCGTACACCCTCAGCTACAAGACAATATCAACAGACAAAAGAAAAGATGAAACATGAACTTCTATTGACAAATTCAAGGATTGTCTTTACATTCATTTCTCCAAGTATCTCATACTGGTATCTTTAGCAGTACATACATATACATGACAGTACGTGTTACTAAAACAAATGCACACACACACACACACACAGAAACGCTTTTTTCTGGGTGAAATAGGAAACAACTTTAAATTCTGGAGGTCAAACAAGATTGGGGTCAACAAACTACACACATGTAACCAAATTCTAAATACTGTATGTTGACTATTCACACATTCCAAATGTGTTACACATTCTAAAACACAGGCTAATCCACACATTCTAAAACACAGGCTTATCCACACATTCTAAAACACAGGCTTATCCACACATTCTCAAATTAGGATAATGTAACTGTACTTTTCTCTTGTTGAGGTGATCACTGGCCCAAGACAGTATACATGTTGTTAGGTGTGTAGTGCGAGCGTATGATGAACTGAGTGTGGGTGCGAATGAAGGCGCGAATGTGTTTAGGCTCGTATATATGTAGACCCTGCAACCCATACACTCACATGCAGTAGTCAAGGATGCTTGGACACTGCAGGCACGTTTCAAAACATTTATTGACGAGAACACACATTGTATCAACAGGAACAGTCATTGTAAACAAGGTCATGCTGACCGGAAATCGATAGGTATACATTAGGCATTCAGCAAGCTGGTAAACATTTGAATATCCGTGCATGGTCAATACAATGGTCTTCAATAAGGACAGTTCGTGGCGTCGCCCTGAGATTACTGACTAAACGCGTCAGATACCTTAATCACTTTGACACATAGGTGCAACTTGGCATTCCCCGCCAATTGCACATTATCGGGCTGTAGTATAATAGCCGAAAACACAGGCCTCGTTCTGACGTCGGCTGTGTACTTCTGATAAGCAGGTTACCATCAACCCTGCAATAATGCTTATTGTAGACATAAATTCCGCCAATCTGCGGTTCCCACAATATATCTTCGTCACTGGATTTCTGGATGGTATGAAGACTAATAGTCTTGGATGGCTACCTTGAGCACAACAAATAAGTTCTGAAATGGAGGACCGGTGAGCTGCAGTTCACAGACTAGGCAATCTTCTAACATGTTCTGCTACCGAAAGCATAGTAATGGAAAAAGTCGGTATTACCTGTAACCGAGTCCACAGAACTTAACAAGGAACTCTGCTGTCATTCCAACGCACAGAGATTCACTGGGGAAAACTGCCAGTGCAGTCACTTCGAAGATTCTCCCCGAAAAACACAATGGACTCTCGTCCCTTCAGAAACCAGGACACTTCCCGGCTTGCCGGAAGTCTAAATCAACTCCCCCTTAAAAAACCTGCCCATGGGCATACGCCCGAACTGTCTACCTTTGACCCTAAAGGTCAAACACAATGAATGAATAAACAAGGGAAGACAACCCCTAATCAACCTGACATCGCAGGTAAAGACTCAATTATTCTTATGATAAAAACATAAGCAAATAACTTGACAGATGACTCCGTCAAAAATGACAGCAACATATTACTACCACCCCCCTGTAAAAAAAAAATGAAATTTTTTTTTTTAATATGTCCATGAGCAAGATTGCACAAGTATCACTTATGTGCTCATGAAAAAAATGAACCTAATATCAGGTACAATAGACGCATAAACAAAGCGTCTGAAGAGGATACAAATCATCTCCCAACATAGGAGAAAATATCTCCTTTAAGCCAAACAAACTAAGGGGGTACCATTAAAGAAACCTAAGTTGCTTGCAATACCAATCATATATCAATCATTACTAAATACTATAATTATAGCAATATACAAATGTCATGAATTGCAATGCTATATTAGCAACATATCACTGATGGATGGACAAAATGAAATTTGTTAAATTATCTAAACATCATCCAAATACATTTGTATTACAACATATTAGGATATTAAGGACAGACAAAAGTCTGAAAGGGTATCAGGAAAAACTAGGACACAAGATTTAACTGGAATCATGTGGGCATCTGGACAATATGTCCGCCATCACATTATCCGAACCACGGATAGCTCGCACCGTGAAATGGAAAGGCTGAAGAGCAATAGCATAACGAGTAGATCTCGAGCTCTTCAAATCCTTACTTTGCATAGCCGTAAGAGCTTTTTGGTCGGTTTCCATAAAAAAATGCGCGCCCAGAAGGAACCTTTGTAGCTTAAGAATGGACCAAACCATAGCCAACAATTCACGGTCTAAAACCGAGTAATTCCTTTCTGCCGCATTTAGCTTCCTAGAAATATACATTACGGGATGCAGAGTTCCTGAATATTCCTGCATTAGTGCCGCTCCAATCCCAGTGGAAGAGGCATCACTACGAAGAACAAAAGTCTTATCAATCATTGGTAGTCTTAAGATAGGATGAGATGAGAACAAATTCTTAACCTGATCCAATGAAGATTGGCATTCCTGGGACCAACGCACCATATTAGGAGAACCTTTTTTTCAATAACGAGGAAAGTGGTGCCATATAATGGAGGACAGATTCTCAATGAATCTTCCATTTAGAATTGTATCAATCCCAAGGAGACTACGCACTTGCTTTTTTGTCTTCGGAACCGAGATATTTTTATTTCTTCGAAATGTTAGCTTGGTCCTCTGTCTTCAAATCAACCATGACCAAACTCGATGACTTAGGAAGGAAAATTTCACTAAACCCAAACAAAAGCTTTAGAGTTGCCCTTTGCAGTCAAAACTATGCTATCACGTTTCTAGAGTAGATAGCAATTTCCTTTAGACCCAAATAGTGTTCCTTACACAAATATCGCTGGAAAATTAGGGACAGATTACATAAAATATAATTATTAAAAAATATAAAATATATAAAAAATTATTATTAAATATTTATATATAAAATAAAATTATATATTAAATTATGTTATATAAAAATTTTAAAATCATTATAATTAACATAACTTAAAAATTTATACTACATAATTATTAAATATATTAAATAAATATTTCATAATTAAAATTTTTATAATTCTTAATCTATTTTTATAATATTATTTTATATATACAATTTTCTATATATTATATATTATAAATAAATTAGTTTATATTTCAAAATAAAAAATTAAAAATTTTTTTATTAATAAAAAAAATAAATATATTATATTAAATAAAATTTTATTTTTATAAAATTAAAAAAAAATATAAATAGATTAAACTATTTATTCAAATATAAATCAAAATTTAAAAAATTAAACTAATATTTTTTAAATTAAAACTTTTATAATTACATTAATAATATTAATTTTTTATTTTTATAATATTATATTTTTAAATATTTTAAATAAAAAAAAATTTTTTTTATTTTCCCATAAATATATTTATTATCCAAATTTATATTTATAATGTTATAAAATAATTTATTTTAGAAAATTAATAATAAATAATTTTAAAAAAAATAATTTATTTATTAAGTATTATTTATTTAATATAATAATAGTATTATAATAATTATATATATATTTATGAAATTTATAAAACTAATATTTTATAATTTTCATATATTTATATAAATAAATAAATTTAATAATATTATCATATTTATATATTTATTATATTTAAATATATGGTGATTGAAAAATTACGAAATAGCTATACAATTCAAAGTTAAATTCAAAAAAAACATTTGTAGGGTTCCCTAATGACTTCGTTCATTCTAGAACCAATTCCAGGGTTTGGGGTCCCCCAGGGAAATGTAACAATTTTTCGGTAAAAAAAGGACCCCATCCCCAAAAAAGATTGTAAAAAAAATTGTAATTAAAATACGTAAGGAAGAAATAACTTTAAAAAAGAAAAAAATTCCACTCCCAAGATCTGAAACGTCCCTAACGATTGAAAAACTAATGTCAGAAGAAGACAAATCGAAAAAAAAATGGTAATGTAAACGGTACAGAAAAATAATAGTGTCCTCATGCTGTAAAACGGAAAGGGATGAAAATTGTAATATGTTGGAAAAATATAAAGGTCACAATAGTTACAGAAAAAAAATGCAAAAATGTTTCTGGATTAGTTAAATAAAATCTGTATAAAATAAGTAGAGAGAAAATTTTACTACTAGGAAAAATTAATTAAACATTAAACTGGGAAAACGATTCTAGTAGGAAACGGAAAACAACGCAAACTATAAACTGTATGGGTCCTTTAATGAATATTATGACAAAAATCTTTCTCCTATTAAAAAATGAAACATACGGATGATAACATAAGTTAAATTAAGTTTCCAAGAAATAAAAAATACTAATTATTCTAGGGTTGGTGAATAACTAAATATTAAAGTTCCTATAGTCACTGGCGCTTAAGTGAATAACCATTGTTGAGGATAAACTTAAATTCCTAATCCCATATTCTTTACAGTAGAAACCATCAACGTTGATGGAAGCGTGTAGCGCTTTGAGTTTTATTAGATCCACAATCGCGGATTTATTCTCTTTAATAAAGTTGACTCACCCCCTACTATTTCTTAAACCCTGGTAGACAATCCAACTATAAAAACAAGATACAAAAATAAAAATGACTGAGCTGAGTACGCATGGGGTACTAACAGAGTTTGTTTTCTTTTAATCCAACTTATTAGGGAATAATGGGAATTCGATGCAACGGTTTTAAAGGTAGGAATACTTAACATGAAACTTATGAAAGGGTCCATCAATCCGTGATTCACAAAAATTGGAAAATTTTACATTTGTTGACTGACGCCAACACTCACATTTAGATAGGCTCAGTTGATACGTTAATATTTTTTTGGTGGGATAGAACTTTATTTTATCCTCACTGAAAATTTTTATTCCCATATTGACTAGACATGAAATAAATTGAGCTCTTAAGCTCGACAATAATGGATGTTTTGTTCCTTACCAATATTGGAAATTTGTAATGCAGGTTGTGTTGCACATTTTCCCCTAACACCATGATAACGACCCGTTATAATTAAAGATTCCGACAATAGGTTATTAGGTAAATAGAAGACAGGAAAAATGAGTATCTATCCTAATAAATGTAATGATAGGGAGCTAGTGTCAAGAACCTATAATAAATAAATAAGCTAGGCCCTTAGATAGGAATATCTATTCTTAGATATCGTCCCATCAAAAATGTTAATAACCACTTTTGTACCACACCTTTATCGAGTGGAACACAGGCGAAGGATCTAATACAGGAGACTGCCTAAAAACCGAAGACTTGGATAGTACATCCCGAATCAGAAAGAGAATGAGGATATACTATCTCATTCACTATAAGACCCTTATGCAAGAAGATGAGAGATCCTCTCCCCCAGGATAAAAACATTGCGCATATGTAGCAAGGTATGTAGGATAGATGCAGATGAGGAAAAGTGACAAAATCTTATAGTAAATAGATGATATTTAAGGTCAGATGAGTCTACAAGAAAACAATGTTAATAGATTGAAGATGATGCGCATTTACAGTTTTGCTTCTCAAGAAAATCGAATAGCTCAATAGCTATTCAAGTGATAGCAGCACTAGAAAGTTACCTCACATCTCATTTACTGATATTATCAGGGCTTCCATAAAAACTCTTGTTGTGCTGAAGTTTGCTGCTTGGAAAAGGTAAGACACCTGTTTTGTTAAAAATATCTAGGTACTGCCTCGACTTATCATTTCCCCTGTAATTGTATTTATTTCGAATTATCATTTCACCCTGTAATTGTAATAATCATATTGACTTATTGTAATTCATCTTCATTCACGGTTGTTGCATAATCCCGGTTTATAAATTTCAAACCTAGTCATCAATCTTGAAAAAGTCGTGACTATGGGTTATATTCGAAAGCTTCGATAGAATTTCATGGATTAATATCTATTACAGATAATACAAACTTGCATAAATGTTGTCTTAAGTATTGTATTATTTCCACTTTAAAAAAGTTACTGAGAACTACCATTAACTTGTCTATCAGAATTTCGATAGAGAAGTAAGAATCGATAGAACCTTCATGTGTTGGATATATACGACAGCTTATGAAATTGTTAAAAATTCTGATTATCTATTCCCATATTCAAGTTTTGAAATTTTGAGCTCCCCTGAAATTTTTTTGTGTTTGAAGATTAAAAAATAGGGGCCAGCACAGTTAATGGTGTTGCTCGACGAATAGAAGCTGGCAAACTCTTCCTTATTTCAACTTTAGGAATTGCTAACTGTAGCTCATGGGGATGACGCGTCTGGTGGCATACTTATGAGACAACATTATTTTCCTCCATATCCTAACAATACTATATTTCTCTCCCAAATCTTTTAAGTTTTTTAGGTCTAGCTCATGAAGGAATGCGCAAGAAAAGGCAATACATTAAACAGATGACCCAAAAGCTAAAGATTGATAAAATAAATACCTTTTCTGCGCAATAATAAGTCCATTAGAAGTTCATAGAGGTATTTCATAGTCAGACATGAGTGAAAACTCAATCCAACTGGATTCGTGTAAATTGTTACGTGACGTATTATTTCTTGTAAGCAAAATCATGTAAGAAATTCTACTCCATTATTCTGGCAACAAATGGTTATGCCTAAAATAAACGATAGACGATATGTCTTCTTGTCTTTTAGTTTGTATATTTTTTAAGTAATGCTGCTAGATAAATATAAAATTGAGTAAACTGTTAAATGTTCTTAGTACGTCAGTATTGGCTTTCATAAGAGTAAGTTAGTCACTTGTGTCACCTGTAAAACTAATTCCAATAGAGTTTTGTTTCAAGAATATTCGACTTCCTTTTTTATGTTATGCTCTGTATTGTATCGACATATAAATTTGGCAATCTATACCTATGAAAAAAATCTGCTAGACTATGACCCCATCATTTAAAAGGATTGAGAATAACGATACCGGCAAATATCGATAAAGCTTATTAAAAAACATAACTTTTGTCTGTAATCCTCGAAGATTGTTTGCATGAGCACTCCCAAAACCGTTCAAACCCAATTTCAATTTAAATAATAACTAAAAAAGTAAAATGCGAAACGAAAAGTCTAAAAATCTCATTCATGTTCCAATCAATTCTCGTTTTTAGATTACCTCATGTTCAACGGACATTTTTTTTTTATTTTTCTAACCTGCAATCCCCTTCTCAGCTTCTCAACGCTTGAAGTTTTTCTAGCTACCTCTGCCTAGACGCTTGCCAAAACGTTTTCTTCTCTGTTCCCCACTGTCCCTGCAAAGCTTGAGTTTTCTTCTCTCCTCTGCAGCAGCTTGTACGCATTGCTATTTATTTTTTTCTCCTCTGCACTAACAGCAATATCTGACAAATTTGCTTGTCTTCCAATTTCCTTCTGCGAATTTTCTTCTGTTCATTCAGCTAGCCAGGCTTGAGCTTGTTTCCTAAATCCTCAGCATTGCAGCTTCCTACTTTGATACAACTTGAATCTTCCTTTCATAAGTTCTAATAAATTCAGATCTATTCCTGCCCATGTGCATTAGCCTTCATTAGTTGTCACAGCATAACAAAAATCTTCGCCTGTTCCCGTAACCATGCTTCCGCGCTTAACAAAAACTATTTTAATTTACCACTCTTTCTTGTTCTACACTTTCTTTGACATGGCTACTTAATGCTCCAGTGTGGACCGAAAAGAGAAGTATTAAGGATATATTCCGTCACAGATCCATCTAGAAAACATCAACACACCGACCCCTTACTAAGAAAAACTCACCCAGACCCACACTGCAGGTCCTGAAGAATCTCACCAATTGTAGAATTTAATGTCTTTCATGAGAATACAATTCGTAACTGAAGATGATAAACTTACAAAATAAAAATACCTTATCCACATCTTCCAATTGGGGGAGAATACAAGTCTGAAATGCTAAAGAATTTGTCATAATCAAACTAATCACTTTTATTTCACTAGCCTCGCGCTAGTCTGAAACTGCCAGACAAAGACCTTGTATGGTATATCTACCTCTTGTTTATTAAATTGTAAACAATAAATCAACTTGAGTTACCATGCCTGGGAAAAATAATTCATTTTATATTCCAATAACATATCGGGATCATGGGCAACATGTATTTTTTTTTTTATGCTTTATATACTAAGTGCTTGGAAATATGTATTTCCACTCTTGTCCTCACATATCTCTCCGTCTGCTGCTGATATAACCAAAGTCCTTGATCCCTCAAAGGAACTGTGTATAAATATCCTCTATAGACTAGATAATAACCGTATGTCGCTTATTAATCAATTCTCTATTTCCCCACCCCCCCCCCCAAGAGGTTGTGCCCTACCTTACCCTCCACATGCTCCTCCACCACATTAATTAATTACATTGACCATGGCCCAGTATATGTTATGGTAGGACTCGTTATGTTATGGACAATAATGCTAGTAACAAATCATTAAATATACATCAAAAACACATAAGACTCACAGGAACAATGACCCGAATAAACGCTTCGCCTGGAAGTAAGTCAAATAAACACCATTTACAGCATAATAGTATAAAGAAATAATGGTTCATACAAATGTTGTAATGATGACGCGACGAAAAATAAATACAAGACAACATCCGGACACACATGTTATAACACGAAAAAGGTGCCCCCCACCCCCCCCCCCTGTAAAGCTCAATAAAACGTGAATAGCGAATGAGAGATGGAAGAAACAGCATTAACAACTCAACCAATTACATCGAAAAATCAAATGACACTGTATTAATATTAACGAAAAAAAAACACCCTATACTGATTGTCGTCACCCCTGCTATAAAAACAAAACAATTACCGCACACCTTCAAAAAGGTCGCTGTCCCCTCCCGCATTATTCCTCAATCCCTAAGAAAATTGCCAAATACCCTATCAGTAAACGCATCCCTAAACGCTAACATCTAAATCGATTAATTAAGTCGGCCATATTTTTAACCGTTAATCCCCCCGACCCCCACACCACCAAACCCCCCGATACCAATCACACGCAACCCCTACAGAATCTACACAGAGCTAATTCTATCACACACATACATAACTCAGTACTAACCTAACATAAATAGCCAATTCAATATTCAAATGTGTTGCTCCAAAAACATCTAAGTTCAGTCACAGCTGTAACTTAAAGTACTATTCTTTCCGTGCTCCCTCCTGTGCTGAACACAGAAACAAAATAAAAAACATGTCACAAGCCGCGACATATTGAATTCGTCAATTAACAACTTTGTAGCATTCGTCAACAAGCTAGGTATTAACACGAACACAAATAGTCTACTATGTCACACCTCTCTTGCACGGACTTAGGACTGCTTCTGCTCAATAGAATGTGTTAGTACAATTTCTCAAAAGTACTGATTGTTACACTAACACGTGGAACCTTCGACCTCGGAACAATGTAGCTTGACTCGCTCGCCACCAGGCGCGTAGGTACAATGTCTGTTGTCAGACAAGAATGTTGTGACTGAAACCAGTTCGGTTATCTAATCGACACAGACACGGTATACCGTTTACAAAAAAAGGGACTCGGACTCAATGCTGTTGTGGTACCACGTAGCTCATATGCCTAGATGTTAATCTTCAAGTACTTGTCCTTGTGTGTGGTTTAATTGTTGCATCTATAACAATAGATGCTAAAGCAATGTTTATCTGGGTAAACACGTTGATGAACCTATTACTTGTCGCTGTTGTATGCACAAATAACTTGCAAGATGTTAGAATGTAGCGATTAGATCGGTGTGTTAAAGTGTCCTGTGTGTCCAGTGTGTAGCATTAGAACCCAACTAGATCAGGAAATTGTAATGTGGTGTACGCTGGTACCTCTACTCACGAAATTGAGCCCAAATGTAAATGTAAATTTCTGGATCACAAGTAATGTCATCTATTATTGTTATAATTGCGTCGCTCTGTCTCAACAAGAAATGTTATCAGTTATATAGAAGGTCCATCGTTAATTCGGTCCACACTTAATAATATGTAAACTGTTACTTTTCTCCATGTTTGAAGGCGCTCGATAACTGGCCCAAGACAGATATTACATGTTGTTGGTTAGTTAGGTGTTTGTGTAGTGACGAGGCGTATTTATTTTTGATGAAACTGGAGTGTGGGTCGCGAAACATGAGGCACAGCGTACGAATGTGTTCTAGGCTCGTTATATATGTAGACCACTGCTCGCACATTCGCCTCTACACTCACATGCAGTAGTCTCAAGGATGCTTGGGATCACTGCAGGCGCACGTTTCAAACACATTTTATTGACGAGACACACAACAATAGTATCAACAAGGAACACTGTCATTGTAAACAAGGTTAATGCATTTCTGACGGAAAATCGATTGGTATACATTAGGCAATTCTGCAAGCTGTGTAAAACATTTTTTTGGATTTCCGTGCGTATGTAGTTCAATACAATGTAATATGTCTCAATACACAGTTCGTATCAGATTGGATGGCTTTTTCGCCTGGAGGGGATCCTGAGATGTACTAAACCTAAACGCGTCAGATACCTTGTTATTCAACTTTTGACACGCATAGGTGGCAATTGCAACTTGCATTTCCCCGCCAATTGCCACATTATCGGGCTGTAGTATATACTATTAGCCGATAAACACAGGCCTACGTATCATGACGTCGGCTGTTTGTACTTCTGATAAGCAGGTTACACACATCAACCCTGCTATGCAATAATGCTATTTGTTGACATAAAATTCACGCCAATACTGCGGTTTACCACAATATATCTTCGTCACTGGATTTACTGGATGGTATGGATATGAAGACTAATTTCATAGTCTTGGAATGGCTAACCTTGAGCATTCACAATACAATTACAGTTCTGAAATGGAGGGTTACCGGTGAGCTGCAGTTCACAGACTAGGACCAATCTTCTAATATGTTCGCTGCCTATTCCGAAAAGCGTATAGTACACTGGTAAAAAAAGTCGGTATGTTACCCGGATAACAGAGGTCAAAGAAGTAACTCTTTAACAAGGAACTCTGTTGTCATTTCCCCAACAACGCACAGAGATTCACTGGGGAAATTACTGCCAGTTGCAGGTCAACTTCGAAGATTCTCCCCGAAAAACACAATGGACTCTCGTCCCTTCATCATGAGAAACCATGGACACTTCCCGGCTTGCCGGAAGTCTCTAACTCAAAACTCCCCCCTTAAAAAAAACCTGCCGCATTTGGGACATTACGGCCAACGGAAACTGTCTACACTTTGACCTTAAAGGTCAAAACACAATGAATGAATAATTAAAATAACAAGGGGGAAGGGACAACCCCTAATTCAACTAACCAGACCATCGCAGGTAAAGACTCAATTATTCTTATGATAAAAACATAAGCAAATAACTTGACAGATGGATCTCCGTCTAATCAAAAATGAACTAGCAACATGATAATTATTGTTTTTAAAGTTTTTATCTAGTTTTTAAAGTAAAAATAATATTTTTCGTTTTTCAACCATTATATGGGTCCTTATTACATTAGGATATATGAGAGCTAAGTCAATTGGATTTTTAATTTTGAATTTCCTACATTTCAAAATATGTAAAACCTCTTCCCATACTATGCACTCAATTTCTAAAAGAGTAAATAAAAAATATTGTTTAAAATTGTGTGTTTATATGCAGTGTAGTGACCACACTCCCCCCACTACCCCCATAACTAAAAAAAAACAAAAAAAAATTAAACAAGAAGTCTCTCACACAACTGCCTGTGTTGTGTAACCAATAGGGAAGAAGAGGTGTGGGAAAGCCTCGGGTATCCGGGTTGACACCCAATCCACCAATCATCTGCCATCATCAACAAGCATTATGAGATCCCCCTTTATAGTATCTTAGCGTGCGGACGTGTTTCTTGTCGGAGTCACTAACATTTGAGATTTTTTTAAACTGCATATCTAGCAATATATCTGAGAAGGATTTTTTTATCATAATGTGGTACATAATTGCTTAGTTGGCTTTATCGTGGAAATACATATTAATTGTGTTACATTGTGATGTGAATAGGAAATGTGATTTTTAGGAAAAAATGAAGAGACAAGCATTTTCTCTTCACACCTTTATATGGTACTAGTAAGTCGCCCTTTTGTGTTGGAATTACTAAACGTTCCATAATGGTCGCACTGATATTTGGGGATCGACCGGACAGAAATGGAAAGTTTTATTACATCCACCTAAGGCTATGTCAAGAGACATCGTCGGCTTTTAGACCTCCCCTCTTGCCCGTCACGCGGTAAATTATGTGTGGTACGAACAGAGTCACAGACTCGTCTCAACTTATAGCGGACCCCGTGATACGACTATTAATTGACCACTTTATCCACGCCCATTAAATTACGCCTGGGTTATTTTACCGTTCCTCTCACTCAACGCAATGCCTAACACCGTCAAAATTCGGTCGGTACTCCACACCCGAATCGAATACACAAAAAGGTGCGCAAAAACAGGAAGGATTACGTTTTTGATCGTTACTAAAGCGGTTTACAAAACTGAAAACTGGAAGTTTAGTGAAGATCCAGGCCAACGCTCCTATACACGCTCCGCTATGCGTAACATCTTATTCTTATATAGAACAATAACCAGTGTGTTGCGATTTCTGACGTTTTCTACCTTAATCGATTTTGATGCACTTTACGTAGCCTGGTCTAAGGCATATACTATTGTGTACAGGGTGGATGTTGATGGTTCGATAATGAATATTAACGGTGTATTGGGTGAGTTCGTTTAAAGGTCTCCGCTTGCCCCGTCGTATCTGTGTTAGGGTATGTATTAGTGAGTGTGTGGTTTAGAAACAGTCACTCACAAACACAGGTACGTAATTAATAGTCAATGGATGGCCGTCGTACGTAAACATCTGTGTGTACAGTTTAAATGTCGATTTATGTAATGTCACAGCACGATTCCCCCCCCCCCCCACTTTTTGACATTGATATACACACACCAGTCCACATTACAAGTCATTGCTAATACATACTCTTCAAATTCATCAGCAGATCCTATATCAAGGCCCAAAACGTCCTCACGAAACTCATCTCTGCGCTATAAAACACTGCACGCTATAATACTGCACCCAGCAGTTTCACATTAAAAATTATGGCCTATAAGTCCTCATTGACTCACTTATAATACTGCAGCACCAGCAGTTCACATAAATTTATGGTACTAAAGTCCTCAAGACTATCATCTCTGCGCTAGACTTATGTATACTGCCCTATTTATACTGCACCCAGTAGATTCACAGTAAAATTATGGCCTAAAGTCCTCACGTACTCTTCTTTAATACTGCAAAACTCCAGCAGTTCACATAAATAAATGGCCTAAAAGTCCCTCACGTACATCCCTATCTCCTGCGCCCCTGGTGACTTATAATACCTTGCCCTATAAATACCTGCACCCAAGCAGTTTCACATATAAATTTATGGCACTAAAGTCCTCAATGACTCATCTTAAGAATACTGCACCCAGCAGTTTCACAATAAATAATTGCCTAAAGTCCCTCACGCCACACTCATCTCTGCGCTAGACCTTATTAATTCCACTGCATATATAATACTGCCACCCAGCAGTTCACATAAATTATGGGCATCCTAAAGTCCTCACGGACCTCACTTATAATACCTGCATCCCAGCAAGCAGTATCACATAAATAATGGCCTAAAGTCCTCAACGGACTCATCATATCTGCGCTAGAACTTATAATACTGCACCCAGCACATGTTCACACATAAATTATGGGTGCCTATAAAGTATAACTCACGAACCTCACTAATAGCACTCCTCAAAGCTTCACAAATACTTAATTCTGGCCTGTCCAATCCTGGATACTCATAAATTGCTCTGCCTCAAAGCTTCACAAATTACTTAATATGGTCATGTCCCAATCCTGGACTCCCATAAAATAGCTTCCTCAAAGCTTCACAAATACATAATATGGCCTGTCCTACTAATCCTGGGACTCATAATAGGCTTCCTCAAAGCTTCACTCAAATAATAATATGGCCTATTCACACACAAAGCTAAAAACATCTTAAGTCGAACATTTATTCAAAGCACTACCGTAGGCATACATCACTCGAAAAATCACACATAAAAACAGCGTCGACCACGTTCCCGGTACCAACGACGCCGTATAACATACTCTCTCTCCGGGGTTCCACACACTCCTAGTTTCTCCGCACCCAAAAAAAACCAAAAACGGAGTCTCCGCTGGTTTTTGAAACACGGCTCAAAAAATCAGTCACAGTACTGAATAAATACCTTCCCATACAAGCATTCTTTGAGATAATAAAGCGTATCGTCGCTCGCTTTCACCCTGTACTCTGTCAATCAAAATACCCGTAATAAGATATGTTTTCTATTATAAACGTTAAACAAACACTCCAGCTTAACCGACTAGGCCTATACAAGCTTATTGTAAACGTCATCAATCCTACCTCTTGCACCCCCCCAACAATCACTAATTCCGAATGAGCTGCCACACCTTTTCATAGGATTGTCAACTCTCCGCTTACAGTTCGTGCCACCCACAACCATCCCCAGGAGAAAATAAATGCATTCTATCATTTTCATTTTTTTTTGAAACCCCATTAAACATACCCAAAACGAAGAAATTTAAAAAGATACATGGCATAGACTGCTCCCCCCCCTTAACATCATCCGTTTTTCACCCCAAAATTCAACCGTTTATGATAATATCAGAAATAGTAATACCTCTAACAAATACCCCCCCTAAAATGTAGCAGTAAATGTATTAGCCTCCCTATCTGATCATTACTACACATTATTCTATTAGAAAACCATGCACAGTATGATCTCAAAATTAATCTATTACAGAACTAAGTAAGCTTATACAATAGATACACAAACAAGCTACAGTCCATTCTAGATACAAATTACATATCTAACTCACGAATATAAGTTCGTAAGCAGTGATCCTAAAATATATAAATCAAACATAGGCAAATACCACAAATAATATCACTATGTCAAACATGTGAATGATAACTATAACTATCCCTGATCCTAAATTACCTCATTACATGAACAAACTCAGAAATCGAAAGACCCAGTAGGTAATGCAGCGAAAAGTAACACAAGTCCATCCAGTGAGATCATAAGAATATCCACGGAAGGTGAAAACAACATATCACATCATGCTGAAAAGACCAATAGAAAAGTGTAAAAGGATACCAAAGTCCCCACCAGACGTCGACTAAGCCCCTCAAAGCTCCAACAAGTCCCCCCCCAACAGTCATTCACAAGAAAACGTCTATGAACAGACTATCAAGAGATGAAAGCAAGTACTAATGTTTTCGTAACACTTAATAACATGCGGATACACGAAGCATAAAGTGAGACAAAACATGAAACACGAAAGTACTAACTCACAAACATATCAGTCTCCCCCGCCATGACTGAAAAAGCCAAAACAGAAACTAAATGTATAAGATTTAGATGACGCCAATAGTCGAACAACTATATGAGACAGCATGAAAAGTAAAGCCTTAACTCGGAGACATGTAGAAGACGAAGTCCCCCCCCCCGCTGCCTACACAATACCATTCGATACCTACGGCTAAATCACACATCCTATAGTATAAGTCGCTGACGGACAAATGACACGATCAAAAATACATGTATAACCCCTGCCAACTAATTACAATAGTATACGACACTATACTCTTCCCCCCCCCCCCCCCCCCCCCCAACACAGCACTGCTGGAATAAATAATAACTTATCGATACTAACGTAGAAGGCGCAGTAAGGTAATCCCCCCCCTAACCAATCCCCCCCCCCCCCCCCCCCCTCATTTCTACCAAAATTACATTATTGCGCCGAAGCGATAACTAATAGATATACGGACAAAGTTAGTACGTGTAGATCATTCAGCAACGGAGAAGTGGCAACTAGAAGAGATCCTTCGTGTGTGTGTGTGTTGTGGTCACCCCCCTGGGGGTCACAAACTGGGGGGCTGTTGTTGTGTGGTCGGAAAGTGGTGTGTACGCCGCTAATGTTTTAGTGTATGGGGGGAATACCCATCATACACATTTAGGTAAAGTTTAAGTCAATTTGTGTTATTTGCGAAACTCATGTTATTATTTTCTGGCTTGTTTCTTTTGTTGTTTTTTTCTGGGGAGGTTTGCATAGTTCACAGAAAAATTAATAATTCACAAAAGTTTCGGATAAAATTATCTTATGTACAATCAAAAAAGATTGCAAACCATGTTTCGTATCACTAAGTTTGCATTAAAAATAGTATTACATTTACAACCCAATTCTAAGCTAAAAATTGGAATATGCATAACCAATAAATTCGACTTCAAGAAAATGAATGACGTTATGAACAATCTAATCTCTAAAACAGAAACACAAGTTAACAAATGTAAGTTTTTTTTTTTTTTCTCTTCAAAAAATATACATCACATAAAAACACATGAGAAAAAAATTCAAGTGATCCATGTATATCTAAAAGTAATTATAGCCACCATTTTGTACATCTAATGAGTTTTTGTGCATAGGGATGGCAAAATCAACATGTACAAAAGTGTGTCTTAAAAAAAAACTGCTACAATACAATCAAAAAACCAAAACAAACAAACTGCAAGTTCAACAGTGGTATATAAACTAAAACAATAGGAAACACCAAATATAATGGCAATCAAATAATGCATTAAATATTTCAAAAGATAATGACATGTTATTGCAAATCAGGACACAATATAATATATATAAAATTGCAAAAACAATTACAATAGTAAAATATTTAATGTTTACATTAAATAAAATAAAAAAATCAGGATGGAATCTCTCGCTTTCCTGTCAACACTGTCACTGACACATGAGGCAAGCATATAACATCCGTATGTTTAATGAGACGCTGAAAAGTTACGCTTTGAATTGAAAGCCACACCAATGACCCAAAGTTGACTCCTTTTATCACAGTTAATATTTCAAGGAGCCTTCTGACTGTTATCGTTAAAGTCGCATTCTGTTTTACAACAATATACTTGAATTATGAATAAAATTTTTTTTTCGGTTTGACCTTTCGTTGCCCGCTAATATCTAGATAGTAAAAAAACGTAGAAGTGGTATTAATGACTTAACCTGACATTGTACCCTGTTTTTACGTTGAGTATCCTGACCTTTTTCTAGTAAGCAGAGTGGAAAGCCTGTCACCACACTCGCCATTCAGTGGCACGCAGTTATCTCGACGATTTAGGACCAGGACCTTGGTAACCATTCAGCTGGAGTCGGCTCAGGAAGCCGCCATTACTGGTCCGTACGCTGACACTACTTTCAATATGTCCAACTCCGCCAGGTCTCGTTCTAAAGTCGCAGTCTGTCAAAATTCCCGGATCACCGAATTGAAGAAAATCCTCAAAATGCCAGTCGCCCGGTTATCCTGAATCACCCGGTCGCCAGAGCGGTTTATGTGTGTTATAACAAACTACCGCTAGCGCGGCTCATGTTGAGCAAAGTATAATATGAAACTTATTACTAATTTTAATGATGAAAAAAGTGAAAATATCTCTTCTCATGTAGAGTGCAAAGAAACGTGGAATCGTCTCAAATGACTCTATTTTGCCCTGTAACGTTTGGGGTCCTCTAGTAAAAGCAATGGTCACTTTTTTCACGATTGCCTAGAGCTCTCTCTTTTATTTAATCTCTAGAAATTCTTCAACTCAGAAGACATAACTAACTGCCGTAGGTGAATACAAAATGTAACGCTACATTCACGAACAGACCGAGACACTTTCTAACAAGTTGACTAAAAGTCCACCATTGATCAGGGGGGGACTTGTATTTGTAAAAGAATCAGTACCGCTATTGTTAGTTTTGCTTACAGTTTATCTCTGCGTATAACTTAACTGACTATGGGCTCATGTTGAGCAAAGTTAGCTTACTTTGCGCTTATTAGATTTGTAAAGACATCTGACCCTGAATTAATCATTTCTAAAGGTTACCCAGATTGCTTTGTTTACAAACAATGACTCTGAGTCAGACTTTTGCTTGAGTCAAGTAGGTATGTGAGATAACATGGTGAAGAGACTATTGGATAACTGAAGGAACTTAGGGACTCTTGATGTCAAATTGGCTGTGCTATTATTGACCAAAATGTTGGATATGTCTATAAACACAATTGGGTAGCATTGCTTGGGGGGGGGGGGTTGTCCTGGACAGAGGGGTATCTTCCTTTTTGACAAAAATGTCCTGTACTAGACAACGGCTTCCTTCTAGTAGCTCTACAAATCATCATCGTAGCAGATTTTGATAAGTTTTTTCTTACAGTTATTTCTCTATACTTACTGAATTTCTTCGGATTCTTTAAATTGTTGAAATCCAGCTAAATTGTTTATACTATTCCCTTGGAGAATCCAAAAATTATCCATATGAATAAAACTAGTTGTACTAGTCCTTGTATAATTTTGCCGATTGTGATATTTTATCTCTGGGTTTACTATCAATGACTTGGGGGGGACTTTTCATCAGCTAAGAAAGGGAATGTGTGCAGCTGTTTACCAAGGTCTTTCACCGTCCAATATTGCATGACAGTAGAGTTTGACAACAGTAACTGTACCCGCTTCTAGTTTGTGGAGGTCATTTATTTTCCTGGCACCAGGATGTGGGGTTTTAGACTGGTTTATATGCCAGTATGCATGTTGTATTCGACTGTTTAAAATGTTTCAGCTATACTGCAGATCTCAACCCAACGTGAGCCCCCATTGATTTTAGGAGCCTTAACTTTCAATTTCTGCACCATTCCCTTTTCGTAAATAGGATAGAACTGGAAATGGATGTCAAAAATACATCATTTCACTCCTGACGCCAAGACCAAAAATTATCACTTAGAGTCATACTTTTTCAGTACCACTAGCACTTGGAAACAGTTGTATCTCCAACACAATGAATCAGTTCCTATGTTTTACCATGTTGGGCATCTCTATGAGCAAAATAGATTAGGGCTGACCCTGACTGTTTCACATTCTCAACCCATTTCTGTACATATTCACTAAGCGTCAACACTAGAACTTGGGGACCAGGAAGGGAGAACACTGTTTTTTTATCCAAGATGTCGATTGATGCAGGCACAAGTCTGTTTTCTAACGTATTTCTGACACGCTGCAATATGTATCAATATCATGCGCAATCTCTCGTAGACTAAGTTTACATTAATCGCTAAATCATTAAGAGCACATATTAAGTGGGACCTCTGCAACCTTCTTCTACTAGCAATTCTCAATCCTTAGCAACCTATCTCTGGCTTCTACTGAGCGTCAAATATCTTCCATAATGTCTCCTTTTCCATCCATTTCATTATTTACCTTTTTAAAGGCTGCTGGTTTATTTTCACCATCTATTAAACCATTATTAACAAGCAAATCTTCGACTACCCTGGAAATCGACTCATGATTCTCTGTATCTTCAAGTTTATCAAAACATGCTGATTTATGGGTCATGGGTATATTCTTCCGACGCGATGCTGTATAATCACTTCTCAGCTCACTTGAGATTCATAGTTTTATAAAATCGGGGGCATACATGTTGAGACTGGATATACGTTGGAATCTTTGTGTATAGGGGCGGGGTATTCCTCCACCTCAAATTGCTTAACTTTTTCTGGACCTCATAAATGACTTTAACCATTCGACATAGTGTAGAGTCCATTCCTTGCTTGTGCATATCTTCTAGCCAAGTTAAGGTTTGATTCATTTATACCCATCACTTGTAAGTTTAAGCTAATTTTTTCCTTAAGTTTCTTCTCTTCAAGCCCTTTACTCCTTATAAGCATATTTTTTCCACTGACATGTTTGTTGACTCTTAACTTCCCTCATCTTCTAGCTTCTCAATTCCTGATATGTTCAGCAATTCATAG
The DNA here is from genome assembly GCA_024509875.1 of Oreohelix idahoensis. Taxonomy (NCBI): domain Eukaryota; kingdom Metazoa; phylum Mollusca; class Gastropoda; order Stylommatophora; family Oreohelicidae; genus Oreohelix; species Oreohelix idahoensis. The sequence goes on along the minus strand of JAMPIV010021124.1, from coordinate 28,823 downwards.
TTGTGAAACTATAACCTTGCCTTCAAAATATAATTGTCGTGTATTCTATGTCCAACACATGCAGGGATATTCTTAATTATACACAAATACAACGAAGGTCGAGCAGGCACACCCAGCACTGTGCCTAATTGCTAAATCTCCTAGCCATTCATTGCTATGAAATGAGATCGTGACGATGGATCTGAGTATGAATGATCTATTACTCATAGAGCAAATCACTACCTTAGAGTGCTAGTGCCCCCCTCCTCGCACGACGCTACACATGCAACCTCACTGAATACAGTCACACATCCGTTCCTAACATTCATAGTAAGTGTGCTTACCAGTTCTGGCTCTTCGCCTTCTAATATCTATGAAAAATTTTTACCCTCCGCTAAAAATAAATATATCCCAAAATAAGACTCCACAATCCTAATCGGGGATCCATTGCACATTCACTCACTTATACTTAACTAAGGATCTTTGTATCTACGATTTTACTCCATCACTTGCTCTTGAATTTATACTCACTTCTATATACTAATGAGATGGCTCAATGTCTAAAATGTATCAATGATAACACAGTTTTGTCTTCCCCTGAACTCGCTAAAATACACTCCCCAATACAAAATAAATCTGCAACCCTCCCAAAACCTCATTCCTTATTACTGTCACGATCAATTTCTGTTCACACAAGAAACCTTTATATGGTCATAGTCCTTATCCATCGGTAGTCACAATACCCACATGTTTATAGCCATTAACCTTACTTATGCTCTCTAATTGCCCCCCCTACTTCATATGTCACTACTACTCGACATAAACAACATCAACAAACACACACATACAAGATAATTTAAAAGATCATTGCATAGAAGTCAGCACAGGCTGAGGTCATAGTGACATGGAACAACCCACTTTACAGAAACAAACAAAAAAATCACTTATCTGTCAAATTTTATCCATTCCCCACTTCCGCCAACCTCAAGATCTTTATAATATCACAATAATTCTGTACCGACTAAAACCTGTATATCGCCGAAAGGTACTGGCCGGATTTTTTTCTAAGAGACTTTCTTACGTTCAGGTCCTCGCTTTAGTAAGGTTATGTGCTCGAATACTGCATAGAAGGCACATGAATTGGATCTTAAACAGGAACCACAGAAAACCCCGCTATTGTTCTCGGAGTTTATAACTTGCAAAATGATCTGGTACAACTTGCTACCATTCACTCGGACTGGTACTACGCTATCCTTCAGGAAGTTTGTATAACCTTTCATAGAAACTGCTGGCTCAGCCTGCTTGATAATTTCGCTGCACATTTGATAGCAAATGTAGTCATACTAAACGTTGTTGGTTTTCCACCAGCGACACGGACCACAGGACGTCACACCGACAGAGATATATAAAGATGTTTGTTTACCACAGAATAAGGCGTTTCCAAAAACATGCGCCAACACCTGTGGCATTCTAAAACCAGGTCACGTTTTGAATGCACACATGAGTTTCAGGTCCACGCATGAAGTTCTCTCAAAAAAGGACGTTGACGGGTGTTGTCAGAATACCCGGACCCAACAAAATCTTATCTCAATGATACTGAGATTTAGTGGAACGGTATCAGATATCGAATTTTATCGTTCAGTCTGTTAAATACTCTCTCAAGTTGTTAAGAGATAATCTCTTGATACGCGGAATGTCACATATCCACAACGCGAGTTCCAATTTGTCTCTGTAAGTTCCACCACATGTTAACGTTGATGGTTACCTATGTTCATGTTTATACTGGTGTTGATTTCGTAATAATATGTGGTCATTGTCCTAACTGTTGTTGGTTCCGTGCTATGTATAATAGATAAAGCCTCCAGCCCACACTGGAGCTGTAGTATCCCCCCGTACAATTATGAGTTTATTCATTGTCACTGGGTAGACACCCACACCACTAGGAACGCTCTAAATAATTAGTCATGGATTGGGGACCGTAAACATCTGGTTGTACAATTTAAATTGTCGATTTATTAAGTCACAGCACGATTCACGTTTACATTGTATATACTACTCTCAGTCACATTAATCAAATCATTTGCATCTACTATACTCTTCAATCATTAATCTGCTGAATCCCCCTTATATCATGGCCTATAAGTCCTCACGACTAATCTCTGCGCTATAACACTGCGCTATATATACCTGCACCCAGCTAAGTCCAAATTAAAAATTATGGCACTTAAATCCTACCTCATGGGATTCACTTATTGAACTACCTGCACCCATGCAGTTCCACTTTAATATAATGGCCTTAAAGTCCTCCACGGACTCATCTCTGACGCTAGGGACTTATATAATATGCCCATTTAATACATGACACCCAGCAGTTTCACATAAATTATGGCTAAAGTAAACCTCCGATCCTTCATATATAATACTGCACACCAGGAAAGTTCACATAAAATAATGGCTAAGTCCATCACGACATCATTTATCTTGACGCTGAATAATACTGCTCCCAATAATACTGACCACCCAGCGTTCACATCCTAAATTAATGGCCTAAAGTCCTCACGACTCAATCTATATATACTGCACCCAGCAGTTCACATAAAATAATGGTGCCTAAAGTTCCTCACGGGACTCATCTCTGCACGCTAAGCAAGACTTATAATACTTGTAAATGCTACTATACAGGGAATACTGCAGGTCGGGACTCGCAGCCCAGCCAGTTCACACATAAATTATGGCCTAAAGTCCTCACGACTCCACTTATAATCTGCACCAGGGGCAGTTCACCAAATAAATAATGGCCTATAGTCCTCAACGACTCATTCTCTGCGCGTAGACTGAACTTATACGTCATACTGCACCCAGCAGTTCACATTAAATTATATGGCCTAAAGTCCCTCACGAAAAACAATTCATTAATAGCTTCCTACATTATTTCAAAGCTTCCACCAAAAATACTTAACATATGGCCTTGTCCTAATCCTGGACAAAACCCTTAATAGCTTCCTCAAAGCTTCACAAAATACTTAATATGGTGCCTAGTCCCGAGGACCTGTTACCAATCCTGGATCATAATAGCTTCCTCCAAAGGGGAGAAGCTTCACCAAATACATAATATGAGAGGGGGGGTGTGTCCAATCCTGGGACTCGCAAGCAATCAGCTTCCGCAATGAGCTTCAAAATACATAATAGGGCCTATCCAAGGGGGGGTGGGGGAGCAAAACGTATTTAAGTCGACATTATTTCAAAAGCACTACGTCAGGCATGGGGCACTACCTCGAAAGCGAGGGCACACACAGACAAAACAGCGTTGACCCCACTCCCGGTCCAACGCTCCGCCGAATCCCCTCTTCTTTCCCTCCTCTCAGGGATACACAACACTCTAGTCCCCAGCAAAAAAAAAAAAACCCAAAAACGAGACTCCGACTGTTTTTTAGTGAAACAGCTTCAAAAAAACAGTACACATAATAAATACATCTCAGCATTTGAGATAAAAGCGTTCGCACGCTTTCCTGTACTCTGTCACTCAAAATAAAAAGATATGTTTCTATTATAACGTTAAACAAACCTCAGCTTAATCAGGTATACAAGTATTGTAACTCATAATCTACTTTGCCCAAAAACATATTCCGAATTACTGCCCTTTTCATAGGATCAACTTGTTACAGTAGACTATTAAGTAGCTACAACTGTTAGCCTTATAGTAAAGTATTTTATGAATGACTAGTTAGATAAATAAACTACTAGTCAAGAATCAATGACATCATCAGTCATGACACACATGAACCCATGATGTCATCAAACCTGTGTGGCCTCCATACAAGTCAGGACGGGGGAGAAAACATTTAGTATTAGGATGAGGAGAACTTCAAACATATGGTTGGTCATCTATCACCCCCCATAGAATAGTTAATAACAATAATTTCAGACTAGAGGATTTGTAGATGGTTAGGTTAAAGATTATTTCAACAGTCCACTAGCCCCCAAGACCAATCATTAGAAAGTTTCCGGTCTTAACTCCACATGAAGGGATAATACTTCACTCTGGCGTATGCCATAGCACCAGACCAGTCAGTATAATATGACTGATGCATCCTTAGTAAAAACCCCCCCCCCAGGCAGAGCTTGAGGACTGTTATCTCAAAAGATAGTAGCCAGAACCGAAAGGCGTTCTTCTTTCTTGAGGTTTGTGTGTGCTGCTCCCCGGTGTAAGCTGTTCAATCTAAAAGCTTCTTCGTTTTGTTTAACCATATTTGGGTTTTTTTCTAACCAAGAGGGAATAATTACCTTATTAAGATGGCCTGAGCCAGCAGTTCCGAATTTTCCCTAGTTCAAACTTGGAGGAACGACTTTGAAGGTGGAGCTTTCCAATAAGCCAGGTTTACTTTGAATTACTAGTGTTACCGGCCCACCAGGCAAAATAGCGGCTTCCATATTCTCTCCGATAAGCGGAGCATGTCGAGCAAGGGCCTGCATGTGGTGCGGCACAGGTGCGGGATTGCCGAACAACCCCTATATCCGCACTTTGCAGGAACCTTTCACACAAATGGTATGCCTACATTGACAGCCGCGAGCCCAGCTCTAAAGCATTATATAAAGGCCTTCATGCCGAAAAAACGATCTTGGAACCCTGGAACCAACCCACAAATGTTCCGGTGTATTGTTATATTGTGCAACCAAGACTAAAGCCTCCCTCCCCCCAAAAGGCCAAGGGGATCGTGAAAATTGGATTCCACCATCTATGGAAGGTTGATTGAAAAAACGGTTGTGAATACGACTGGCACGGCTAGCCACATAGCGAACGCGAGATCCCTTCGGGCACGCCGAGGTAACTCAGGAATAGCTACCTCTATACGGCCTCTGTTATAAATCGCGGCCAATATATCAACTGCTCACTTAAACCACACATCCACGACATTGTGCCAGGTCCCTCAATTCTTATGCATTGCGTATCTCCAAACTACGCCGGCGACAAGGATGTGCTCAGAAAAATTTCCAGCCCCCGCAATATGCCCCGCGCTCGTTCGTTGCCCACGCGACAGGGAAAAATTCACATGTGCAAATTCTGCGGCGTTAGGACAAACACCATTGGTGTGATCCATGCCCCAAGGACAGCGAGAGCGCCACCCCCTACCTATCACCCATCGGTCAAGAAAATTGAGCCCGGCAATGAAGAAGACACGGATGTCGACTAAAAACACCCCACACGGCAGAGCAGAGCTGGGCAGGACGAGCCCCTCACACCCCAGCATTGCTCCACAGATCTGCCACACAGTGAGGGCACGATTATGGATATATGCCCAAGTTGTTAATAAACAAGCTAAGAAACAGAAAAAGACTCCAATCTACAATAGGAAAGGCCTCCCGATTCCTAGCCCTCAGGGGCAACAGCCCAGCCCTGTGAAGATCAAAAAAAAGAAGTAAAGCGTCCTCCAGTCCCCCCCCCCTCCCCCCCCCCCCCAGAAGGTCGACGGGGCAAGCCCTCTCCAACTCCAGCCGGTCGATCAGAAGGAGAATCTCCACCCCACCCTTCACACCACATCACACCAGGCGCGCCCTACGCCACCACCCGGTTGCCCATCCTACCGAGAGGGGAAACTTCGGTCGACCACCTCTGTCCACGCCACGACGAGCGTGTGTTGTCTACACGCACCTAACAGCTCAAACTCGACTGGAAGTATTCATCACCATACACACCCAGGGGTCATCCCTGACGGTTCTTGAGGCGCCGGACGCCGTTCACAATCCTACGACCCCATACTGCCTCCACTCCTGTTGGGCGGCTACTACAGATAGACGGACAGACCCATCCGCGACGGCCATGGTGTCTCAAGCAGATATTATTCATAGGGCCACTGGGCACCATCCTGCACCTTCTTGCCGATCAACATGTGAGCCAGTAAATGAGGTCTCCTTCAACTACTAAGAAAGTTCTTCTCCTACGTTGCACTGAGGGCCCCCCAGTGCAGACAGACACCTGTACCGAGTTTCACCAATGTACTAGGAATAGCCTTCCGGTCCCCTGCACCTTATACAACAAGAACATCTCAGTGAGCTGCCCCGGTGTCAGGAACCCCGGAAATTGAACTTTTTTTCCCTTTTATTTCTTAGTTGATTGTAATTTTAAACAGTAAAAACGTTGTTAAACTTCCTATAGTTTAGGGTTGAGTGTGTATTATTAGTATTATTATTAGTTAAGGAGTTGGCTGTTATTGTAAGTAGTTCTTTGATGTTTTTTGCTTTTACTAACAAACACACACACACAACTTACACTTTTTAAATGCGACCACAGTTTTACCACCCCTTAGGCAGCCAAACCCTACCAACCCGTCCAAGGCCGGGAAAGGTTGAACGGTGACGGTTTGCCTGCACCTGGCCGAAACTAATGGGGGCAATTTGGGTCGAATAGCCAGGTCCTAAGCGTCAATATCAGTCTCCGGACACCCCCCCAACCAAGAATTTAGGTCAATCGGTCAAGCCTAATGTTGATTGGTCTAACAATTGGTTATAACTACGAATGTGTTCGCAGCGGCCCTCCTTGTTTAAAAGGACAGAAGGCGGTCTGCACACAATCACACTCTGGTGTGTAAACCATGTGCAAAAAAATGAACAGCCTTCATTTGCCTATTACAAAACCTTTATCAAAATCACTTGATAACACCATCAAAACTAGGCTTTGTTGAATATTTCACTTGTTAGAGGGTAGCCCAGCATCAGCCAAATCTCCGCTCGTAATTCTAAAAAGGACGAAACGGTCCAGTCCGTTTTGTCAACATATTTTAGATTTGGCATGTGCCCATCTCTGGCCACTAGTTTGTTTGCCAGATTGCGTGCAGTCGTGATGTGACGCCCCGTGTTAATATCGAATGGGGGGTCGCGTGGGGACGCGTCCCTTGGGGAACCGGGATTTTGCGGACCTCCGTGATCGCGCAGTCCGCCCACCCCCCCGGGGCCCCGAAGCGACCCCCCCACCCCGCGTCCCCCCCCGCGCCCCCACCGAGCGTAGTCGATGAGGACTGGTGGAGTAAAGTCGACGGTATCGAGTAGCAGAGGTACACCTCTGGTAGGGGTTTTGGTGGAACTGTGCTTTCGTCTGGGCAGGCCCACTCGGGTCTAAAGGGGCTTGGTGGGTCGCATCGTTGGGGTTGGGGCCAACGTGTTGGCTTTGGTCCTCGCGGGGGTATTAATACCCCGCCGTCCACACCCCCCGTCCCCCTAATCCGCCCCCCCCCCCAACCCCCCCCCCCCCCCCACCCCCCCACCGCCCCCCCCCTCCCCCCCCCCCCCCACCGCCCCCCCCCCCCCCCGCCCACCCCCCCGCCCCACCCCACTGCCCGTACCCCCAATCCCCCCCCCCTCGCCCCGTGCCGCCCACCACCCCACCCCACCGCGCCCACCCCCCCACCCGCCCCCCTCCCCGCCCCCTCCCTCCCCCCCTCGTTCCGGCACCCCGTATTCCCCCCCCCCCCCCTCCCCGCACCCCCCGCCCCCCCCTCCCCCCCACCCCAGCCGCGCCCCCTGCGGGCCCCCCCTGGCCCCCCAGACCGGTCGCCCCCCGCAGACCGGACTACCCCCCCCCCTCCCGCCCACCCCATCCCCCCACACCCCCCCACCGCCTCGGCCCCAACTCCCCCAGCGCCCCCCCCGTCCCCCGACCACTAAGTTAACCCCCCCCCCCCGCAGCCCGTACCAACACCGCCCCCCCCTTGCCCCCCCCCCCCCACCCACCCCCCACCCCCCCCCTTTTTGCCCCCCCCCCCCCCCCCCCCCCCCCCCCCAACCCCCCCCCCCGCACCCGTCCCATCCCCCCCCACCCGCGCCCCGCACCCCCTCCCCCGCTCCGCCCTCCCCGCGCATCACCCCCCCCCCCCCCCCCCCCCCCCCCCGACCCCCGTCACCCGTCCCCCGCGCTCCCCACCCCCCCTCCCCCCCTCCCCCCCCCCCCCCCCCCCCCCTCCCCCCCCCCCCCCCCCCGCCCCCCCCCCCCCGCCCGCCCCCCCCTCCCCCCGCCCTCCGCCCCACCCCCAGCCCCCCCCCCGAGCACCACCCCCTCCCCCCGCCCTTCCTGACCCCCCCGCCCACCCCTCCCCCCCCACCCCGCACCGTCCCCCGCCCCCCCCCCCCCCGCGCCCCACCCCAAGTGCCCACTCCCCCCGCCTCCCCCCCACCAAACCCCTGCGCCCCCCCCCCCCCCCCCCCCCGCGTTGATCCCAGTTTGACATACAAGTGGCCGCCATACCCCATCAGATAACCCACTTTGTCAAAGCAGCATAGTTCTAATATATCCCCTCACCACATATCCACAATCACCGGTTTGAGGAAATAAGCTGGAGCACACTCCCCTATCAAAACTGAATTAAAATAACTGATTATTTAACCTGATTTGTGTTGTTCTCCCCCCCCCCCTGCACATCACGGCACTAGGCGATTACAGTCCACTTTTCTGCCACTCAGTCGGATTCGCTAAAATAGATTATCGCGGCGCACTTCCCAATCACGGGCTTGTTCGCCGACCTCTAACGCCGCCCCCAGCGCCCCCCCCCCCCCATCAGGCCACAGTGTCCGCCATCTTACCCAAATTCAAACGAAGATTCCGGCACACAGCTAACTTTTATAGGACAGGCTCACGGGGGCCGGTCTCCCCCTTGTGGCCAGCCTCTCAACACGTCATAATTTCAAAATACAGCAGCCCTAACACCACAAATTACCATACACAATGGTACACGCCACGACGCTCACTTAATATATTACGCTCTCACCGCAGTAGACACCTCGCGACCCACACCCCTAACCCAAAATTTTCACGGACCGCGATGCTGTATGGGACCACTATAGATAAGACACTACCACTCAAGGAACTATGCCCACCCCTCTCCCTAGTGAGATTAGGGGGAGGATTTTTTAACTGTTCGCGCTCTCTTTGGCACCTCAAAATTCTACGTCCAGCCTAGATTCCTTAGGGCCCGTTACTCTCAGAGAAAGAAAAGAGAAATTCAAATTAACCCCTTATCTCATACGACAATTCCATCAACCCATTCTTGTACATTAACCATCGCGACCCCCTAGTAGACGTTTCTCCCCTCGATACAACTACCACTACCACCGCCTAACACCACCTATGCCTTTCAACCTATTTCACGACAAGACATACCCTACTCCCCCATTTTTAGACAGGCGCTCAAGGTCTCACATGACCCCCCCCCGCGCGACAGGTTCTACGCATCCCTAATAATTTTACATAGTATACCACACAAAATCCTACCAATGTACTCAAATAATACACGCTTTTAAATCTTCCCCCCCCCCCCCACAGATCCCACCAAGCTCTAGTCATCACCACCAGTTCTACAGTTACGGGGTACACACAATATACCAAAAAATTCAAAGGAGACTCCCCGAATTGGCTAATTCAACACACCAATCTCAACTTGCACTAATCCACAAATTACCTTATTCACAGATTACAATTAAAAAAACTACTAATCCCCCTAATTCAGCGCCGCGCGTACAAACAGGACCTCTCTCCCACAATATACAACCATTGCAGAATATTGGGACCTGCTAAAAAAACACAATAAGGGACAGAATCAAATCAGTGACTTTATGCCCCCAACAACAATACAACAGGGCTTTTAAGATCCCGGGCCCTTCCCTCACAAATATATTGGAAGGTCGCAATAAGTTTAACTAAACAGAGTAGATCAAATCTAACCCACACACATTCATACTTTTGAAGAGAAATTAGACCTGTCCCACAAACACTAACAAAAGAATCAAAATACCTTGTCAGATCCAAGGGGCCGGCTCTCTTAGGTCATCCAATCATTATAATACTATTACACAAGAAAACAAATCCAGTAGACACTATATTTAGCCCCGATTGAACAAAATGTTTTTCAACACATTGGCAGATCCGGAAAAATATTTGTACACATGAATGGGAAAAACAACAGAGTGTACAGAAGACAATTAATATTCTAGACACGCTTTTTTTGGATATATTCACAAAAATTATACGCTAAAAGAACCAACTAACGTAAACATTACAGGATAAAATTAATCTCTTTCCAGAAAAATATAAATCACCCGGCCCAGATGGTATGTTAACGGCAGAATTTTACTTTTTCTTTTTCCCAATTTTAGGCCCCCTTTTAATTAAAGTATTTGAGGAAGCCTTCCAGAAAGGAGAGCTTCCGATTAGTTTAAATGAATCCTTTATTACTTTAATACCTAAAGATAATGCTGACAGAAAGTCAATAAAAAATTACAGGCCTATTTCGCTTTTAAATACTGATTATAAAATCTTGGCGAAAGCTCTTACTCTGAAACTTAAATTATTCATGAAGAATTTGATACACGCTGACCAACAATGTAGTGTACATGGTAGGAACATTTGTAGACATACACACTTCATAATGGATTTCATTACATACACGCATGATAGACAGTGTCAAAGTGCAATACTATCACTAGATCAGGAAAAAGCCTTTGACAGGGTATCACATTCCTTCCTACACAAAACTTTACAAGCAAACCACATGGGTACTTATTTTAGAACATGGATAGAAATCTTATATAAAAAACCCCATAGTAAAATATTAATTAATCACAGTTTAAGTGACCCAGTTAGGCTGACACGATCAGTGAGACAGGGTTGCCATTTGTCTCCCCTGTTAAACGTTTTAACACTAGAACCAGTGCTGGAAAAAATAAGACAAGATGTAAACATCGCGGGGACTTTTATACCCGGGCAAGGGGAAAGGAAATCATTAGCGTATGCTGATGATACTTTATTCCTTCCAGCAACTGTAGATTCCATAAGAAAGATATTAGAAACCTTTACAGAGTTTGGATACGCTAACGAATCCAAACTAAATATTCAAAAATCTAGTTTAATGGGATTAGGTAAATGGGCAAATAAGACAGATTTCCCCTTTCAGTTAACGCAAGTTAACAGAATCAAAATTTATGGGATAAAAACTATTCTTGTAGCCCCACGACCCTAATACAGAGACATGGGTAAAGTTAGTAGATAAAATTCAAAACATGTTAGAGAAATATAAATACAAGACAGCTACTATTTTTGGGAGAAGTATCATAGTGAAAACTGTTTCATTATGCCTAAAATAATATATACAGCAAATATCCAGATTATGCCAAAGTCAGTGGTAACTAAAATAAATGTACTAATTAGGAATTTCATTTTTAAGGGCACCTTTAAAAGCATTAAACATTTAACCCTAATACAGCCCAAACATAAAGGGGGGATAGCTTTACAAGATATCAACACTAAAATTAAAGCTTTAAGGATTAAATATATAGGGGAGATAATTAAAAACCCAAGCTTGTACCCCCTAGCACATTACTATATCGGACTTAGGCTAATTAAGTTACACAAACTAGAAAACAACCAACCACATTCCTTTGACACCCCACCACCTTTTTATAGGATATGCATAGAAAATCTAAAAGGGAATGAACAGTTAATAAAACAAGACACTAAACTCATATACAAACTTTTAGTAGGAGCACAGGAACCCCACTTAGGTACTCGAATAAAACGAGGGTACAACCTTTTCATAACAGACTACACACAAAGCTTCACAAACATCCATGCAATAGACGTCAAGCCACAAGCCAAACAAGTTACATTTAGGTTAATATACGGTTTAACACCTATCATGAGTAAGCATTCAGCAATGAAAGCAGGCAAGGCGCCACCAAGGTGTAAACTGTGCAGTAACAACACAATAGAAACAGAGGACCACTTGTTTTACACATGTAAAACAGTGGCCCCCACATTAAATAAACTAAGAACACTGATAGCTTCCAAAACACCGCAATCACTCAACATGTATCAAGCGGTCATGTTGAATACTTTACCGACTTTACCGAGACAGACGGAGCTTAAACTCTTAACTTTATTAGCAGAATTTAGATACTTAGTGTGGATATGTAGAAATAGGGCAGTATATGACGGCATACATTACGACAGTAGAATATTTTCACACATATACGAACAAATAACAAAAAACATAACAGAACAACTTTAAAAATATTTCTTGTTGCTTAAATACTTCTTTGTTTAACTATACAATGTGAAGCAAGTAGCTTTATTTATAAATACTTCTGTAAATATCAAGCAATATAAATATCATTTATGTCTTCACTAATCACCTCATGGTAGAGTGTCATCATCATTTAATCAATGTACCATCAATCATTTCACCTCCATTCATCATCCATGTGAACATTGACTTGAATAAAAGTTATTTGGGGGGGGGGGGGTGGGGGGGTTATCGTTAGTATGGTTTATTATGTGATATTGTTTATAATTTGGTATATTGTTTTAATATTGACTTGTTGCAATGCTAGGCTGGGGGAGGGAAGGGTGGGGGGGGGGGGAGAGTTATTAGTCTTTGTCTTTTATAACATGTGATAATGTAAAAATTCTTTGTAAATTGATATATTTACCTGAATAAAGGTTTTTTTTTTTTTTTAAAAAAAAGTTCTTTAGTTTAGGTTTGGAGCAGCCTGGCGCTACGACTACTATTGAACAAAAGCCCTTGACTCCTACGTTTTATCTAGAGACCTCCTACCGACCAGGAAGGTTAGTGAGCCAGCGCTAACCCCTGCCACGATTATGTGAGTGGTTCATTCCACTTGAAGTAAGTTCGAACTAGTTTTGATTGAAGTCTCGAACCGTATTTTATTTCGCTAGGATTTCCACAGATCATAAAACGACTAGAGTATTAAGGAGCCGTAAGCCTTTCGCCTTGGAGGCTAAAGCTGGCAGTTTTGCTTTCCCCCACCAGAAATTTATCTCGAGCTGCCACTGTTTGTTTGAAATACGAAACGAAAATAAAGAACATCTTTTATAACCATTTGGACTTATCAAATGCTCTGCACCATTGAAAGTTTCCATTGACTGTTCGAGTTGCTAATTACTTACTACCCTTTGAAGAATCAATACTTAATCCGTAAAGGCACTTACGAGTTCTCTTAATTACCTGGGTTGTCCTCTCTTCTGGAAGCAACACCTTTGGTGTATAACCAGTCTTCCCCAGAAGAACCCCTACAAAGAAAGTCCTGGGATTGTTTCCCTTATATCAAGTGATAGACGGATTTACATCCCCTTCACAAAATCCACGGTCACACAGTAACTACAATTTTGGTGCCGTTGTGGCCGGGTAGGGTAGTGGGGGTTGCTGTTTAAATCGAGAGTATTAGATTTTGATGACTAGCTAGCCTGCTAGAGGTGAGGATTGCTCTCTACAGACTTACAGGACTTAACCAGGTTCGGGGATAATCCTCTAAGGTGTTGTAGTTTGTGAGCAGTTAGTAAGAATTTATAAGTTTCTCAACAGACATTCCCTCCTTCCATTCATGGTTAAGGCTTAGCAATCAATTTACGACCTCTTTTTGATGTCAACGTTTTGTTTAATAATCATAATATGTACATGATGGCGTGAAGTTACAAACATGCATTTTTCATTCATAATATAAAATGCAAGTCGTTCTCAATGATCTAGCATGGGGAATTGACACTTGTATGAATCAGGCTTATTCAACTCCTGTCTACTTTTTTCTTTCCAAATACCAGTTTGCGCTGATCCAATTACATATAAGCTGTTCTACTTCGGCCAGATTAATACATTTTTCTCAATGGGTTACGTTATATGCTCATGCTCTGCAATTTGTCAATTGGTACTTATACAGGGCAAATTTCATCATCTCTGCATTTTACTCATAGGTGCAACTTGCAGCCATAAATTCTTGTCTAAATCTGCAACAATCGTTGAATTTCTACATGTCAATAATTGTATAGGCTAGTAATTTGTTCCTACTTACAGACTTCGAATATAGAGTTTAAATACACAAAAATGCACTTTGAAGAGAACATGCCATCATCCCTGGAATTTCTAATTCTTCAACTTGAATAACTTTCATGCAGTAAAACCACTGTGTTATCAGCACAAACTTGCTTGTCTCACTAGCTAGACGCGTCCTTTTCAACTAACTAGGTTGTTGGGGAAAATATTCGCGTCCCTTCTACATTTCCTGCCGGCTGAATAATACTGAGCCTTACGATTGGATAAAAATCACGTGACTAATTTTGACATGTAACGCGACTCTATCCTAATTAACATTTAATCTGTTTCTCGGAAAGTAGAAATTTATATGCTAATCTGGTTTTTATAGCCTGTTTCCAAAGGAACAGCTATGTACACGGCTACATATAGATCCCGGGGCTCCGCAAATGTATCCCGTAGGGAGACATTTGAGTACTATCAATAACAACAATTCATCCCCAAAAATTTCTAAGTTCAAAAAAAAATTCTGAAAAATTTAAAGTTCAAAAATTTTTCTAAGTCCAAAAATATTTAAGAAAATTTAACGAAATTCCTACATCTGGGCTCCTATGTCTATATGGGACTGTCGTCTATAAAGGGGCCTTATAGATGGACATCATCTCCAAAAAATTGCAAACTATCTTTCACATCAATACATATTTCAACCAAATTTACAAATTGGCAACACTGACCAACAAACTCCTAAAAACAATCATAAGGTCATCACCAAAAAATGTGACGAGTGGCAACACTGGGAAATGAACAATAAAATATCTTATTTGCAGAACTTGGCTGCATTATCATAATCTATTACATTTCATTCACAATATAGTTGATTACATTCTCTTGGATATGGTGGGGGGTGTTATCTCTTTTCTGTTCCTGTTATTTGCTCCATATATAAGTCTGCAAGACTTAAAAAAATCTTTTTTTTCTTCCTGGCGTACTTATTTATTTTATTTTCCAAGTACTCTGCAATATCCTTAGTAATGTCCAGGATCTCCAATTCCTATGGTAATGGCAATCCACTTTCATAAAATAGCCAATGTTTTCATGGGTACTCATCATTTCCTTTTTTTTTTCTAGTGAATGAGCCACTTGCTCATTATTACATGTAGAAAACATCTCTAGACATAATATGCATATTTATCAGACGATAATATAACTAGCATCATTTTTATAAGTAATCATTTTTCACAATAAAAGCATTAAAACCTCATGGCTTATCCTTATTTATTTATTTGTATGTTTCCTTGTTATTGACATTTTCCAAATGGTAAGTGTATAAATTCGTTCTAAGTCCGTCACTGTAGAAAAAAATGTTCTATATTACATTCCTTTTTTTTTTCTAAACTATGTGATGTTTGTCTCTAATATCCGTACGTCTGGTGGTGATCCTGTCCATTAGTCAGTTATTTCTAATCATTCCTTCTTTTCTGTCAACACAGTATTTTTTTTTTCTGTGAACTCTTTCCTAGAAATGTTATTTTATATATAAATATATATTTTTTTTTTTCAAAGGTCTTCTTTGACTTGCCATACATCAATTTTCAAACATCTAATTATTCAGCAACCAACAGACGAATGTGTTACTATCATATTATGAAATATAAGGGAAAAGGAAAATATAGTTTCAAATCATCATGAATTTTCTACATTGGGTTCTGTATTACTTTATTTTCTCTGTTAAGACAACTGCTTATACTCTTGACAATACGTATCCATGTTGTCACTCTCAAGGCATCCTTGTATACCGTTTATATTTGTCTCCTTTTTTTTTTTTTTTTCAATAACACCAATGTATCATTTATGGTGTTCCAATATCATTGTATCCATTCTAGTCCTCCTGTTATCTTGAGAATTCATCCTTAGTAACTCCCTATGTACCTTATCTAGCAATACATTTTTCAAAAACACATCAAACAATTATTTATGTAACAATCAACTGAGATGTAAGAACTTTTGACAATATGAGATGAAAAAAAATTTTGGGGTCATCACTCAAAAATTGTGACATAGAAGGGAAGAAAAAATATTCAATTGATCGTGAGGAGTCTACAATATCCTTATAAAACAAAGTTCCTGGCACTCTGACTCTTATTTATCCATTTTTTTCTGGTTATCCTTGCATACAGTGTACCATTTCCATTTTCTCTATAAGTCCAATTCATCGCTCATGGTGCTCCAATATTTACAAAGTGTGGATCCTTCCTATTCCTCTTATTCTGTACTGGAAATACATCCTTATTAATTGTCCATGTACTATATCTGCGAATATTTATCAACAATATATCAACTAATCATTTATGGAACCATTTATACAAATGTCTAGACTTTACCAAAACATGAACAAAAACATGTCTTTTTACATATGTGCAAAATTTCGACACCAACTCTGCCTTCGCAGGTCGAGGGTTAGTCAGAGTTATGTGGTGCCTGTAACATCCGCTGACTACAGCCAGATGGGTGACTTATGGTACTTATAATTCAAAAATCTCATCCGTCAGTTATCTTAAGTGTGGGGCGGGGTCTATTTCATGGTGTCCTTGACCAAGTTTGCTGCATTTCCAATCTAGGTATTCTTTTTTTTTTTGGTCATAATATCTCCATGATATATCTGTGACATGTCTGTCCTTGGGATAACATTATTTTTTATCCAATATCCTCGGGGTGAGCAGAATCTCAGTACGTCCAATTTCATCAACCATGTATTTTTTTTCTCTCTTGTAATTCTGGGTATATTATGAGTATAGTAAATTGTCAATTTATTTCAACTATCTTACAACATTCTGTAATTCGTGATAAGGAATAGTCATTTGTTATACAACCATGTTCATACTACAAAGGCAATGAGCAAAAATCAAAAAAAGATTTCTCCAAAAATGCGGATGTATCTCTATTTCCTTTACCTCTGGGCGTAGCAATTGTTCAGTCATTATTTTTTCTCTCATTATTTAATCTCCATTTTGTGTCCTTAGCACCTGTGGTTCCATGGGATTATCATAATCTATTTGTCTCTTGTCTACTGACAATCCTTCAATAATGACTTCAAATATGGTCCTCATATGTGCAACAATCATCTGCTCTGATTTGTTCCATGTCCATGGTATTCATAAAATATTCCATTATCTCCTTGTCTTTGCTCGTATCCACGAAAGACTAAGATTATTGTTCCTCCAATGTTAATGTGGGGGATTTTGTGCATAAACATTTCAACAAAATCTCAGCTGTGACAACATAAAGTTTCACCTTAATAGCAAATTGTATCTTCATCATACCTAAACAGTTGCTTCTTCATCTCATGTGTCATTAGTGGTTATCATGTGGTAATGGGGTATTCAATGTGGGTTCAGCATATACAAATGCTGTAGAGGGGTATTTCATTTGCTAGGTCAGCATGTGCAAATGCTATTTCTTTAACATGGGCAAAGGCATCATCAACAAATAGGTGTAATGTGTTCAATCTGGGGTTAGCATATACTAATGCTCTCAAGGGATTCTTCATTTGCAGAAATTCAGCATGCGCAAATGTCATTGGGGTATTTGTGATAGGCAGTATCAACAAAAATTGTTGGAGTATCAGAGATCATGCTGGTGGGGGTATAACTGGTATAGGGTGATTTATTTTCTCTTTTTCTTCTTCAGCTGCTAACCTCAGGGCAGTCAATGTTTTACAATATTGGCTTATCATCATCAAAATGTGTGAGGGTGGCATATACACATAATACATTTTATATTAAAAAAAATTTCAATTGTTTTTTCTCTTCTCATTTTTCTGTTATGTCTTTTGTCTCTTTTTCATTTTTTCTTTTTCATTTCTTTTTTTTCTTTTTTCTGTGATTTCTTTTCTTTTCTTGTGATTTCTTTTCTGTTTGTATCACAAGTACTAAAAAATGATAAAAAATCAATTTACTAAACACTAGATATACTATCAACATTTCTAATAGTAAATCCTAACCAATAGGGCTGCAAGTAATAGTTTAGGTTAGAATAGAATGAATGTTGTAGCAGTATTTGTTGTCAATAAGTGGCGAGGAAAAGGTACATCAAGGATCTCCTGATGATTGTAATTCCAAGGAATGAATATGATTGGGATTGAAAAAATCACATGTCTAGAATGTCGTCTCAAAATAGTGGAATGGAAAAAAAGTAAGTTAAAGATGTTGTAACAGTGGGGTAAAGGAAATCTTATTATAGAGAGTCAAGGTTGGGATATGGAATCTCTATAGGAGAATGTTTAAAATTCTTGACAGTACTAATATACATCTGGGTCTAAAATAATAATGTACATTTGAAAATAAATAATCCTGTGGAGAAAAATAGCATAACATGCAATACTAGTTTTGGGTATGAATTTTATGTTGTTAGGAGATGTCATAGTAGGAACAGTATGATTGGTCAAGGTGATAGAATAAAGGAGTTTAGCATAAATGAGATCACAGAAATATTAGTATGGGGTAAGAAAAAAGTACTGGTGTAAGGTGTCTGCATGAAAATGCACTAAGATGCGAAAATACAGGACTCTGGATCTGCAAGGACAAGAAGTCTGGTGAAGGAAGCGTGGAATATGATCAGTTACAAAAGTGTAGATCCATGTTACAACAGAATAGTGTGACACATGTGTTATAGGTAAGGTTGTGTAACCTTCTAAATATCAAAAACTGTCTGACTAATAAGGGTGTCTGTAAACAAAGAACATTGTATCATCTGTGTCATCTTTATTTCAAAACACTATAATATGTCCAATGAAAATCCTCCGTGTGCTGGTCTTGATTTTCCTCTGACATCAGTAGTGGTATGGCTGGGAAAACTTTCTGGCATAAGGTCATCTATAACTGACAATTTGAACATAGTCTGAAACGAAAGTACATTTGAAAGTTAGTACATTGTTAAAAAAAAGGTTTTTTTTTCACATATGCGTTGACCGTACATGGGATGGCATGTACATTGAAGACTTGAGGGGCGTACTTCAGAAAAGCTTCGAAAATTTTTCCATCATCTCCAGCATTGCGATTTCCCTACCGGTTAGGCGAGAATCATACTGAGTAACTGTGGGTGACACTGCATTTGCTGATTGTTGGGGCTCTGAGGACATTGGCGAATGCGGTGATGGCTTAACATCTTTTGATTGCGGTGATGGTTTCACTGTGGTAGGGGTTTGTATGGCTGGAACATCTGTTAGTTTTGAGGCAGGTATATGTTTCGCCTTGATTTTTCTTCTGACTTGGGCCTGTGGTACGTTAACGTCTTTGACAGTGGGCGCAGTAATTTGCACACTGTTGTTTTTGACTAGTTGAGCTGAGGCTAACACTTCTCGGCTTGGTTTGGGAACATGATAGCGTTTCGCCTTGACTAATCGTCTGATCTCATTTTGTGGCAATTTCATGCATTTAATGACAGGAGATGATGCGTCTGATGAAGAAAAACAGGTACGTTTGCCAGCTGCTTGAATCTCCGGGGATGACGTACTAGCGAATGATGTATCAGTTGTGCAACTAGGACCAGGCGAATCTATACCAGAGTCTCTTTCATACTTGTTGGTTGCTATCTCACCGTATGTTTGAACAGGGCAGATATTGGATATTTCGTCGGTGTGAAAACTTTGGTCTATTGGTTCTTGTGTGTCCATGTCAGAATCTGTGTCGTTAAAGGGGACCGAACATGTGGAGCGATAACAATATTTTGCCCTTCTAATGGGTCGGATGGATACTTCTGTAGAATTCTTCTCTTGTAGGGTAATCTTGCTTTCATCCCGATCTAACGTGCTGTTATAGTGTTCAAGAGTGCCATCATCCTGTTGAACCGTGTTTATTACTAAACAACGTATCTCATCTTGTTTGGCAGACAAGTTCACAGCAAATTTATCCTCTAGTAATTCATACACCAATTTGACCGTGAGAACGCTGAAATCACCCTTCCTCAAGATGTCATTTATTTCTTCCTGCAGCCTCTCTGTGCTCAGTGCAGTAACTGGGATAGCATTGAAGGATTTCTGTTGGGCGAACTGTTTCACTGGTGCTACGGGGTCGCAAACTTGACTTGGTGTGTCAGTGTCTGTCTGTGTTGCTGAAACTGCAGCTCTATTCTCTGTTTGTGTCGCGACAGAGGTCGTCTTTGGTTCATTCATAAATTCTTCTTGTTTGTGCACGATTCGGGTTAGTCTATTATGAGGGGGGGGGGCGGGGGGGGGGGGGGGGGGTATGTAGCGTCGTGTTTACTTTCACAGAACTGACCTGTTGACGTTCAAGAAATGGTCTTCGCCATGGATGTAGTGGTTTTACAACAGCACGAAAACCTTCATCTGTGGTGACAATGCATTCCCTGTCAGATGCATGGAGATTCTTTATTTCGTAGGTCCTATGACTTTTGACATTGGTGAATAGGCTTCGGACTGCAATGCGGCAATCTCTTCTATTTAAACTCGTCCAGTGATTCTTAGCACGTCTGTTAATTAAAATGATACAGCGTACTATCTGTGTCCTCGGTATGATGTGTTGGTAGACATGGGTATCGTAGGTTTCTTAACGTGTGTTGTTACTGCATTCCTCCTGATAAAGGTGTGATTACAATACTTCATATCTGCCCCATGAATAATGGGATGTAAGCTCAAGGATTTACGTTTGGGATAACCTCCCGTCAGAAAACGATTTTTTTCCTTGTCAGAGTCAGAGGGGCGGCGTGGGTTGGAGAAACTTGGGGAGGGGAACTGATGGGCAAAGCTCTGACACAGTGATGGCTCATGCTGCATAGGGTAACTTCCCGTCAGCAAATATTTCTTAGCCATGTCAATCGGTGGGCTGTAATGGTTGTGCATGCGTTTGCTGCTGCCGTTGCACTCCTGGTGTGGGCATTTCCTCCTTAGGTCCATCTTCGCTATTTTCTGTTTGACTTATAGTGGTGGGTTTTTGCTTTTTAAAGAGAAGTGGTCACGGCATCATTTTACCATATGCTTTCATCCCTTCAGATTAGTCCTTTTTATGCCAATGGTCATAGGTATTCCTTGAGTTAAATACTTTCCAACACAAGGATATTTTCTGCTCTACACGGTTTGAGGTGTAAGACTAGTTTTTGCAAATTGACTCAATCTTCGAACCTAGTTCTGCTGCAACCAGAGTTGGAAGCTCTATTCAAATATGCGTTGAATGATAGTTACTACTTACGCAAGTAAGGAATACAAAACCACTCAATGTCCTGAAATACACATTTTAAAATAAATGTTGCAGTTGATTTACTCAAACTAAGGAATATGTAGAGCTGGACTAGACACGTCCTATTCAGTTTCGCTCCTTCATTCTGACTGCCAGATGGCGTCCTGTTCTATATTCCCCGGGGTAAATCTGAGCTATCCGATTGGTCAGGGGAAATCACCCAATTATTAGAAATGGCGTGTGGAAGCGACTCTGTCCTAAATATGTGACACTATAATTTATTATTTTCTGTTTCTCATAAAATATAAAATTATGGGGTGGTCTGTGCTTCTTCTCGTCTTGTTAGAATATAGTCTGTTCTCTGAATAAAGCACGGTATACACGGCTACACCGTGACCTTTCGATACACCAGAGATATCAATCATTTTTGGTGTCGTTAACCAGCTCTTAACTGCCTTTTTTACGATGGATTCGGCTACCCAACAGCTCGAGCATCAGGTACTTTTGTTGCAACAGCAAAATCAAATGCTTCAAGAACAACTATCACTACAACAAGCAGCGAGTCAAAACTTGCCTGATTCTTTTGAAAATTCTTCAAGCACGTTGCAGTCGATCGCTAGAACTCTTAGCTCCATAACACAGAGCGCCAACTTTCAAAATATTAATAACATTATCAAGCCGTTTCATGGTGATGCTACTCAATTTCGCCAATGGCTTATTGACATTGACAAATTTGTATCTCTGATCCCTACGGCAACCGATGAGGACCGAAAGCGTGTTGCATTCCTCTCTTCACAGTCATTAGTGACTGATTTTCTGCGCCGTCGAGCACAACACTTTCCTAATGAAACTTTCGCTTCACTAAAGAAGGCACTGGTCAGCCGTTATTCTTCCATAACTGACTGTCAACACGCGTGGACTTTGCTTCGTGGAATACGCCAGAATAGGCAGGAACCTGTCCAATTCTATGCGGACAGATTATTAAACTTGGCTGAAGATGCCTTCATTGACTCTTCGTCCACATCTGCGGATATTGATCGGCAGCTTGTCGGTATCTTTATTGATGGATTATCATCCGACACATTAAAATTGCATTTGATCCGCAAGGATCCTCAGACTGTCACGGATGCGATTCAACGGGCCATCACAGAGGACAATGTAAAGAAACGCTTTACCAACCGTCTCGGTCGTGAGCCTCGCCTTGATCACAGAATTGACGAGGAACCGATGGACGTTAGCCATTGCCGCCACTCTTGGCAGCAACCTTCGAGATTACCACAGCCCCCCTCTAATGATTGTCACCATCAGTGCCAACCTCGACGCCTTCATCATCCACCAGCGCCACAGGTCCACCAAGTATCTTCAGTAATATGTTACACTTGTGGACAAAGGGGACACGTCTCGCGCAACTGTTTTCAAAGGCAACAATACAGCCCACCACAGACACAAAGTAATCCCGTGCCACAGCCACGACATTATCAAAACAGGTCAAGACACTGGAACACACTTAATAAAAGGAGACATAGAATGGCAGTAAGGAATTTCATTGCCAAGATAAAAAACAGTAAGATATGGGAAATTAACAACGTGGATTTAAAGAACAGACAAGGGTGTCTCATAATAACAGAAGATGGACTAAGAGCATATATAAAGCCAGTAAAACAGTGGAGAAAAACCTTTAACAAACGTGGTACAGTGATTGCTCACTTAGCATCACATTCCCTACCTCCTCGGGCCTCTGTTCCTCCCTCCACAGTGTGTTATACACGCCCCTCCGCTACTCCTTCCCGTTTATTTACTCACCCTCCCTACTCATACCCCACCACCATTGGTGCTGTTACTAATCCGCGTGTATCGTTTAGTAACTACCCTCCTCAGTGCCGTTCACTTTCCTCTCCTTCCTTTAGAGCCCTCCCTTGTACTTCCAGTAATCGTACTTCTCCTCCTCAGCCTCTTTTCCCGCAACTTTCTCCTTCTCCCTCCTCATCCTCGTATGGACCACCTAAACGCCCCTACACTGTCCCTCCTCCCGCTCTTCCGTCTGGCCGCCCAGTGCGAAATGCTACCCAATTGCGACTAGATGAGCAACGCCCCTACACTTTCCCTCCTCCCGATCTTCCGTCTGGCCGCCCAGTGCGAAATGCTACCCTCCAATATAACCATTCAAACTCTCCATCCATGTCTGAACTTTCATTTAGTCCTCCATCAGACAACATCAGATCTGCCCCCGTCTCACTTAACACTCCCCCTGCTCCGCTTACACCTGTCCAACCCCACGATTATGATGCCTCCTCATCAGATAGTGATAGTCCTACCAGAGATAATGCTTTACACAGACTCCGGTCTAGAGTAGTCCGTCGAGCTGCTGTTCCCTCCACCTCCAAGGTACCTTCTCCTTCTTCACCCTCCCATATGGTTGATCGTACGAGACGTTATCGTTCTTGTTCCACCTCTGAAGGTCCTATCCCTCCTCCTGAACTGTACTCCCGTATCCACGCCCGTGACGCGCGTTTAGCTGAGTTACCCTCCATTACTCCGGGCCCCTCTCATGCTCCGCCTCAGCGTGATGTTATTATACCTCCAGTTACAACAACTCCTGTCGTTTCCTCCCCTCCTCCCTCTGCTCATATCTCATCTAACCCCGCTCTTCCTCCCTCTGATTATCTTCATCCACCTTCCTCCGACCTTGATACCACCCTTGATTCCGACTTTTTGGAAGTTGAACCTGCTCTTCCAACCTCTGATTGTTTTCCTCCCCCTCCCTCAGATCTTGACAGTTACCCCGATTCTGCTTCTTCCGATACTGAACCTGATCTTCCTCCTACCCCAGCTCGTTTTACTTCTAAACGTCGTCATTCGACATCATCTGGCGATTCTGCTCCCCTTCCTAAGTACCTTCTCCAGCAGGCCGCCCATGTGCGTCCCCGTATTCGTCACTCCCGTGGTTATGTTCATTCTCCTCACCGTAGTCCCTCCCCTCCGCCTCCACCTGTCACACCTCCATCCCGTAGATTACGCATTCCCCCCCGTTGTCCACCTACCATTCCACAGCCTCCACCACGAAGCTCTGTCCCGTCCACTCCTGTTGTCCATGCCATTGTCCCTACTTCCCAACCTATACAGCACGATCCTCGCCTGTCATCGCAAGACATCGTAAGATTGGAAGCGATGAATATTGTCGCGAAGTTGTTTACGAATTGAATTTTACATACTTCAAGATGCCAGTTCCTGTCATGTCGACATTTCCAGCCCTGAAATCGTTTTCTCGTATGATGTCCTCCCTGATTCTCATGTTTTACGAAGTAAGTCTCTTACCCACTGCTTCCGCTGCTGAATTATTTGATCCTGATGTTGCAGTGAAGACCAGCTGTTATGCATCCCTGGACATCTCGGTTGCGGACTTTTATCAAGTTTGCAAGTTATGCTATGAAGTCCAGGAATTTCTATTTATGGAGAACTATTACATTTTAGTCCGGAGGGAAAACATTGATGAATCTCCCAGTACATGAACAGTTACCCTTGCGGCCTCCTTTCAAACATTGATGATGGAGATATCCCGATTCAAAAGAACAGTGTAGTCCACATATATTGCTGATGTACTTCCTTTTACACGCGTAGTGTCATGAAGTCACGTTAGTTTTGACTAATTTAATATTTGACTAGCTTTTATCTCCCTTTGTTTTTTTTTGTTCCCATTACTTTTTACCATCTTTTATCTCCCTTTGTTTTTTTTTTCCTATGCTTTTGACCATCTTTTATGTCCCTTTGTTATTTGCTATGCTTCTGAAGCAAGATTTTGCTCAGATTTGAGTGTGCTGTTGTCCTGTTGTACCTAATAAAAAGTGTTTAACTAAAATACATTTTCACCCGCCACTAATGTTGGCATCATCCATGACTTATTATAATATTGACTCCATTTTTGCTTCATGATTGTTTGAAGTTCCAGTTATTGTTCCACTAACATATGTGATTTAACTATTTGCCATTTCTCCATTGAGTACCTTAGTCCGTTGATTGCCATGTTTCCAATCCTTGCATTATTTCCGGTTATTGTTATACCGGTACAGTCATTTTTATTATTGAGACTTACCCATGTTTCCCATACCTTACCACCAAGTTTCGTGGTTCCATTTTCATTTTGTTCCATTATTTTATTTTATCACCCACTTCAGTTGAAGTGTAGGGTGATAGCCATATTTTATGGGCACCCGCCATTTTTGTTTCCAGTTCTCCTTTGCGATGTTAACTCGCTTGTCATGATGTATTATGTTTTATAATGTATTTTGAGAGATATTTGATAACTATCGACCCATAAAAGCGGTTTGCTAGTTGGTTGATGATTGTTCAGTTCCATTACTGTTATATTTTTGCCCATTATTATTGCTAATGGTTCCTACCATGTCATCCCCTGTCATTACATATGTGCATTAATTATGTCCATCAGTCCCTACTTATGTCCCTTGATTATGTCCATCAGTCCCTACTTATGTCCCTTGATTATGTCCATCAGTCCCTACTTAAATACCTTAACTATGTCCCCACCACTTACAATTAATTCTTGAAATGTTAATTGAGTCATCCATCATTCCATATATTGATTGTTGTATTCCATCCGACATGATTTCTGGTGGGATACCTGAACCCCGATATTTTTTTTAGGGATTAGTCATTTTTTTTTTAGGGACTAAAGTGTCTCCCTACGGGATACACTTTGGCGGCCCCCGGGCGTATGTAACAGGGTAGACTATTAAGTAGCTACAACTGTTAGCCTTATAGTAAAGTATTTTATGAATGACTAGTTAGATAAATAAACTACTAGTCAAGAATCAATGACATCATCAGTCATGACACACATGAACCCATGATGTCATCAAACCTTGTGTAGCCTCCATACAAGTCAGACCGGAAAACATTTAGATTAGAGAGAACTTCAAACAATGGTTGGTCATCATCACATAGAAACAATCAAAGACGCAGCAATAGAGAACGCAGTCAGCGACTCATAGCTTGACTGCTTGCGTCAGGACCAGCGAACCAGAGCTGGTCAAGACCGTGCTCCACCTCCACGTGGTGGTCCTGGAAACAGTCTGCAGCAGTGCAGTCTGGCTGAGCGAGCACGGATCGAAGAGGGAAGGCAAACCCGGTCCCAAAAAATGCCGTGCAGAAGTCGGATGTGTCGACTGAAAGGTGCAGATATCACAGTTTAGGCGTAAACAGACACAACGCAACCACCGTCCTTTTCAGGGCGAACGAGGAAGAAGAAGAAGACTAGAGGATTTGTAGATGGTTAGGTTAAAGATTATTTCAACAGTCCACTAGCCCCCAAGACCAATCATTAGAAAGTTTCCGGTCTTAACTCCAATAAGAAATACTTCCTCTGGCGAGCCATAGCACCAGACCAGTATAAAGACTGATGCATCTTAGTAACCAGTCAGAGCTTGAGACAGTTATCTCAAAGCTAGAGTCAGACCATCATAGGGTGTTCTTTAGTTTAGGTTTGGAGCAACCTGGCGCTTCGACTACTATTGAACAAAAGCCCTTGACTCCTACGTTTTATCTAGAGACCTCCTACAGACCAGGAAGGTTAGTGAGCCAGCGCTAACCCCTGCCACGATTATGTGAGTGGTTCATTCCACTTGAAGTAAGTTCGAACTAGTTTTGATTGAAGTCTCGAACCGTATTTTATTTCGCTAGGATTTCCACAGATCATAAAACGACTAGAGTATTAAGGAGCCGTAAGCCTTTCGCCTTGGAGGCTAAAGCTGGCAGTTTTGCTTTCCCCCACCAGAAATTTATCTCGAGCTGCCACTGTTTGTTTGAAATACGAAACGAAAATAAAGAAAGGACTGGTCGCTCGATATGGTTTCTATGTAGAAGATGTTATTTCCACACGAGAGGTTGTCCTACATTTCTATAACACAGCAAATAAAGTAATGATACAGGGCGCAAAGTGCGCTATATTAAGAGTTTGGGTTAGTACGGACTTGAACAATTTATGGAAAATCAGCCAAAATTATACTTGCTGGGCAGGTCAGTCGAGAGGCCAACATATCAAATGGTGCCAGTTCAAAGTATTCCTTGCAATAAAAACTTTCTAAATCTAAAGAAGTTAGCAATCACCTACATTTCCACTGTTTCCCGCAGATATCACAACAAAAACATAACTCCAATAAAAGAGTAGCAAAAAGATGTCACTGGACAAAAACCAAAGTCACCAGAGTTAGCTGATACAAGTGACAATCACAGAGACAGAACACAACTATTCAAGCACCTTTGACAGTAGTCTAACAACATCCCCTCTTACATTTACATATGCCACTCGGTCACAAGTAACAATTTTTTAATAATATTGTCTGAGATGGAGATACTTAAAAGCAGAGCTGAGCAGCCTCAAAAAAAGCTTACGAGCAGGGCTCATGCTGACCCACATTTGTCCCTCACAAAATTAGCTGTGAGAGAAACGAGTTCTGAACAACAGAAATAAAATGCAACACAGCAGAAAAATTAAACACAGACAGTGTAACAACTAAACACAAGCTACAGAGGGAAATATTCCGTCGGTTAGTGAAGTATGAAGTACAAGCATTACGGACACCAAGCTGAAACCGAGCCATAAAGGAGACCATGACCTGTGCTTTTCTGGAATTCCCTGCAGACATTGAGCAGAATCCATGTCCAGATTTCTTACTCGGCAGCCCACCACTGTCGACAAGCCAGTTCACATCACAGCAAGAAAACCTACACAACAATCCCAGCATAGTTCAAACACAAGAACCAGCATCGCACTGCCACCGGCACACACACACAATCTTTCAAAATAGATGGAACACTTCATATTTGGTGACCAAAAATGTGAAGGACCTTCAAAAATGTTTCAATTTGTAACAGCAGATATAGACAGGGTTCACTGTTCAGCTACAAAAAAAAACTGGGGCATTGGGCTTGCGCAGGGATTACCTACTGGACTCTTCCTTAAAAGATATGAAACCTGATCTTGATGTAGCCAGGAGGTCACTGTGGCTCCATTGGTATGTCGGACGCGCTAAAGCATAACGAAATTGCACCAAACAGAGCTAATTCCAATTCACAAGTAGTAACTGACCAGTTTCCTGTTACCAAAATGCAAAGGTTATATTTTTTCAGCTATTATACCTCCAGTTCGTTTCATATTTACACTAGTCAACAAAATTTTCAAAAAAGTTTTTCTGTACCAGAAATTAATTATTACCATTTTCTTATTGATTTTGACATGCTGTTTTCAAATATCAATTAATGAAATTCACCAAATTGGATCTGGTATTTTTTAAATGGATGAATTTCACATTACAGTAATACAAAAAATTGTTTTGCTTGTTTAATTTCTCTGAGGGTGAAACAGCTAGTCTTTCCGACTTCAGCATTAGATAAAATTGTGGTTACATTCTTCAATTAATTGATATGTTTCAATTAAATAATGATTGGAAAATATAAAAAACATTATTTAAAGTTTAACTTATATATGTTTTTTATAAAGGCACCATTTTGATCCCACTTCCGTTCATTAATTCTGTCGCTGTTCGAGCTCGAGCTTGTTGCTTGCTTCTTGTTTGTCAATCAATGAGGTGTCTCTGTGTCACAGTCCAACAGTAATCAGCAAGCATTGAAGGGCTCCATATTGCCTGGATACAATTGTTCTTATAGCAGCAATGTCCTGGTGAAATCGTTCACCATGCTCTCACTGACCGCTCCACAGTTTGTTGTAAAAATTATCCAGGATGAGAATCCAGAAATTGAATTTTCAAAGGACATGTTGCAGCAAGACTCTTATCCTTCAGAAGGAGACTTTTCTACAATTTTCATTGTAATT